>VZRQ01002209.1:0-14305 GCA_013397975.1 Machaerirhynchus nigripectus
CTTTCACTCATCTGAAATGACCACCTTGACTTTTTCTGTTTCTCACAGTGAATAGGGAGCGAGAGTGGAAAGGGTTACCTGGTGTGCTCTCCTCCTCTGTTGCAATCAATGTGGTAGTGGTCATCTTTGCTGAGGTGGTTGTCTCTGATGGGGTGGTTGTCTCCACTGAGGTGGTCATCTCTGCTGAGGTGGTCATCTCTGCAGAGGTGGTCATCTCTGCTGAGGTGGTCGTCTCTGCTGAGGTGGTCATCTGTGCTGTGGTGGTCATCTCTGCTATGGGGGTCGTTTGCTTAATCTTCTGCACTGTCCTGGTCATGCCTGCTAGGGAGGTAATTCTTACAATGGCCACAGCATTTGGTATGATAAGAAAGGCTGGATCGTTGATGCCAATAGAGAGGGTGAAGCTCTGTCTCGTCATTTCCCATAGAGACACCAGCCCAAAGTGCCCCAAGTCCTCCAGCCCCCTGGCTCTGTGATCCCTCAGTCCTGCTCTTTGCCACCTCTCTGAAACCCTATTCCTGCAGGCCAGGAGAGCTTGCTGTGCTCTCTATGCGCAAACGAGTCTTTTGCTTGGCACGTGCTCACCTCACCAGGCAGCAGAAAACCCCAAAGTTGCTGCTTTGCCCCACATCTACCGAGAGAGGTCAACATGGCTGTTTCCAAGGGAGGGCACCAAAACCCACCCGTGGGACACGTGGCAGGGGTTAGAGTCACTTGGTAAAGAGACCAGGAGCACTAAGGGGACCAGTAAGTGAGAAATGACAGGGTTACCTGGTGTGCTCTCCACTGCTGTTGTCTCTGAGGTGGTCGTCTCTGCTGAGGTTATCATCTCTGGTGAGGCGGTCCTCTCTGCTGAGGTGGACACCTCTGGTATGCTAGTGGATGGCTCTGTGCTGGTGGGATGTGGCGGGCTGGATGTTCCTGCTAAGGAGGTCATCAGTGCAATAGCAATGGATATGGAAATGGACACGAAAAGCAGAGCTGGACAGTTAAGGGGGGAGGAGATCATGGAATTCTCTCCTATCACTTTGGGAGTCCCCCTGTCGTGGAATCAGGTCTGGGAAGGAAGACCAGGGACACTAAAGAGAATAGTGAGTGACAGTGAACATGGTTACCTGCTGTGCTCTCCTCTACTCTGGTGGTGTCCACTCTTGCTGTGGTGCTCGTATCAGGCAGTGTGGATGACAGGGCAGGGGATGACACTGTGGTGGTCATCTCTGGTGAAGTGGACATCTCTCCTGGGGAGGTTGTTAGTGGTATGGTGGTTGTCACCTCTAGGGCTGCCATTGGCACTGTTGCTTCCCCTGTGCTCGTTGTTAATTCAGTTGTGGCCATCTCCCCCAGGAACACCTCCTCCTCCGTGAGGACTGTTGATGCTGACATTGTTGTCTCTCTTAGAGATGCCATTGGTTCTGAGAGTGTTGTCCCTTCTGTGGTTGTCTCCAGTAGAAAGGTTGTCTCCAGTGGTGAGGCTGTTGTGTCTGTTGATGTCGGATCAGATGTTGGCTCTGTTGATATTGGATCAGACTCTTCTGTGAAAAAAGAAGAAAAACACCCCACACATGAGCACAGTGCAATGGGTATGTCTGTGTGGTAGCTACAAGCCCAGTTCCTCAAGGATGAAGTGAAATCAGGAACAATTTCTCTGACGGCATTGTCCATCTTGTCTGGGGTGAATGGATTGAATGGAGGTGGGTAACAGCCAATTTCAAATTTTCTTTGGAAGTGGTATTTCCAGATGGTAAGCAGGGTAAGGTTCTGGTGTGGGATCTGCTCCCAGCCCCAGGACACCACAGCCCAGGCACAGCCATAGACTCTACAGGCTCCTGGAATGGAGAGGGAGAGCTATGGGCTGCTGGCAGCAGCAGCAGGGCTCGGACCTCTCACCACTGGGAATGCCCTTCAGCAGAGGATCAGGACATCCCCAGGAACAGTGGTCTTGGGATGGTGTTTCATGCAAGGGCAGGAATGGACCAGGCTGAATCATCTGTTGAATACATCCAGCCCAAAAAAGGCACTGGAGTTATGAATGCGAGCAAGAAATAAATGGCATTTTAAAAGGCTCTGAACACATCACACATAGATTACTAGAGATATTGTTGCAATTTTTATTATTTTCTTCTACGTGAAAAACATTGGTGGAGCTAGCACTTCCTTCTAACATGGATTCAGCTCTCCAGGCTCTCACTCTCTAAGGAAATGTGGAAAACTGCAATATAGATATAAAACACCTGAACAGTCTGTTGTCATCAGCCATGTCTTGGTTCATGATGATCTGTTGTTAATACAGGAGAAAATAAGATACAAATAACCTATATTCTCCTAAAAATAATGGGGAAGTAAAATGAAAGACTACTCAAAGTGGATGAATATTTGCAAAGGAAAAAGGCATTAATAGACCTAAATGAAGGAAGACTTGACAAATATGGAAACAATCCAAAGTAAATTGTGAGCTATGACAGTCTGGGTTGTGATTATGAAACTATTGCTGGCCATAACTAATCCATTAAGAGTTCACCTAACCCCATTCCTCCCTGATAAACCTTGCCTATCAGACATACCTTTGCCTCTATTTTTGAATTGTTTCCTCATTGCCACTGCCTGGTGATTAGATGGAGTAACTGTTCTGCATATCTGCAATGTATATCTGATCCTTGGGGGTTTTGATTGCTTTGCGTGGATGAGCAAGTGCAGTTTTTATATGACCGCAGTGAGAAAACGTGAGTCCATGCTGGTTCTGCGGTGTCAGTGGAGTGAAAGGACAGGATTGCTGGGAAGAAAATGTGGCAGTACCTGAACAGACGACAGAAGCATCTTCGTAGTGGGCACAGTTGTGTATCCTCCACCCCGTGTGATTGCAGCGCAACAAGGACACCTCATTTCCTCTGCACCTCACGTTGTCCAGCACGATGTCACCCGAGCCCGGGCCGAAGTATGCGCTCCCTAGAGCTGCAATGGCCCTGCCACATCCCAGCTGCCTGCACACAACCTGGGCGTCAGCGAGGTCCCAGAAGTCATCACAAACTGTCCCCGACCGTCCTCTGTAATAGATCTCCACGCGACCTTCACATCGGTGCCTTCCGTTCACCAGCTGGAGATACGGCGCTTTGGGAGAGAGGGCATTGAGCACAAAACAGTCAGGCAAACAAGCTGGAAGGGACTGCGAGGGGTATCTGTTCTGTCCTCTTCCCCTATTGTCCCTAGAAGGTGTTGCCCAGACCAGTATTAAGTGCCTGCGAGGACAGAGGTGATTTGTACCTTTTTTATTCCTCTCTTCCAGTTCTCAGAATCAGCCACGTATATTTTATGCAAGATCCCTACAGTGAAGTTAGGCAGCAGGCTAAGCACAAACTATTTAAGCAAGAAAAGAAATTTTTAGGACAAGTTTAAGGACCTAGAGTCCACACATCACAACCAAATCCTATAGCTTTTAAGAGTAACTTTGCTGGAAGAATTCTACCAAATGTTCTACAGAATGGGTGATGTTCTCAACAGGATTATAAAGATTTCAATAAGAATTCTGTGGCTTTATTTCTTATATACCAGTAAAATGTTGTAACATTTTTAAATAAAAAATAACCTATCGTATACAGCTGATTACTGCATTCGTTCAGGTAAAGCCCATCTGCTTTTCAGTTTTATATGTCTTATTTAGACATTCTGGTGTGATCAGCATGAAAATCCTGGTTTTAGAGATCCATTTTTGGTGAAGAAGTTTATTAAAGGCTTTACCATCAAGTGTGAGCAAGCAAACAAATGTTGTAACTTTAGATTTGCGGTATTTACACCTTGGAAATCAAAACATGCACACTGCACTTGTTACATTTTACTTTGCTGCCAAGGATATATTTACCTTGTTATTAAAAACTAAGTCATCCAAAGCAAAACAAATCTCAAAAGTTAACAGCTCCAGGATTTCTTCATTGCACATCATTCTTTGCTATTGAGCTAGAAGTACAGTCAAGATGGTGACCAAACTAAAATTGCCCTGATTTGTATGACTTTCAAAGGGCAAAGCTATGAAAGTGCCTCTTGACTTATATCTGACTTGTTCCTTCAAATACCTACTTGAACACGCACATTTTTGAACCCCACTCAGTGTTTTTTGAGAAGCGAAACAGCAAACCTGGCAAAAAGTCAGAGTGGGATTAGGAAATTTAAGCTGACCTAAACCAGTTTTATTTGCTTTCATTCAAGGCCTGTCATCACTGTGAGAGCATAACCATCAGCTGGGGATGAAATTGGATAGGCTGAGTCCTGCCTCACACTTCAAAGGTATCAAAAAGACAAAAGCCTGTGATTATACAAATACAGCAAATGCTCTGCCCTGGGAGACAGAGGCAGAGAGTAGAGAGACGAGCTAGAGCAGCCGGAGTGAGACGACTTATCACCAGAAAAGCAGGAGACAGATGAAGAGAACTGATGAGGTGAATGATGGCAATATAAATTATCATCACAATGCTTAAATAACTCATTAGAAAAGTCATCAGCAATTATTCTAAGATATACACAGAACTATTTAGCTCAAAGTCCCCAAACCACTCAGGAGATAGAAAGCAGTCATGGACGGAAAAATTCTGTGACCATAAAAATGTTGAACTAGAAGAATTTAATCTCTCATTATTTTTAGATGTCCATCATTTAATCACAGTGCTAGAGTGTGAAAACTTAACTTCGTGTTATGTTTTATTAAACTGTACATAAGACCAAGAAAAACCAAATAATACAAGCAATATTAAATATATAGCATATGTCTGTACACATATACTCTGGAATATAAAATACACCTTGAAATTAAATAAAGAAATAAATCTTTCCATAATTTTTAGATCAGATTTCTGGAACTTGAAGAATACCTCATTCATGACACACTCACAGACACAATTCTTGCAATGATACAAGGCACTAAGGACCCCGTGGTAGCAAAATGAACTCCACAAAATAGTTCAAATCATTCTTATCATCCACTCTGATGATTAGTTCATAATTTTAATAGAACAAAACTCTGCTTTCTCTTTCATCCAATTCCCCCTTTATTCTTTTGCCCAAACCAATACCATCCTGAATCTAATTTCTGCTCTTGGAATCAACAGAGAGGACTCCAAACAGTGTTTATAATTTTTTTTTATGTTCCCTGGAACAAGTCTAAGTGTTTTACCTGTTTTGGCCTCCAGAACTGCTGGGCCCAACAAGAGTAGCCATGTCAAAATCATAGTGGTACCCATCTCACCAGGCCTTGTTGGTAAAAAGGACTTCACAATATATAGTCTCTATTTCTGAAGGGGAGTGGCTCTACAGGTCTCTTTTTCTACAGGAGAACAATAAAACAACCACAGTCATCTAATCTGAAAACACATATGTTTGATTTGTTGTTTAATATTTTGTAACTTCCTGGGTTTTGCAAAAAGACAATATCTCAAGTGTAACATTTTCCATTGCCTGGAAGGAACTATTTATGCTACCATAGGTTTCACAATCATCTCATTGTACCAAAAAAAAAGAGAGAGCTCCTGTCCAAAGATACCTTTCAATTCTGGCTGATGAATCTCAGCATTTTTCTTTCATGAGGAGGTTCCTGGGCAGGTCTTGGGATGAGAGTAGAATCTTGAAAATTAAATTGATTTCTTCCAGCAAAAAAGACACCTGCCAGCTAATGTGGCAAGTCTCCCAGGGAAGCCATGAATGTCCTAAAGCTTCGGCATACTTTAAATAAAATAAGATCAGACCTGGTGGCCCTGTTTAAATATGACTGGGGAGTCTCTGAAGAACCTTGCAGTTGGAGTCAACAGCTCCAGCCCCTGTATAAACCTATTACTTTGGGGCACATTTAAGTTCAAGCCAAAATTCGAGTTAAAATTCACTGACAGACAGATTGCAAGGAAGTGTCAAAGAATCAGGGTCAACTGGTAACTTTTTGTGCAAACACTGTGGAAAAATCAGTAGATTCCTTGCATACTTAAGTAAATTACATAGGTCAAAACTAATTTAGTTCTAAAATTTCATTTGATCCTTTGAACCAACAAATCAGGGGGAAAAATGTTCAGATTTCTTCAGATTAAGACAATATCTTAATATATTCCTTGTTTAATTTTGCATAATGACCATTACAATTGTGTTATTCTTTGAAGAATGAATCCAAGGTTTTTCCAAGACATGAAATAATGCTTAATTCTTATTCATCACTCTCTTTCCAGAGTGGTTACTTTCCTCTGTTTCTGTATTTCTAATAATTTAACAAGAAAATCTGATGAACATCCTAACACTGAAGAGCCAGGATATTGTTCTCCATCTCGTCCCTGCCTCCACAGCCATCGTGTCTTGTATGGAATTATCACCAGTTAAAATTGTTGCCATATACAAATTTATTGCCTCCAGGGACAGTCATCAAGCATGAAGACCAAAGCCCAGGGGGGAAAGAGAGTGATCTAAAACATCTTTCCACAAAGGCCAATATCACTGGAATGGAAGAAGGAAGTGAAAAATACAAGAGGCCAAAGACAACTTTGGAAGCCTTGAAAGTGAGCATTCAGAATGGTAAATATGTTTCTTCTTTATCCAAACAACCACATTTGCACATGAATGAGGATATGTACACAACACTTGGTATTCACTATTCATATTCTGGTTTTGACACCTTGACAAGTAGCAGAAAAAATCCAGTGTATTTGACTGGCCAATCAAACACTGCAATCAGTGAAGCAAGAGTGAGTGATGGATCACAGTTCTTCTCCAAACTCTTGTAATAACTGAAAAAGGGTGAGGAGGAAGGAGAACACGAAAGGAATTCCCAGGTAGTTTAAATGTAAAAAAAAGTCTTAAGCTGCCCAGGTAAAAGATCAAGACTGATTGATTGATTGACTGACTAGTTCTTCACTACCTTCTTCATTAATAAATTCTTCATTTCAAAAATCTAGATATTTCTAGAGATCTTTATTACCAGACATTCTCTGCATAGTGAAAACAGATTTTAATTAACCTTAACTAATTAACGCAAATTCCATTCAGTATTTCACCCTTCCCACTGGCTAGATAAATCTTTTGCAGTAACATATTTTTGTTCTCAAGGTCTTCTTCTGGCAGCTTGAGGTGTTTCCCAGCACATCACTCTGTTAAAGGAGATACATGGAGCTTTGAAAACACTTTCTCTTCTGCTGATGGTTGTGGGGGCACTTTGCAAACACACTGGGTTTTTAAAGGTAAAAATGGGAACCACTGAAAGGACAAACAAGATTAATCAGCTTTCACCCATGACTGTAGGAAAGTATCTGGACTGGAACAAGGACATCCACATATTTCTCCACAAAGGAATGATAGTCTGAATCCAGGCAGGAAGGTTTGTGGCGGAGAGATCATTCACCAGGCACATGTACATTTAGAGCATAACCCTTTCCTCATCATCAAACCCAGTTTTCTTGAATCCTGCATTTCTGCAGTGCTTGTGGATCAAGGGAGACAGCAAGAAATGAGGATGAGTCTGAGACATCCACTACCTGAACAGCTTGGCAATGCTTTCTACAGCAATATTTAATATGGAAACCAGTGAACTTGGTAATACTTATCACCTTGCATTTTTATCCAGCCGTGGTATTTCTCCGTCTGGGAACCCTGGCACAGACATGCTACACAAAAACTCAGCTCTGAACAGCACAGGGACAGTGAGGATTGGAGACCCCAGGTTCTAGGCCAGGGATCTTTCTGCTTGTCTGGGTCAAAATAATACTGAGAGAGTAAGAGAACTGGAAAACAGTGACATCAAGCTGTACCCTGCAAGATGGTGTGGTAGCAACACCACAGCAGCAAGGCCACAGCAGGAACAGGGGCAGGAGAATATGTCAGTTCTGGGAAGACCAGAGGGGCAGGTCCTGTTCTACAGAGTTAGGGAAGCCCAGGTCCAGGAGAGTCCTCACTGTGCTCAGCAGATGGCTGGGTTCCTCCAAGCCTGGACCATCTCTGGCCCAGAGAACAGATGAAGGCAGGTCAGCCTCCTGGGGTGCCCTCCAAAGGTGGCTGTAGGCAGAGAGGAGAGGAGGACCCTCAATCCTTGTTCCTCAAGTGTGGGAAAACCCTCACACTTTCTGTGTGCAGTGCCAGTCCCTACTTGGGATCCCCACAAGTCCTACTTGTGTGATCCCTTCTCCACGTCACGCAGAGGTGATGAGAGGCCTGCCTGGAATCACGAGCAGAAGGCAGCTTGAAGGAACAAATGGTACAGGCTGTAGGGCTGGTTCCCATCAGAGCTGCTCTTGTCCTCCTTGTCAGGTCAGGATGTCACCCAAGAGCACAGCTCACCTTCCTCACACGTCACCACTTTGGCTCACCTTGCACATCTGACATTGCTCAGTTCCAAATGAACTTACCTCTTTCACAGCTGGCTGGAAAACAGGAAAGTCTCAAGAAGGGCATTTCTCAATCAATACCAGTGACCTTTCCACCTGTATTAAGTAGCTTCTTCCAAACAAATTCTTCCTTTTTTATTGTTTTTTTATTTTGTTTTCGCATGGGGGTAGGAGACAGGTCACACTTCCTTGCGGGAACATACGTACATTCCCTCCCTCCTGCCCATTCCAGGTGTAGAAATATGTGAGAACAAGAACAGGAATCATCGCTTGGCAAAGTCACTTTCTCAGAAGCTGTGTTGTCCCCCTGATGATGTGTTACCCTTGAGTTCACACACACAGCTGGGATGTTTGCAAGTACACAAAGAAAAAAGGATTGCTCAAAACCCCATTTTCTTTCCTGCTTTTTTTAATTACACATTTATGTAACAGGATTACATTCATCCTCCATACAAAATCTTATAAATGGCCTACATTTACTCAGAGAAATATGAATTTGGGAAGAACCATACTGCCCAAAGTCAGGAACGCTGTACAGGAATAATTCCTCATGTGCAGCCCCTGAACATATTTGCTTATGGCTCATTATTGAGATTTTTTTACTGCAAAGAAACATTTTTCTTGGACTACTTTCCAGTGTATCTTATGGTGCTACACAGGTGTTTCATCTGCATATCAGCAATAGCCAAATAAGTCAGTTCTTTTTTCTCAAGTCACCTAAAATCAGTCTTCTCAGACAGACACTCAGTGTGGAGTTCAACTGATATGTTTTGAAATGTCCAAAATTGAAGATGCTTATTTGAATGCTGGGATGAAAGAATCAACCTTTCTTTACACCTTAGGTGCGTTTGGACTAGATTTCAAAATCAGATTGCTGTATAAATTCAGTTCATGGTACTATCAGGTGCAATCTTGATGCATCTTCAAACATGGTCTGGATGGTGGAATAGTCAAGTAAGAGCAGCCCTTCACACTGATTGCAAACCCAATAAGGAAGCAGGTGGCTGGTGAAGGTATCCTTCCACCTTCATGCCTGGAGCTGCCTCTCACATTTTCTGGGAGCTGCCTCTCACATTTTCTGGTAAGGGATGGGCTCCTGCAGTTTCCGCTTCCAAAGAAATCCTCCCACCGTGAGAACGGCAGCTACCAGCACCACGGTGGTCACAGCCAGAGGAGCGTGGGAGCTGGCAGCAGGCACTGAGCTCGGAGTTTCCCCTTTTGCCTGGATGTCAGAGGCCAGCTCTGTGCATAAAAGAGTCAGAGAGAGACTTACACTTTGTTTCCTGAGCTAGTTAATTGCAAAGATAATTAGGCGAAGAGAACTTGAGTTAAAATGCTCTGATCTGGATCTGATCAGAAACCAAATTGTTTTACTGCACATTATTTCAAAAATGATTCTGTGGCCATGCAAAACAAGTAAAGATTGTGGCAAGAAATTAAAGGGAAACTGGGACTCTCTAACGATTACACTCAAAGACCTTAAGATGTTGCTTTCTGGTAGTGGAAACAGCAGCTACAGGACACTGAGAAACAGCACTTTCAAGAGGACCTAGGGATTGATTGTAAATAAATAACAGACATGCAAATCAGGCACAGGCAGCTTTGGAAAATTAATATAAATCCAGCAGGGAGATGAGTTACATCTCATCCCTCTTCCCATTGAACTGAATCAATTGCCACTTGACATTTGCAGTACAAAGATGGATCTAAACTGTGACAGAAAGGAAACAGCTTGTAAATCTAATAGAACAATTTTATATATATAAAAAATAATAATGCCCCATAAGAATTATAGCAGATTTGTAAATAAACCAGCTAAGGCACATTTCAGAGCTGGATTCCATGTCTGAACTGAAGTGCAAACACACAGTAACACACAGAGTCTTACGTTATTAAAGATATTTAAACTTACCAATGTTCCTGTTCTCAGCACGAGCTTCCCGAAGCTGCACGGGTCCAATAACAACACTCACTTGTTTATGGGAAGAATCTGCACTCCTCTTGAACCTACTGACACAGCCTTGATAGCAGCGGGAGGAGTAGTCGTGGTACCTGCACACCACCAGCTCACACCGCAGGAAAACTGACGGGAATCGGTTCACGAAGGAGAAAGCGTTAAACCCAAACCGAGCAACATCGCTGCGTGGTGAGGGGAAAAGAGCGTAGGTAGAATCACTAGCACACCTGGAAAGATATAAAATCAACAGATTAGCTATTAACTCACAGCTTCTCTTGAGCAGAAGCACTATTACACCCTCTTTTTTTGCAACAGGTTTCAAGGTTAGAGGTGAAGCCAGGAAGTAAAAGAGAAATCAAAAGGTTTGAAAGAAAAAAAAGAGTGCTTTTAGCAAGAAGAGAAGTTACTAAATGTACACAGGACAGAAATTTCATAACTTAACAAAATCTGCGTACACATGAATAGTTGAAAAATGGCTGGTGGTTCTGCTGGTTTCTGTGTTTCAGGTGAGAGCCTGTTTTGCATTTGCAAACAGGATTAATTGTTTGAAAAGGGGCCCCTGAAAGTTGTTGCAGAAAGAGAAAGTTCTTTCCACTCTGGAAGCATAAAACTAGTTTTAATACACTTTTTTTAAAAAAAATAAACATTCTTTTTAGTGCTTCAATGTACTTTGGTATAAAATTAAGCAAAGCGGTTTGGGTTTCCAGAATAATAAGAAAAGGCTAAGGAATTTCTCTTCTTTTTAAATAGACAGTGTTGTATTCTGGTTATGATGCTGTAAAACTCACGATGTACAGAAATGCAGAGCTACTGACATCCCTCCATTTTGTACATCTATTTTAGAAACAAAGACAGACCTCAATTTCCTCACTGCCTCCTTGAGTGAAATCTCAGTGCTGGACTGCAACTTCTGAATGACATTTGGTTGTCATCCTATATTTATTCAGCCTCTGCCAAAAGGTTGTTCTTAGAAGAATATTTGCCCTAAGAATTGCAACCAATCTACACTGGTCCTAAATCACCTCATTTCACAAATTAAGTCTTTTAGAACTATGCATAGAGACTCTTCTAAAGTAATTATTTACAAAGTTCTTACCCACTTCTGGTCAATTGATAGACCAGTGTTCTAAAATCACTAGAATTAGGCGATGCCACGCATGTGTCCACAAACAGGGTCAGATTTCGGTCAGAGCTGTGAAGAGAAGCTTGAAGGAACAAATTCTGATTCATGTCAACATAGTAGGGGAAGTCACGCACTGGCCACTGGAAAGATGAGGAGTTGTAGAACGTCAAGTTCACGTTGTATCTGCCATACTGGGTTTCGTTGACGTTGATGACGTCATTGGCAATGTACATGACTTGCACCCAGGTGTTCTGCAGCATTTTGCAGCTGATGTGCAAGTGAAGGTCCTTTTTCCTCTTGATGACTGTACCAGGAGCAGACACTTTTATCATGTTGGAGTAGGTGATCACTTCGTTGTTGCCCTGTTTGACACATTAAAGGAGTGTCAAATTGCCACATGTGGTCATGTTCACTGTAAATACTGTGAGTGCTATGAACTTCTGTATGTGCCAGGTCCTAGTAGCAGTCAGAGCGGATGTGTCATACTGAAAAATCCCAAGCGTCCTGGATGGGATTGCTCACTTAAATCTCCCCTCTATTTTTGTTCTCTAGAACATCATTCTGAAATAGGTACAGGGAAGGATATAGGTACCCTGGGAAGGATAAGTAGAAATATTTAACAAACCTCAGCCTCCAGAAACACATGCTCCTTTTCAGTGCTTTGAATGCCTGTGGCCTACAACACCCTTTGTAATCCACGACAATTTTCAAAATGCCTATTAAATTTCTATGCCCGGAGCTCTCCCAAATGTGTTGACACCAACCTGTCTACGTGTGCCGCAGTCGCTGTATGAGATGTCGAATATGACCTCAGTTGATGTAATTTGTGGTCTACATTCAGGGTCTTCCAGGCTGATGCTCCCCACTGAGTAGCCCTGGGACTGGAGATAGTGTCTGTCTACCACTGCACGCATGTAGGTTGGCAAGCACAGAAGGGCTAGGGAAAAAAATATGAATTATTAGTGATTTCAGGTACTTGATAATGCTTCCATATTGCAAGTCTAACAAATCCAGTAACTGCTACCATACAGAGAAGAGAATTCATAAGCCAAACCACTTATTTTTACACTTGAGAATTAGATTTGAGTAAGCAATAGGACAGTACTGGAAGAGGTCACCCAAAGAAGTATCTTTAGGTGTTTCATCCTTTGACTGTTTCTAGAGACAGAGCTAGACCAGTTCTTAATGGACCTGACCTGGTGTTGGCAGTAACTCTGTTTTGAATAGCTGGACTAGGAAATCTCCAAAAGTCCTTTCTAACAAACATTTCTATGATTTTGTGAAAGATTCTCCAGAAAGGTACAAAAATATATATGAATTATTATGTGATACAAAGAAATATGAGTTTAGAACATAACACACAAAACATCTAAAGGCAAATAAACTGAATATTTTAAAAGAAAAAGTAGTTATTTTCTGAAAGTGAGCAGTCAGTATCAGTTACAAAATTCAAGTAGGAATAACATCTACATCGGTTTTCTTCAACATCATTAACAAATATTTATTTAGTAAATAAATTCTGTATATAAAAGCTTCTGAGCAAAGAAAACATTACCAAGAGAACAGAATTAAAAATAGAATGGAAATTTACTGGTGTTCTGGTCTGCTGGAAAGGAGTGATACTGAGCCTGAAAACTTCCACTGGAATATCTGGAGTCGCTGTAAAACCTGACAGACATGAAGTTTGAGGATGACATGTACTTGAGAGGAGAACTAGAGCATATTTTTCCGAGTGGAGGTGAAGAGTTGGGTGGCCCATCATAGACCTCAATATAGTCATACTGGCATCCACCTTGCAACCTGAGGAAGAAATGAGAATATATAAAAAAATGCATTTGGTAGACTCTGGGGTTTAAATACTGAACAAACAATATAATAGGGTTCTGCACCCACACATTTCCCATGAATATTTATCATTGACTTATAGGATGGGAAACGTGCCCAGGAACTGTGGATGCAGTTGAGGTTTGGAATTTTCTTATTGCCCAAGCAGAAAGTGGTTTACTTACTGAATGCGATCAAATGAGAGCATAATCCGGAAATTATTTGTTACATGTATTTGCCACAAACAATCTGCTTTATCTGAATAATTCAAAGAAGGACTCTGAAATGTTCCAGAAGATTTAAAAAGTATGTCACCACAAATAATTTTTGGACCTGAAAAAAAAAAGAAGAAAAGAAGGTATAAAAGTGATTCATTTAGATTTATTTCTGATCAAATACAAATATGATCTATACATACTAACCATCAGAACAGAAGGTTAAATCTCGACAGAAACAAAATGGTTGTGCTCCTCTCAGTTAGGAAACAAGAGTGATTACATCTTCACAGAATTCTGACCCATACTTGCAGTTATTAACTGTACAGGCTTCACGCACAAAGATATGAAAAAAAAAAGGGGTTGTGGCCGAATTACCATAAAATGAGAGAATGAACAAAAAAAGATCACCCATGTAGTCAGCATACTCTGAAATCCACTGCCAGCAATGGAATAATTCAAAGAGAAAATATCAGTGTATTGCATGTAAAGAGTAAAAAACAGTAATGATTTTCCACAATGTATTATAATATGCAAAGGACACAGCTTATACCTGTAATAGTAATTAAAACAATTGAAGAGCAAAGGATTGGAACACGGGAAAAAAAATAAACCTGAAAGATTTGTGCATGCGGCCGTGATTGTGGCACCTCTATGTGACAAAGAAAAAGAAGTGGATGAGGCCCTGGTTGATGAGGAAGCATGGCCAAGACTTCTCCCAGTGCTGGGGATGTTGGTGCCACCTTGGCACAGGGGCAGTGGAGAGGCTGGGGGTCTCAGCCCGGTGGTCTTAGCCGGTAGCATCAACCAATGATCCTACACTCACACCCAACACATCTAGTTGCAAGCA
>VZRQ01002210.1:0-45667 GCA_013397975.1 Machaerirhynchus nigripectus
CTGCTCGGCTGCCTGAGCAGCTCTAACACCCTGGGCTCACCTGTGCTGGAGGGATATATCCATCAGCACGGGGACAGACTCGGTCCTTTCTCAAAACTTGTAGCTTTCTGATAAAACCACAACCAATTCTCTGGTTAAGAGCTGGAGCTCAGCCCTGGCTCTCAGCCCTGCCTGCCCCAGGGTGGGAGGGTGTGCACAGGAGGTTTGTACATGGCATGCTTTACTGGCTGCCTTTGGATGCCTGCAGACCACCGGGCTAAAAAGATGTTTAGCTGGGTGCTAGGAAGTGGCAGTATCCTAAGATTCACACAGATCTCCAGACCCCTCCACACCCTTGCATAGCAAGAAGGACCCTCCATCCTGAAAAGATGAAAGTGAGATGTCCTTAGGCAATATGGAGATCTAGCCCTACCAGATTTCTCTGTTTCACCCTTTTTTTGTAAGTGGAGCTGGCTTGGAAATGCCAAACCATGAGAGTCTCACACACTGCCTGCTGAATCCTAACAAAAACCAACATTCAGGGGATCTGTATCCTGTGTATAAAATAAATGATTCAAGAGACATGTGCCTCCGGGTCCTAGTAACCTCTAAAAATGTGTGAGTGCTGCTTTTGTGACCACCTTGTTATTCTCCAGACGTGCCAGGGCTCTACAGGCTCCTCTCCTGCACTGCCTCCTGCCTGCCACCAGCCATGCCAGTGCCACCACATGAAGATGCAGCCAGTGCCTGTGCCCCTGCCACATTCCCAGACTCTTCTGGATCCACTATTAGATGGATCCAAACTAAAGGAGAATTTAAAAGCTTTTTAAGGATATTGAAGTTCATTCCTGGCAGCTGCGTGAGCCCAAGGTAGGTTACATATCTCTGAAATTGTTCCTCTTGCCTTGCTTTATCCCTCTGAAGTCTCTGGCTAATTCTCTCCTAGTGTTAGTGCAGCTCCAGGAGAAGATGTATTTATTTCTGCCTGATGAGGCATTGAAACCAACTAAAGTGCATTATTTTCTGTAACATTACTGCCATCCAAGGACTAGAATAGGAGCCTGGACACCCAATACAGCAACAGATCCCACCCTACCAGATGAACTAGGAAAAAGTTTTGAAGATTTACACTTCCTTCACAGTCTTCTGTGGAGCTCTTAGTCACCATTACAGTGAATCTGATGATCCTGAGTTTTAGGAACAGTGACAGGGATTTTTGGAGGGAGAAAACATCTTTTCTTTCGTGACATGAAATGGGATGTGCCTTCGTTCTTGCCAACCGCTGCTTTTCACCTGAGAATGATCTCAGGGCCATTCATCTCATCCTCTTTGACTGGTTACATATTCAGGAGGATGGAGAGAAAGGAAAAAACCTTTAGAATGAGAGCTCAGAAAGGCAATCCTTGCAATAGGGGTAGTTTTGAGGAGTTTCAACAACCCCCCCAGAGTTTCCCACTGGTGACAAATCTGATCTGGGACATCAACACACTCAGGCTAACACACATCAACGGGAAGTTTCACCTTTTGTAGGCTTAGGAATCTTTGCACAGTGGGAAAATCAGCTTTTCTCAAAGTAACTTTACATTAAAACGTGACAGAAATCAAATTCAAATTCAAATACAGATACTTAAGAGGTCCTGAGTTCCACTGGCAAAAGAGCACCTTCAGCTCCAAGTACTTTTGGAGAGCCGCAAGGTGGTTGCCTGTGCTTGTATAATCAAACAGACTTCTTGGTCTTCAAAAATAAGTGGGATAACCCCATTTTAAAGTTGTTTATTTAGATTGCAATATTAGCTTGTCTGCCAGTTAAAAACAAGTATATATTGGAGTTTTTCAGGCTGTAATAGAGAGAACTGGTAACCAGGAGGGAATGAGTCTCTACCTATCACTGCGAGGCAGCCGCTTCTGGGGTGGAACTTGGTAACTGATTAATGACACACAATGGTATTACATCACAGTTTAGGCAGCAAGAGAAGTAATATATCCAATTAAAACGGCAGGGGTAATTTAAACAGGCAGATTACAGTAATTACCCAGGTTGGAATTTGGCCAGGACAAATGGGTTAACACCCCTACTCTAAAACGGGAACGTTGTGGGATTTTTAATGACTGCAAATAGTTAAGATTTTGATTTCCTATCTTGTCCAAGACAGAAGGGGTTTGGTTTTGCTCTCACTTGTGCTGCTTTGTAAAGCTAGAACAGTTTCTTTCAGGTCAATGTGGTTTACACTGATGTAGTAAAATAAAAGTTTGGCCCAGCGTGCTGCAGTCCCGTGCTGAGGTTCAGCAGAGGCTTGGGGGGACAGTATCTCCTAGTGAATCATGAAATCCTGCTGGAGCCTAAGGTATTCCTTGGATAGGTCCCATCTGGCCCTGACCTCGTTTGACCCTACTTAATTTATGAGCTCGGATGGGATTGCTGCTGCCCAGGAATGACACTGTAGTAAGCAACAGGCTGCACTCAGACTCCTGCCTTCCCCTCCACTTTATAAAAGTCCTCTGCACTGTGGTACATAATTAGTAATGAATGTTACCAAGGTGGATTTAGAGTACAGTCAGTGGAAAACTGGTCTAGTTCCACTAAATCCCTAAAATATCATCTCAGTAGTGGAGATCAAGACATGTCTTGTGTTTTAGCCGACTGCTTCTCGCTGCAGTCGCACACGCTTTGTTTTTGGAAGATATAAGCTCTAAGCATCTAATGCAAGGAGACTACAACTTTTAATGAATCAGACCCTTGGGGTTTGCTTTTCACAATCAGTTTTGGAATGCAAAAGACATGGTTAAATTAGATAATAATAATTCCCCAGTATCATCCAATTATAAATCTTAATATCTATAAAAGCCCCGCATGAAACAAGAGTTCTACATGACAAGCACAAAAGGATTTGTGCTTGACTTTCTTTTAATCCAACATAAACAGAAGAATAATTCAATCAATCAGTTCAAATAAGTCGTTAAGCAAAAAATAAAAACTGTTATCCTAGAATGATAAATGGGGCTTTGAATACCATGTTATCTATGACTTTGGGAGAAAAAAAAAATCTAAGACAATATCAGGAAAAGTAAGCACAACAGAACAGTATTAATTCAAGAAGCCCTAAAACGTGTACCAGTATTTAAAATGCAAAACTTTTCATGTAAGGAAAAAAAAAAAGACATAAGAAACAACAATTTGCTCACAAAATGGATGTTACAGTAACACTAGCATAAAATAGCTTCCTAATAAGCAATTTTGCAGATGTTATTTCTGCTCAGATCTCATATTGATTCAAATAACCTTTACAATAATTAGCTGTAGCTCAAAAAAGATAAACAAATCATGACAATATACAATTGTTCTGGACAAAAGATAGAGAGCACTTCAGTGTTTCTAGCCCTGATCTCCAATTTGCTTATTATTAGAGAAGACAGGAGTAAATACAAAAGCTGGCTATTTCAGCCAGGCAATAGCTAATGCCAAGAAGAGAATGCGCATTCAAAGCTGTCCCAACTTGCTGCCTAATGAGTAGCAATTAATCCATCTTATTGTATTTCAAAATGCTGAAGACTCCATTCATATCAAAGGGAATTTTTCAAGGCTTTTATCATTGTTCATTTAAAAAAGTATAGAGCTATCTTTAGCATTTTATAATTGGCAACAATTTTTTTTTAATCCCTAAATGCGGAATGTAGAATAATGGATTTAAAAACATGTAATACATGTGAACTGTAGGCATTTTAATGGGGTTTTTTTTGTCTCTGTCTAATTAATCTTGCACTATGAAAAAAATCTGATATGAAAGCCTAAGACAGATGTACATCCTGCTGTGAACACCTTCACTCTCTGTTTACGTACAGCTTCCAATTCATCTTTTCCTGAATGGACAGAGGTGACTTTGGCTCCCTGTCAGCGCAAAGGTGGGAAATGCTGTGACCTGACACTATGGACCAGTGTGTTTGACACACAAACACAACACTGGAGTGTGAAAATTCAGCTTTGCCTCCTGCAGCCTGTGCGTGAGAGGAAATGCCACGAAGAGGAGCCGCCTTTCAGATCTGTCTCCAAGGACAACTTTATCTCAGCCTCTCTTCCCGTTTTCATGAGATTAAATTTCTCTAAATTCAGGAAGATTTTAATAACCTCAGTATATTAAGATAAAAATCTCTAAAATAGGAGCATTTTCCTGCTGTAAAGAGAATTAAAATGTACGACATCCCTGGAAGGGCTGAGGGGACATTCTTTACTGGTGGTCTTGAAAGGCAGCAATAGCATTTATTCACTTTCTTGCAGGCTAAGGATCCATCCATCCACAGTGACTGCAGGCACTTCTCATTGACGGAGAGGGATTTTGCTGGAGCAAGCAGACTTTATGGCATGCAGGTGAGATTTCGGCCCCTTAGGCAAGCTTCCAATGCCATGGGTGCTGAGAGCTCTGAAATCCTTCCATCCGTGTGGATTTTTGCAGAAGATAAACACAAGATTTGCCCAAGTTCTCTGCTCTCCATGAGCAGGTTTCAGACCAAGGACAGTAAGATCTCTTGGTACGAAACAAACTCAGCAGCTACTTGGGGAACAAGGGTTATTTGTATAAACACTTCATCAAACTAAGAGGCCAGGAGCTGGAGCCAATGGGACAGATCACATCAGACACATCTCAAAAGAAAATTGACACCAGATGCATGTGGGATTTTTTTTAAGTAGTAACTGCTTCCCTGGATGCCACCACTCACAGGCTTCACTAGTGGCAGCTCACTGTTAAAAGGGTGAGTTGGCCTGGGTGGGAAGCATAGAATCATAGAATGGTTTGGGTTGGAAGGGACCTTAAAAATCATCTAGTCCCAACCTCACTATTAGTGGGACTTTTTAAAAGGTCCCCTCCCACTAGACCAGGTGCTCCGAGCCCCATCCAGCCTGGCCTTGAACATTGCCGCAGGCAAGGCACCCACAACTTCTCTGGGCAACCTGTGCCAGTGCCTCGCCACCCTCACAGTATTTTTTTTCCCTAATATCCAATCTAAACCTACTCTCTTTCAGTTTGAAGCCACTCCCCCTCGTCCTGCCACTACATGCTTGTGTAAAAAAGTCACTTGTGTAAAAACTGTGCGTCTGATCTTCTCCTTGGTCACCCCTTCACCAGGGAATGCAGACAGCACCCACTCCAGGACAGCAAGAGCCCGTCATCTTGCCGAGGACATTGATGGGGCCGTTCAGGCTGCTGCCAAAAGTGGTCCCTGCTGAAACAACGAGTACTCAAAGGTCCTGGAATGTATCCACCTTGTCTTCCTTTTGCACCAGTGATGTCCTTCTCAGGCAGCTTTTGAAGTCCTCTGCAAACTGCTTTAGCACAGGGGAGTTGGACTAAAACATCTCCAGAGGTCCCTTTCAACCCTAACTAGCCCATGATTCTGGGTGATCCTGTGTGGCAGTGGACCATACAGATGGCTCAATACAGGAATAATAAAAAAATGGGCAGTAGCACTGACAAAATGTCTGGAGAAGCAAAGTTCCATCTCAGGTTCAAAACCAGGAGCTTCTACCACTTCCAGGGAGTAGTTGCAGCAGGCAAGAGGAATGAGAGCTCTCTTCTTCACAAGGCAGCTCCCTTATGGCGCCTTCTTACACCCAAGTTTCATCTCTTCCATGTGGGGAGGAAAAGGCTGCCCCTTCTCCAGAAGGGACCAGTGCAAGGGGGCAGGTGTCATGTCATGGCTCCTGGTTTCCTGAGACCAGCACCGGCAAGGAAAAGAAGAGGGAGGTGGGGAGAGCCTGGCTCCTTCACCCTTCCTGGGCCCTCTTTAGGCTGGGGGCTGTGTCAGGGCTCCTGAGGGAGCTAATCCCACGGGCGGCAGGGCTAGGACAAGCAGCCTGGGACCCATCAGCCAGCAAGACCCACTGGGAAAGGGCTGGAGTAGCTTTTTTCAGCAAGGCCAGGGGCCAGCAAGCCTCTGTCACCTGTGTGCATTCTGTCCCCACCATGGTGTCACAGACAGGTGAAGCCAATACCCCTGCAGAGTGTCAGGGCCTGGAGCTGGGGAATCTTCCTGAAGCCATCAGTTCCTAGTAGTGAAATGGCAGCTGCTCCACTTTCTACTCAGCACTGGGGGAGCTGTGGCCCACGGACAGGTGGGAAAGGGCAACAGGGTATGAAGCCCTTACAAAATATTTTGTTGTCCAAACAAAGTAACTTCCCTTCTTCAGGCGACTCCTTAAAACGAAAATTCATTCCAGACCTCTATTTACTGCAAATCTCATCTAGACTAGATGAAACATTCTTAGGGTTTGGCTACCTCTTTCTTCTTTGGAAAGCTTCAATAAAAATCAGACAGCAGGTGCAGTACTTAAAAATGTTTTTTGCTTTCTACATGTCTTCACATTTTAAGGTATTTTGGTCATTCAGAAAGGGAAATATTTTAGAACAGTAAATCCAGTACTTGTGTTTGGCTCCTAGGCCTGTGTTTGATACCTGCGTGGGCTTCCTGGTTTTTGCAGCCCTCTAAAACTCCAAGAGCTGCTGGTGCTGAGCACCTCTGAAAGTAAGGCCACCTACTTACATACTTAATTTTAGGCATCAAGGCTTGACAATTTTGAGCTTAAAATGCTACATATCTCTGTATTATTGCACCCTCGGTTAAAAAGCAGTACGTTTAAGTTGTCTTAGTCGTTCCTTACGAACCCCAACTGCTCAGCCAGTGCAGCTAAAAAGCCAGCCACCAACAGCCAGACAAGCTTGCCAGCATGCTGCCCATGAAAAACCCAGTGCTTCTGTCAGGGAGGCCTGTTACAAAGCCAGGCTGTTATTCCTGCGCTGCAGTTCAAGGATGGGGGTAAGCATCCGCAGTGCTCACCGCCCAGGACCGGGAAATCGCTTCCCGAAACATTACGCTTTCCAGCTAGAACAAAAACGTCATTTGTTCTCATCTGGGTGAAGAAAAAAAAAAAAATCCACTCACATTTAGGAGGGAAAAAAAAAAAAAGGGGGGAAGAAAAATATTTAGAAGTTCCTTTGCTTTTTAGAAAAAAAAAAAAAATCTACAGCAAAAACTGCAAAACTCCCTCTTCCACTTTTAAATAGTGTGGAAAAAAAAACCCCAAAAATTTCAAGATCTCTGCTGGAAAACTTGAAAAAACAAGCAATCCAAGAAACCCCTATTAAGCATTTCCAAGAGGTTCTTTTTAGCCTTAGAGTATGTTTTATGGAAGGCAGAGAAAACGGGGACATGTAGAATTAATCATGTCAGATTAAGCAAACATACTTAATATTCCCTGAACAGGACTCTGACTGAGGCTCTCTAAAGATTAATTGTCAATAATTTACTTTAAAAAAATTAAATTTCAGGGAATCTTGTAAATAGTGCTTAACTTGAGTTGATACTCGATTGTAGTCTAGAAACACCACAGAGCAATCTGGATAAGCTGTGCTCTCTGGCACTTGGAATAAATGATCTGGTTTAAGTATTCTTGATGGCAGTTCAGAAGCACAGACAAAAACCATTTGGGAATGGAAAACAATTACCCCAATTACCCCTCTGGAAAAAGCAAAAAAAAAAAAAAAAGGTAAAAAGCATCTACACAACTGTGCAAAACCCCTGTGTATTTAAATACACTCCTAGCACTCAACTGTTAAAAAGTAAAACAAAAAATGGACTAACAGGTTAAAAATCAGGTTTAGGTGCCGAGCTGTTACAAAGAGGAGTTCACTTGGCATTTGGACAGTGTTAAAACGATGTTTTTAATGTGGATGCTAGTGCAGAACCCGGGTATTAAACACAAAGAGACGCAGACAGCTCCCACATGCAGGAAAAGGAGGTTACAGGGACAGCAGCCCCAGCGCTCGCCCATCACCGCGGGGAGGAGGAAGGGACAGGCATAGCAACCACAAGCCCAAAAGCAGAAAAGCGCATACCTTCAGCTTGGAATGAAAATCACGAGATTTCCTTCTGGCAAGAACCTGAATGTGACTAGACACCTGCAGGGTAGGGGAAGGGAGGAAACAAAGGAAAAGCCTGTAACCATGGAGATGAAAAGCCCCCTACAACTGGGCAAGCCAAACGTACCTTAATGGCGGCTTGAATTTCTCGAACTTTCTTTCTTGCTAAGACCTGTATGTGACTAGACACCTACATTGTTCAGGTTTATAGGGGAAAAAAAAAAACAACAAACAAAAGAAAAACAAAAAGCAAATCAAATTTTAAATGTCTATTTTTTTCTTTAAAAAAAAAAAGAAAAAGAAAAAAAAAAAGAAAGAAACTTTTCCAAGGGGAGGAAGTTATTTGCATCTTCAGTAAGCTCTGCTGTTAAAGATACCACATTCCCAGCCAGATACCAAGCTCTTAGCACCGAGGCTTAACAATACAGGTCATCACGGCAGTGACTTGATTAAGGAAATAAAAAAAAGGAGAAAGGAAAAAAAAGTGTAACCCACCAAGTTGTGCATTCAGCTACAAGATAGAAGACACAGTTCACAGCTGGACACAGCCCACGTGCTTTGGTACCGATCCCATCCATGCCCAGGCCCTGAGCTCTCATGTGGCGAGCCCAAAGGATTTCTACCCCATCTGCATCTGCTGGGGATGCAGATGCCCACTCTGACCATTTGCCACTAGGCTTGAGACATAACTTGGCACCAAGAAGTTTTATCCATTATTTATTCTGCTCTGCAGCTCCAATGAGGAGACTCAGGCTGCATTTTGACTCCACTGAAATGCTTTAAATTCTGGCACAAATTATAAAATACTGGCACAACACAGGTCCCTGAACCCCTGCTCGTTTCCTTGGTAATCTCAGCATCAAGTCTGCCCACAAAACATTTGCATAACTCAGGACCAGTAATTTGAGTGATGCCCAGGTCTGGCCCATGGCTGTTTTGCTCAGAAATTCGTGCAAACCCAGTCCTGCACTACACCAGTTATTGGTCAGAAGTTGCTGCCTGTGCAGTGAAGGGTCTGGGCCCAAACTCACATTCCTGTTTACCCAGGGACATACTGAATCCATGCTGCTGCTGACGAGGGTTTAATGATGCTGCCCAGCATTGCTTGGTAGTGCTCAGCATCCTTCAGCCTTCTGTGTGAAGGTTTAAAACCTGCAGTGATGGGAAAAGCCACTAAAGGGAAATCTCCTATTCTCGTTTGGCCCAGGACATACCAGATCAGGTGGTGCACATTTTTCCTACATTAGTTACGATTCCTGTCTGGGAAAGAACAATGCCAAAGAAAAGGAGAAACAATGATTTCCTCCCTCTGTGAGACTATTCTGCGACAATAGCACCAAAAAGCCTGTATTTTAGTAGGGAAGCAAACAGTGATGCATCAGTAAGCACAGTCCCTGAAGGCCACCTTCGAGAAGCAGCTCAGGAACCTGTTTGCAGTAATTCAGAGTTATACTGCTGCTTACTGAGCAATTTTGCAGTCAAACACCTAGACTGAGTTTTCACACATGTTCATTTGTTTTGCTTTCAGTGCAATATTAGTGGTGTTAAAGGTTATACAAGAAGCACAATCGTAACATTTAATCGCTCAGTTAAAACTCCAGAGTAGCGACCAACTTTTTAAAGCACTCACTCTAAAGTGATTTATTAATTGCTCTAGAGGGATGTACAAGTATGGAGGCAGACATCACCACACGTAGCCATCCCAGCCCACCTGCTTTCTTGGCACATGCTGGCCAAGCACCTAACCCCAAGCTCTGCATGTTGGCTCCCGAGGCAACTTTATGATCCCAGCATAACTTCCAGCTCCTGGAGCTCGCATGGGCAAGGCAGTGCAGAACTGGGGACTCTGTCTTTAATTTGCAATTTCTTCGCCAACCTTTGGTTTGTTCCTTTTCCACGTGCTGCAGTTCGCCTCCTTTCTGATGCCTTTTTTCATCCCTCGCACACATGCTTCCTTCCTAACTGACAAGGGACACCACCCAGGGCAAAACAGCACCCAAAGTGCTTCAAATCCGAGCGCTGGCAGCTTTGTGTGACCCAGTGCCACCTTTCCCTGCACTGCGGAACATGCAGAGCATGCAAGCGTGCAAGCCTCTGCCTTCCCTTTGTCACACACGAGCAGGGGGAGAAGGGGAATCTCACGCCTGATGTTAAAGCAAAGGGACTCTGCCATTTGTGAAACATTTTTAAACAGCAGAAGGGCGTAGTAACCACAGCACAAACTACACAGACCATGTGCCTTCTGCAAGGCTGCTGATTGCTGTGAATATTACAAATTAAAGGATTTAGTCATATGAGATAAATTAATGGTTATGTGGTAATCATCTGAAAAAAACTTAAGACAGTTTTAAGGTTTATTCTGACTCTTGGGTGAATGAAATCTTACCATGGTCAAAGACCAGGAGCCCAAAGGCTCTTAGGGAAATTTTAAAATTATTTTTATATCCTGTAGCAACTACTGGCTATAAGCTGAGAACATGATTATGATCAGTTCTTCTAGATCATTTTTATTTATTTAGCTCTCATATCCAAGAATCATAGCCTCTATTATAAAGCCAAATTCTCTTAACTTTTAAGAAGTTCCATTATTTACCATTTCAAAATAATTATAATATTATATAGAGAAATAAGGCACAGTGCTTTATGGTTTTGCTTCAACTTCTGAATTTTCTTATGAAATATGGGGGGATAATAGCTTCCTGTACAGACGGATTAATAAAAAATGAATCCTCAAACCACCACAACATAAACCCCGGAGTTTTAAATATTCTCTAAACAGCATGTATTTAATCTGAATAGTGAAGTCAATACATCGTCTCATCAGAGCTGAAGCACAGACAGCCACTGCAGCCAAAAATGCCATGTTTTGTCATTCACTGACATGCATACTTCCCCACTGGGTTATTTTACCTGCTTCCTGGTCCGTGTCTTCCCTGTTCTAAGTTTGATGTATCTGGCTATCAATTCATTCCTACCTGAAACAAAGAAAAATTCATGGTAAGGGACAAGCAGCATCACACCCAGAAACACCATCAAAATACCCCATTTGAACACAAGCTCCGCGCATACACGGTTTATGTTTTCTTACACCTCCTCCACTTTCCTTTGCAAACAATTTGCCAGTATTTCTCATTGTTCACCAATTTCCCTTCCATCTCCCTGACAGGCACTGCATGTGCCACAGGAACTCTGCAGAGGACCACGAGTTCAGTGTTTCCCCACCAAAGCCCTGCAGCAGTTTGCAGGCGGAGAGGCACCTCCTTGGCCCGCAGCAGTGCCCAGAATGATCTCTCACTGGAGAACCTCCCATGCTAGGGCTGACACAAGCTCTGGGCTCCTCGGGTTTTGCTTCCAACTGCTCCAGTTGGTGTTTGTCCCCCAAGACTCCTGTGGAGAGGAGTGGCTGCTCTTGAGCAGGTCGTGTGCTACCTGAGCCTAAGTGCCAATCACCCAGATGTGACAGCTTCTCTCCAAGATTTAATTGTGCAAGGAGGACAGCAAAATCTGTCCTTCCTGCCAGAAAGCCTCCTCCAGTGATGGCAATCACTGTCCCAGTTCAGCAGGTTATCAAACTCTGCTCGCAAGAGTGGCTGCCCTGCAGTGCTGATGTTCCTGTGGGAGCAGGGCTGATCAACACGGTGGTTTGTTATTCAGAGCTCTGTTTCTCTTGGAAATGTGAAATACTTCCAAGTCTCTAAAATGGCTATTTGACTCTTCTTCGGTCACACATTATGCTACCTAATGCAAACTAACATTTTCTATCCAAATAATTTCCTTCCTAAGTATTGCTGACATGGAAGATAACACAAGTTTTATGTGGTGTCCTGTTTATTTTCACTGCATATTATGTTACTTCTCCATGAGTTGTAATAACTTAAATACACTTGTTCAACAAGTCCTAAGTTACGAAGCTATTTGCATTCAGCACAGGGGAAAAGCAGCCTGTGCGTAGAAAATGAGAAAACTGATTTAGCAGCGAGCTGAAAATGGGGAGGTTAAGAAAATAACTTGTCACCCACCAAGCTATTTTGAAGTGGATGAGTACATAGCTGGGGAATGCAGAAAATAATTTTATCAGCCAGGGCTTCAAACCCATACAGTTATAATGTTGTGGGGGAGAGATAGGGAAGTTTTGAAGCAGCCTGCATATGTTTGAAGAGCATTTTGTTGATTGAAAGACTGAAGACTTTAGTCAAACTGGACTTTTTTCTTCTGTCTCCCCCTCTGAGCCTTATTTTACACCCTTTGTATCAAATGTCTCACGGTTCCTGTCTCTTTCATGTTTGCTAAATGGGTACCAGAACATGAAATATCAACTTGCTTGAGAGCCAGAGCTGCGTTTTTGTTTTGGTCCAGACTGTGTGCCATGTTTCCCACAACACGCTGCTGGTTTGTAACTCCTCAGCAGGTCTCTTCAGGACAAGCTTCAAGAGGGAAATTTTGCGTGAGCAAACAGTTACACAAACCAGCCACATTTCTGCACACAAATGAGGGATTTCCGTATGCAAACAGAGGAGCAGCTAGTTACCTAATTTCATGCAAAGACCTTGTCCTCAGGCTGAACAGGAGTTCTGCAGCCTGTAGTGCCCACAAGATACTTGCCATTTGCAGTGAACAAGTGCCTTTGTGTTCATGGGATGAAACCAGGGAATGCTACACCTCTGTATCTCCCTATTCTTGTGTTTTTTCTCACAACCCAGCCAGAAGCCTGCAAGAGCAACCCTCTGCAGCCTGGTGAGGTGCAGAGATCACCACATTCCTGCAATCACCAGTGTGACAGGTGGTATGGACATTTTTACTTTTTTAAATGCACGTTTTTCTTTAATTGGGGAATGCCCCGCCTCCAGAAAGTACCTGCTTTGCACGTGTTTAAGTGGATGCACACATTAATAGCCAGAATGGGGTTTTTTTGCTGCAAAAAGATTGTCAGGTTGTTCTGCTCAGCAGCTGGTGACTGTGCAAGGCCAGTGATGCTGTAAGGTGACGTAAAGGATGTGATGCCACCTCTTGTCCCTCTGTCTGTGCTGCAGATGTTTCAAATACCTGGGCACAGCACAGGTCAGTCCAGCCACCCGTTGCCCATCAAGGCAGCCCTATGCAGCCCTTGGCCACAGCTGGGGTCTCACCGTTCTCCTCCCACACAAGACAGCTAAAAAGCTATTTTTAAAGGAAAGCTCAGGTTCCCAGGCAGCCACTTGACAGGAAAAGCATCTTTATTAAGAACACCAGGCACTGAAAGTCTAGACTGTATTATTTGAGTGCTGTCTCTGGCTGAACCCCAGTCCATCCATGAAGTGCTTTGGCTTCACTCAAGGGGGGTTTCTGTAGCCATTATCTAGCTGGGCAGGGCTATGACTAACAAGACTGTAGTTCTGGCAAGTGATTGCTTCCCTTAAGTTGAAGGCTATCCATACCCTAACCCCAGAAGAGTCAACAGGGTGGAATAATTTGCCCTAACTTGCAGGGACGAGGAACTCCGCAAGGAGCCATAAAACGTGGCAGAGGTAAAAGCCTAACATATATTTTCCTTACGATCATGTTTTCAACACAGCAAAGAGACATGCACCAGTTTTAGGCAGAGCAGGAGATGCCAAAGCCTCACTAAATACCTTCTCCCTGGCCACAGAGATCTGAAAAGACATAAATTCTTTCCTGGGCTACCAAGAGCCATAAACATAAACAGAAGCACTGCCTGACATAAACAAAATAGATGCCCCCAACTAAAAGTTTACAGCCTTAACGTTATCTACCAAACACTGGTGCTTTTCTTTACCAACTCTGACAGATAGGGACAGAAATGATCTTATCTCCAGATCAACTAAAGCCCAAAGAGGATTTTAAAGAAAGGAAGCTTAATAATCCTAAAAACACCCTTTCCTGTTCTTGGGAAAGAGAAGAGTCTGAAACAAAAGGAGGCTCAAGGAACTTCTTTAATTGGCCATTAGAAACCTTAGGGTGAAAAATGCTCATTAATAAATAGATCTGTTTTCTCTAGAAGAGCTCAGCTGTGGAAATACTTTCCATACACACCCTCCCTCCGTCTCCTTGTCATACATATCTGGGAAATTGCCTGGCAGAAGAGAAGAGGTCAGATTTATGAACTGTAAATTTTCAGCTCTTTCTTCTTGTCATTCGCTGTGACAGAGTCCTACTTTGAATGTTTTGGTTCAGGTATCAAAGAGAGGCATGGGGAGGTGCCTGGTTAGATAAAATATCTTCACAGCACAGGAATCTTTTCCAAGGATCTTGAAAAGATCAGGAGAGGACCACAAAAAATATTTTACATAGGCTGCTTCTTGGAGTCTGCTTTTTTCCCTGCTAATTCAGGCTTTATCTGTCATGTCCTTCTGTGCTGTCAGTGCAACTGCAAACTATAATTCTCCCTGGGCTGATGCTGAGGAAGAGGCATTCTGTGCAACGGAACATCTTTTTTAATCATGGCATGGAGTAAAAAAGGAGTTCAGCCAGAAAACAGTGCAGATGCTAAGAACCTGTGAGGCTTTGTGGAGAGCCAAAGCTCTACTGTGCCCCCTCCAAGGGAACAGCCGAGTCCCCAGGGCAGCCCAGTGGCACACAGGCTCCCTCCACCTTCCCAAACCACTGCCCCATCCCTGAGCGCCATCACCCTCAACAGGGAGTGTGTGGTGATCCCGGACACCTCTCAGGCAGCAGAGAGCTGACACTTCTGGTCCTCTTGTTCAAAATAAGTAGAAGCAGCTGCAAAGTGGGGAGGCTCCCACCGCCCCTCCCCGGGGGAGGCAGTTGTTGCTCTAACAGAGGGCCCTTGTGCAGGGAGCCTCCCCCACCAACGCTGTTTCCAAGAACAGCCTAAAGCAGCCAAGCACCGGCCCCCACAAAGGTCTCCACGAGGCTCCCGGGTCCACCCTTGGTGCTAAGGGTGCATCTGTCCCCACTCACCCAACACCAGCAATGCCCTCAAAGGTGAAAATCCACCCCTGACTGAGGAAGACGTAACTGGCAACCCCTTCATGGGCCAAAAACAGCACCACCACTTCTGCCTAAGGGGAGCCAACAGAGCACCACAGGCAGCTCTACCAGGACCTGCACGAGCTGTGGACCTTCTCTTGGCCACACCATGTCCCTTTTCCCCTGTCCTGGCCACGGGCACCACTGCTCGATCCCAGGCGACAGGGCAGGGAGCTGGTGCTTCATGTCCCCGAGCAGCCACGAGGCCGGCGGGCGCCTTTATTTAGAACATTAATGACACAAATTAAACCTCTGCCCTCCCAGCTCCCAGTAATAGGCACTACCCGAATGGGATAAAAATAGGCAAGTGTGGGAAATAAAGCCGGCTAGCGACTTGAAAATGAACAGCTAATTTTAAAAAGTTTTCATACTCAGCCACATAATTCAAGTAACAACAGACTAGAAAAGCCTATTTTTTCAGACAATCAGATACTATGATTTTCTTCAAATTCTACAAGACTGTGGCTCCAAACAGGTATTTCCCATCCTGACTGAGAAGTCTGGGGACAGAGCTGCACAATTTCATCTCCGAAATCATTCTCACAGCCATGTTTACCCCATAGCAAAGCTGTTTTCAGCCAGCTGCGGTAAACTCCAGTTCTGTTTGGCATGGTGATGGCACAGTGCTGCCCATGTGCCCGGGGGCCAAATCTGGAGAGCTAGTGGGAATTTTGCTGGGTGAGGCAGCAGGCTGTGAGCGCTCTCCTGGGACAGTTGCCATGAGCAGCACCCAGCTCTTTGTCTGGCTACTGAGCCCGGGCGGGATCCAGATCCCACCCCGGGCACGGACACTGTCAGCAGGGATGTGCTGGTTTGAAGGTGGGCACGGGGCCCTTGGGCAGCAGAGCTCATGGCCTGCGGAGGAAAAGCTGCTCTGTCATGGTGCTCAGCCCCAGCACTTCTCTGCCCCGTTTTGCCAGCAGAATATCTGCCTTTGGGAGATCCCGCCTCGAATTCGGCAGCGCCGCTTTCTGAAGACGCCTTATAGCTAAATTGGCTAACAAAAAGCCTCTTGTAGATAAAAGAGCTCTGCGAGTCAACAACTGGCTAAGCAGTTTAAACCTCTAAGTAAGGCATCCTCTATTTAAACGTTATAGGCAAATCTAATTTAAGCTTTTAAAAATATTATGGGCAGGTGTTTAAGTCGCGGGCACACTGGGCTGTGCTGGGCTGGGAGGGGGCTGGGCGCCGCTTCCCAGGCGGGCAGCATTTTGTTCAGCCAAGCTTTCTGCAGAAGGGCCACGTGACAGAGGCCAAATAAACAGCATCTGGGGATTTTCAATTACAGACCTTCACCCAGCATGCCTGCACTGTAATCTCTACCAGATGAGGCTCAGGCCTCACTATTTTCAATAATTCACACACTGTGTACACATAACATGACAATAAGGGCATTCATGCAACCGCCTGATTCGCACATCAAAGCTCCCAAATGGCCAGCTGTAAGCATGCTTACTGCTGAATAATTCATTCTTTTCACAGGCTTGAAAAAACGCTCAGCGGGAGTTGGCAAGCTTGTGTTCTTTCCTGTGTGGTATGCTAAACTCAAATTTTGAAAGAGGTACAGCCCCACTAAAAAGAGTCAGAGATACAACTATTTAAATGTGCGTTTGCGAGCTTTCGGATGGCTGCTCACAGAAAAAAAAAAAAAAAGGAGAAAAAAAAAAAGAGAAAAAAGCAGCTCTAGTTTCCAAGTGGATAGCAGAGATAAGAGGAAATAACCTACATGTCCTCTGAGGCAGGTGGTTAACAGAAATAAAATGATAAAGCTGTTTTCTGGCTGGTAGAATATTTTTTTACACGTATTATTCCTGGCTAAAAATCTTGGATATACCAGGCGCATAATAGTCAACAAGTTCAGCAGACTTGATATTTCCTCATACTTAGCATAAATTTTCTACTAGATGGCAAAGAGGGTTTTTGTTAAGACTACCACATATGAAAAAGGCAAACACAGAAACACCAGAGCTAATTCTGTAACTCCTATTTGCTGTTCTAACCGATATGGGTTGAATACTAATTTCTACATGATATTTTAACAACTCCAAACTTGCAGCTGTGTCTCTGAACATTCAACTTGCAACAAGCGAATGTTCCAGATTTTGTAATACTTTGACTTAATGCAACAGAAGCATCATTTCTTTACAAGAAAAAAAAAGGGGGGAGAGAAAAAAGAAGGGTCTCCTTCATAATATCAAGTTTTCTTGACTGTCAATCAGTGCCTGAACCAGCAGGATCAACTAGTCGTGACCTCTCCTTATAGCAAACACACGCTGCTTACCAGCTGTGGGCTGTGTTTTTTACATCCTTTTCTCTATCATTCAGAATGGCTTCCTCCTAATCACAATAATCCCAAAAGTGCTAAAACATATCAATCGTCCTCTAAGCCCTGCCTACAAAAGGCCAGCCGTCCGGCCTTTATGGGCTTGTCCAACAGCAGCTGATACTTCATTCAACTACAAATCCAATTTAGCAGTTACAAGAGGTTTAGCATCACTGGAAAAATATTGGTGTTGATCCTGCACTCTTAAGTCAGCAAATATTCCTTTGCCATATTGTTTAGCTTTTTCTGCCATATTTACACTTCTGCTGGATTTCCCCGAGTGACTTCAACAACAGCATTTAACCTCTGAACTGGTAATATTTACAGTTGATCAAACAGCGATTTTTAAAATATATTTACCACAATTACAGAAACATAAGCCTATTTGAATTCCAACTGTTATAATTCTGAAAAATTCCCCAACCAACAACCCTAAAAACAAACACGGTCATTTCACTCAAAACCATAGAGCACACTTTATGTACCAGTCATGCAGGATGTTATTTATTATAGCCCTTCGGGCAAGTCCATGGCAATTCTTTCACTTACGTATTTTTAATTGCCAAGTGAGCCAATGCAAACACTCCCTTTATCCCCCCTACACCTTTTCTCTTTTTTTTTGTTTTTTTCCCCCCTATTTTTCTGTTTTTCTTTTTTTTCTTTTCTTTCCTTTTTCTTTCCTCCCCCAGTTGGAGGGCTGGGGCCCAGGACACAGGCAGGTCCCACAGTCCCCAGGGAATGGGATAGGAGCAAAAAAATTAACTGTGTGTCTTCGACCTGCTGGAGTTTGTTGGTGCTCTGAATCCTTTGGGAGCCAAGGGTCTGGCTCAGAATTTAGGTGGGGACCATGCAGAGAAGTGGCCACGCAAGGACAGGACCAGGAGGGGACAAAGACCTCAGCGTTCCTAAAACGGGTTGTGAGGGCTGCCCCAGTGGCATGTGTGTATGCACACACGCACACAAAACTACAATGAGTCACTTAAATATTATTATACACAAATTAACTGCTTTCAAGGCGTACCCTAACTGGGCTGCCCAGGAGGAGAGGGGAAAGAAAAGATCCCAGAAACAAAATAACCGAAATAATCGCTTTGGATGCTAATGAGCGAACAATTACAATGACTCATTGAAGTTATATCATAATGATACTTCCAAAGAAAAGAACTTTTTGTGTATTATATTAAAACCAACAACAATAAAATGATCCCAGATTGAATCAAGACCACAATTTAATTTACACAGCAAAAGGGAAATGACCTAATAGTAGCACAGAAAGATATTCTCCTCATGTCAAGTCTTAATCTTTGGGTTTTATCCCAGCTTCAGTTTTAGAGAAAACAATGAAAAAGACCCACAGACACATCTGGTTCAAAAGTGTTCATTGACATTAATGCAATGCATTGGATTCTGTTTGGCAGGTCTTCATACTGGGGAATATTCCACATAAGCAACGTTTATTAATTTTCTCCTTCTGATTTTTTAAAAACACAGGCAGAATGTATTTCAAAGAGAGAGGAGTGATCCAGAGAGCTCTCTGAATATTCATTAATTAATATTTTGTCAGTGTCGGTTGTCTCAACAAAAGAAGGTTTTACAATTTACTCTAAGCCCCATTTAATTAAAATTTAAATGCTACAAAAATACATGGCTTGCTTTTTTTTTTTCCCCCTAGTAATCATTTTCTACTTACAATAAAGCCTGTATTTTACTGCAACCAAAAATGCATTTCAAAACAAACAGCAATTTTTAGGCTTCAGAATATACAAAGAAATCCCCACAGGAGAGAAAAAATAAGTCCCCAAACTTGACCTTTGCCATATCTCTGGATCAGCTACAGATGTTTAGTAGCTTAGACAAAAACCTAGATGTCCTTAATCTGACGTTGTGGGGTTTTTTCCCTTGCTCTGATAGGAACTGTCAGCAACCTCTGTGCGAATTCCACGTGCAATTCCCGGGTTGGTTTCCGAGGTAGCTGCAGTTTCTCAGTGACAGGAGCAGTTCAGAAAGGAGCAGACTCTTGTCCAGTGCTGCTGACAGAAAGTCGGACTTGGACAGGAATCCTTCAAACACACAGACAATGGGCTGGCTGACCTGTCATGCATGATGGATGAGTTAAGGGGATTAAAACCACTATTTGCATTAGAATAGATAAAAATTAGCAAAATAGAATTTCTCAGTAGGTGGCTTCAGTTCTGTTTGTTCTCTTAGGCAAAATGAAGTTCATTTTTAAAAGAATTATGATGGTTTAAGTAACGCTTATTTGTGGAGAAGAAATCCTGTATGCTGGTTTGCTTCCTTTTGTTTGTTCTTTAAGAAATACACTCCAACTATACAGAAGTATCCTTTTCTCCCCACGTTTCTTATCAGAGCATTACACAACTATGGTGTTCTAACCCCTTTAAACTGTAGATATACCTTAATGCTTACATGTTTCTAAGCTGCACATAGCCCCAAAAAAGTGGTTTGAGTTCAGGGAGAGATGATCAAAAAGACTAAAAAATTACATTAAATTGTGTATTGACGTTTCAGTGAGGTTCTGAGTACGAGCCTGTGACTCAAGAACTGTAAAAGGCAGATGCTTGAATCACTGCAGGTTTCTTTTGACCACATTCATATTGCACACAGTGCTGGTACTTAAAAGACTCAGACATGGCTGCACAAAGTGACCTAATGAAAGGCTGGCCTCACGGAACAGCATTATACTGTTTATACAACATATCTTTGAGAGACATCTGCATGGACAAATCGGCGCACACAGGCAGGCAAACAGACGCAGAAACTGCAGAAACACCCACGGACCATCTCCTTCTCACTCCTGCTGAGAGCAACCAAGATCTGTCAGACCAGGGCTGTGCAAACCGTGGAGGTCCTGCTCTTTGCAAGGTTCACGCACCCTAAGTGCGGGCAGCCAGGAGCCTCCAGAAAATCCAGCACTTTTTACAACACACATCTGTGTGCTGCCAAATATGTTACTGAACTCTGCCTGTTCTACCCGTGAACTGCAGTCAGACCAGTGACAGGTGCCACCACGCCCTACAGCAGCACCAACAGAAGGCAAAGCTGAGGCATTCAGGAGGCACATTTCTTCCAGAGATGACAGTACCCACAGGAAAAGCTGTGACGTGGTTTCTCAACTCCGCATTTACTGCCGTGAGATTTTAAGAGAGCAGCTCGCTTCTCTCGCTCACTGATGGGGGTTCTGGCCCCATCCAGAGCCAACAGGGCAATGCTAGACCCTGCATCCATACAGCTCTGTGCATCCACAGGCAAGGGAAAGACCTGGTGAGTTGCCTTCATTTTCAGCTCTACAGACCCTGCACTGGGATTTCATGCAACTCTCTGCAAAACCTGTTTGTTTAGCTTACAGCTTACTTGGTGTCTGTGTCCCATGCAGTTAAGATGCTTTATTTTCACAGCAGGTGCAAAGAGGTATTTAAATTTTCATTATGTCCAGGGTATTTGGCCTTGGTTTGTGTCAGATGACAGCTTCTGACACCAGATGGGCCAAGTAGAGAAACGTTTGACCAGCATATGAAAGGGCTTGGGATACATCCAACACCAACCTTGGTTTCCAAGTTATTTCACAAGCACAAAGTAGCATTTTGTGGAGATTTTATAGCTAACAGTGTCATTCTAGCTACAGTACAATAAATATTTTGCACCAATTACAAACCCACAAGAGAGACCTGCAATATACTTGAGTTACAGGGTAAGTCCTTTCTTGCAAACTCAGTCTCAGAACACACTTAAAATTGAGACTCCTTTAACTCTTTTTTTTTCAGCCTAAAGAATAACCTTTCCATGCTTCCTTCCCATTAGATCAGCTGCCTGTTCCTGCCTCCCTGCAGAACCCAAGTGGTCACTGATACTTGAGCTAAAGTGGAGAAGAACAATGTTGCTGCACTTCTGAAGGATTCCCAAGACACCAGTCCAAGGGGAGAAAAAGAAACCTTAATGTCATCATAAACTCAGGTATCAGAACACCACAAACTGTTAAAGAACAGAAGACACCACTGCTTATTTTGAAGAGACACAACAATGAAAAGCTGAGTAATCAAATAATGCTGCACCATAATGCATTTTGTATAAATTTGGAAGTGTTCCTCATAACCTACTCATTTGTCAGAGAGAAAAATGCCTGCCTAGCTCTCCCTGCCTCTCTGCCCCAGGCTCCAGCATCCCACTGTACATCCCAAGCAGGGTAAATACTATGCTGCTGATTTCATTATAATTGAAAACCCCCATTCATGCCTTTCAAAATCTGCAGGGTTATCTTGGAGAATCATAAGAAAATTTTACTTTGTGTAGCCACCAAGTGCATTAGAACCCGAATATTTGCAGTCTTTGTTACATATTTTTTTTAGTTAAAGTGGTTGTTTTGGTTGATGGGAGGGCTCTTTAAAGAAAAATAATTTAAGGGGTATGACATGCCAGAGAACCGAAAGAAAATCACAGTTATTTATAATCTTTCTACCACTTATTTGTTTCTATAGTAAATCACTACTTTCTTTTGCTTCCCAGCTCATGGCTTTGCTTTACATAACATTTATTCAAAAAGTGTACATTTGGAAACCTTTTCTTTGTTTGTTTGGATAAATGAGTAATGAAGTGCAAACACATTTCACGCGTAATTCTTAATCCCACTTTCTTTAGGCCTGCTGCAGCAGGAGAGAAACTTCACAGGTTGTTTTGTGCCTGAGTACCATTGACATGGGACTGGAAGAGGAGACTGGGCTTCCAGATGCAGGTCTGTCGAGTGCCTGTGCTCCCCTCACAGTTTTGCCTGTTATAGACATTTATTCTCTACATATCGCAGTGAAAAAGATTGGTGGAAATTGCCTCTCCTCCACCCACATCCATGGTTAACCTACGGAGCAGCTCCAGATACCAGTGGCTTCTAGTCCTGACAGCAACGATGGACATTTCACAAGGAGCAAAAGGACTTTGCTTCTCAGTTCCATCACAGAATCACAGATTCATTAAGGCTGGAAATGACCTCTGAGACCACTGAGTCCATTAACCCAGCACCACTGTGTTCACCACCAAACCACATCTCCAAGAGCCACATCCGCACTTCCAGGAGCTGAGGGCTGAGGGCTGGCATTAGGACCAGGATGGGGGCACGTGTCCCAACACAGCCCCATGGCTGGAATCACCAGACCCACTGGCAGGAGCTGTGAGCAGGGCAGCTTCAAGCAGCAGAGGAGCAAACTTTAAATACACACACACACATCTGGAACTGCAGTCAACATTTATTAATGGAGCTTAGAGATTTCTGCTCCTACCAAGCTCCCAGTTTGCTCGTGAGACTTTATCATCTGTTTAGTCTAACCTGCTGATATGGTAATTAGTAATCTCTGGTGCATAAAATGATTTCATTTTTCTTTTAATCGCTGGCACTTCATGCATTCTTCTCTCCCCTGTTTCAATGTGCTGTCTGTCCTACTGTCTCACTCCCTCCTTCTCCTCCCCCTGCCCTTCTTCAACAGTAAGGACAAGTGACACCAATCCTTCCCCTTTCCTGGTTGTTTCCAGGATAACTGTCCATTCCATATGGGTTCACCTTGAAAGAGCACTTCCCTTCTGCCTGGTCCTTAGTGTGCAGCCTCTACCCTGTGCAGGCTGTCACACACCACAGGAAGGCTGTTTTAGGGGTGTTACTCTCTAGTGGGCAAAGTTCTGACCAAGAATCCTGCATCTGACTTCTACCTTGGCCAGTGGCTGGCTGGATGCATTTTGACACAGAGAGAAGAGTTTCAAGAGAGGAAGAGGTCCTGAGTTTCATCAGTGAGCAGCTGAGACCAACAAATGAAAAAAGGCTTTAAAGTGTTAAACACTCTGTATTTGGATTCAGCATTCTAACACTGGTATGAATCCAAGTGCATCCCTTGGCAGAAGGGTGTTTCAGAGCAGTGGCAATGTGCTCAGCATCCCTCTTCCTGAGTTCCTGCCTCTGCAAGCACAGAAACAGCAATCTGTGCTTTGCTAAAACACAGGCAGTGTACAGACTACAACACTGTACCTAAACTTCTGCCAGCTCCACAGGGCGCCAAATTTCTTAGTTTTACAAACTTTGAAGCACTGCACTGTATTTTAAACTTCATATGTTTTGGTTGTAAAGGCATTTTCCCTGAGGCAGCTGGCAAATCCATCCTGAACCTGGCCATCACACCACTATCAACATTGTAGCACACATGAGGTTTTTGCCACTAAAAGACAAAGAAATAGTCTTTGGGTCAGCCAAAGGAACTCCATCCGACATCAGGCTGAGCTATAACATGATCAAATAAAGAGAATAAATTAGCACTGCAGAGACTTATCAAGAGTGCTTGCAAGAGTGATACCCCTTTCATCTTTGTGAGATGCGTATCCAGACACTAAATTGAGCCACAGACTGACTTTCCATAAGGACTGGTGGACATGGTACTGTTAGGTTAACAGCTGGACTCGATGACCTTAGGGATCTTTTCCAACCTAAATGATTCTGTGAGTCTATGACATAAGAACAAGAAGTAAAAATACACTTACTTACCTCAGAGGCTCACAAATGTTTATATGAAGCTATTAAAAAGCTGAGACTTAAAACAACACATCCATTTAAAAGAAAATGAAAGGCTGTTTCTGGTATGGCTGATGCAGTTATATGTTTTCTGTTGGGGGAAATTTACAGCCACATTATTTCTGTCAAGGAGGGTAGTGAGCCACAAGGATTTCCAGATGCCATGTGTGAAGTTTCTCATTTCCCCTACCATACTAAAGTACATTATCACCCAAACTCAAACAAGCTTTAAAAAGTGTCTGTCATTAAAACATGTGTGGCCCCCTTTCCCGGACTTAAGAGATTTGGGGTTTTTTCTTCTCCGTTCCTTTATTTCTAAGCCAGGTGGGAGAGGGCACTGCAGCACTCCCAGGGGCCCAGTGCTGATCACACTGATGCTGACAGCAATACTTTGGGCTGCACCCAGAGGGAGAGGTACACGCTGCACCCTGTCAGTGAGAAACCCGGCTCTGCCAAGCAGTAACATTCCACTTGCTCAGAGTCAGGCAAAGGAGGAGAAGAAGTGCTGCCACGACACTTCTCAGAGCAGCTGTGAACGTGAAAACAGATTTAAGAGGAACACAGAAGTGAACTGGGTTCCTGTGGCCAGGTTTTGGCAGCTTGGGGACTACAGGGGTGGCTGCTGTGAGGAGCTGCCAGAAGCTTCCTCATGCCCAGCAGTGCCGACGCCAGCCAGCTCAGAGATGGACACGCCTCTGGCCGAGGCTGGGCCAAGCAGAAATGGCAGCAAAGCCTCTGTGATAGCAGATTTAAGAAGAAAACATAAAGTTATTGCACTGATGTAACTGCAGTCAGACAAGAACAGGGTGAGAACATGTGAGAGGAACAGCCCTGCAGACACCTAGGTCAGGGCAGAAGAAGGGACTGGAGGCTCTCCAGGCACCAGAGCTGAGATGCCCCCACAGCCCCTGGGTCAGCCCATGGTGAGGCAGCTGTGCCCCTGCAGCCCACGCGGGATCAGTCTGGGGAGAACTGCTGGCTGTGAGATGCACTCACACTGGAGACATTCCTGGGGAGCTGTCTCCTGTGGGAAGGATCCCAGGATGGAGCAGGGGAAGGACTCCTCTCCCTGAGCAGTGGCTGAACCGTGTGGTGAACTGACCTCCATTCCCTGTCTCCCTGTGCCACTGGGGGAGGAGGTAGAGCTGGGAAGGAGGGAAGGGTGTGGGGAAGGTGTTGTTAAGGTAAAAGGTCTTATTTTACTTTTCAGTGTTCTGCTCTGATTTCATTAGCAATAAATTCAATTAATATCTCTAATTAGGGTCTGTTTTGCCCATCCCAGTAATTGGTGATTGATCCCTCCCAGTCCTTATGTCAACTCATGAACCCTTTCTTATATTTTCTCTCCCCTGCCCAGCTGCAGAGGTGAGTGATAGACTTTGGTGGGTGCCTGGAATCCAGCCAGGGTCAACCCACTACAAGAAGCTAAAAGGAAAAACATGTTCAAGTTTCCTCCAGTACCTATAAACCAAATTTGCCACACCAGCAGGCAGCTGAGGGACCTGTCCCGTTGCATGGACACCAGAGGGCAGCTGGGACAGCTGCCTGCATAGAAGACCACCCTCACACCTACAGAGAAGGGAATTCTGTGCCAAAAGGACTTTCAAAGGCTTCTGCAAGCCTGAAGCAGAACAACCTCTCTTAGGGCTGTCTGGGACTGCTGCATGCTCAGGCGTCAGGCTTTCAAGGGGGAATAGGTGCAAACAAATGCCTTGCAATCAGTCACCTTTCCAGCTCTTACTAGCAGAATAGGAGAATTAAAGCTAGAAAATCTTATCAGTGAAGTTTTGCTCCCAACTGGAATTGTTTTCAAAAGAGGAACCACAGAATTTATGCACAGGTCCAGCACGATGGTGCTGAAAAGAGGATAGAGGTGGAAATATCAGAAGGCTGATACCAGGTAGTCCCCACTGACTTTTTTCTTCAAAGCAGGTGTTTTGTTAAACGATGTTAACTTGAACCTTTTGCTGAAAATCAGAACTAAATGGGATAAGTTGAGTCCAAAGCAGAGCTGACCCTTGTGTCTCACATCTGGGAACACACCAGCAACAAGACCCTGAGTAGGAGCAAGAAGAATGGTTTCGTCCAAAACCCAGAATGAAACCAGGTTCAGGAAAGAGGGATGCTGGAATCCCTCACTCCAGCTGGAGAACTTCCCCTCTCCCTCCAGGGCCATGGGCACAAAGTGGCACCTGTTTCTGGTGCAGGCTCAGCAGAGGGAAGGCTGAGGAGAGCCCCATGCCAGTGCCAACCAAACTGACTGGAAGCCAGTTTTATGACACAAGCTTTTTACTTCCAGAAACATCTTCCATGTCTTCAGCCCCTTCTTATGTCTCCCCAAAGAGGGTATATACAACATAAGCCTCAGCTATCAAAAGGACACTCTTAGAAACACTAAAGCAAATCCCTGAAGCCACCTTAATCACATCAGACACTCGGCTTGAAGTTGTAACGTAGCATTTTCTGAAAGAAATATAGATCTGAGTAACAAAAAGGGTCCCTCGGAAACTCTCACACTCCACACTAATACTTAAGAAAAACTGGATTTCTGCTACAGCAACTGCTGCAGCTAGCTGAAGGCTCCAGTGCAGAGTGTGCATGTTTGGTGAACCAGAAACAGCCAACGCAATCATTTCCAGAAACTTAGGACAAGTCAATATGGACAAAACCCTTTTCAAACCTACACAGGGCAGATCATTGCCTTGCTGATCTGCCTGAGACTTCATGGCACTCACTCATAGATAAAGAAACTCATCCAGAGTGTCTTCTGCACCTGTCAGTGCTTGATACTCCGATCTTGTTAAAAAAACAAGTTCATAGATTGAAAACAAAAGTGTCATTACAGTGCTTTTAAAACAATCACCCTGGCTTCTCCTTCATCTTTTCATTTCCACTAGATTAATGAAAGACTTCACTTAAAATGTAAGCCAATTTATAAAAGATTTTAAAATTCAATAACTCAGATCTTTCCATCCTAGCATTTATTTTCTATTGTAACATCTGCCATTCCAGCAGGCTTTTGTTTGCATCTTTTCCCATTCTTACCTGGACAAAAGGCTCATTTTTATTCTCCAGATTAAAAAAGGGAAGATGACAGACATTTCTGTGTGCATAAGTAAGGTCATTCAACAGTGAACACAAGCAAAATACACTCAGCAGCTATAAAACTTAGATCACAAACTTTTATGCCTGGATTATTTGTTGATTCTCCGAGCACCGGAAATCCTTCAACCTGTGCATCTGAGAAAATGAATCTCCACAGAAATCAGATCTCAGTCAGTTTTCTTTCTCTATATTCCCAAGCAAGACCCCCAAAAGAAGACCTCTGGGTCAACTACTTGTTGGGTCTCTCTCCCATCTGCCCTCCTTCCTGTTTTCAAGAAGTTTCTAAAGACGTTTCCTAAAGAGCATCACCTCTCCAGTTAGCATTAAGTAAGGGATTTGCAGAAGTGACTGGGGAGAACAGGCAGGCAGACACTTGTGGACCACTTTGGAGCTGCAGCCAAAAGAAAAATTCAAGCAAGAGAGTCTTCTTTCATTGTTGCGTTCAAATTTGAATCTAAAGCCCAGCTGCTTATGGCATTTGAACATGAATGCAAACAGTGGGCTCAGAAAATTAATCTCAGCCATCTAGAGCCTCTGTCCCTGTGGTAAGCAGTAAAGATCATAGGAAAAGAACACCAGGGACCAAAGTGGATCAAGGAGTTTTCCTCTTCTAAGCTTGTAGTTTCTCGGCTGTGCTTGAACAGAACAGAAACCTGCAATAAATCTCTTTATGCTGGAGACATTAGTGGACAAAATTAACAAATTCAATCCCAGTTCCTACATCTGTTCTTTTATACAGCTGATGGTTCATACTCAATAAATACATCTTACTAAACTTGGGTTTAAAAGAGTTTGGGATTCAGTAGAAATTATTAATATTTTACAATGTCAAAATGTTTATGGGTGAAAAGATCTGAGTTGGTAAAATTGTTGACTTTATAAGGTTAAATAGATGTTTACCCAGCTTTAGGAATTAGTAAATTGTATTAAGTTATATTAACTATTATAATTTATGCTAATTTGAGAAGCTTTAAACCAGACCAGTGCAAATTACATAAATTAGGCAAACTTAATCCCTGTGCTTAAGCCTCCTTAAAGTCAATTGCGTTCCTTAGTATTTGAAAGGTTTACATTGAAGTCGTTGTCAGTGACATCTTTAAGGTGTCTGTAAAATGAAAACCTTGATTTTAAATGTGGATTAATTTTAATTGCTGTCATAAAATGAAATACACTTCTTAAAAAATCTGTTTTCTTTCATATAAATGTCTTGTCTTTTTCCTAAAAGGTGGGAAATAAAACCAGCGAGCATTCAATACCGGACTCAGTAGAAATCATCGGCCTGAAAGTTCAGCATTGCTTTCTACAGCATAAAATCCAATACCTCCAGTAACAGATCACATTAAATTTGACCCAACCTATGGGCAGGGTTCTTCACCCAGAAATAACACCCCTTTGCACAAAATCAGTGTTTTGAAGGATCATAATCTCAATGTGACCTGTGGGAAACACAACACCTCTGGTCTGCCCGAGATCACCGAACCGGAGGATGGCACATGCCCACATCCAACAAGGCAGACACACCCACTGAGCCATGCAGGAACAGACTCATTTATAAACACCCAGCATTTTTTTCAGGAACAAAGAAACTACACCACTTCATCAAGGAACAGCCTCATCCGCATGTGGCTCGCTCTGTAAGAACAGAGAAATGGACCCATTTCGCGAGAAAAGGATGCATTCCCAGGAGGCTTTCTTAGGTTCGAGATTTTCCCATTTTTCCTGTATCAACCCACTCAACCCACAACACAAATGCAGGTATCAATTCCAAAAAAAAATATACCAGCATGCTGAAGGCATCTGGGAGAGCAGTAAATTACTAGGAGATTGGAAAGATTGATTTGTGAAGAAGTTACAAGGAAGTGGAGACACTGCAATCAGCATGTACATGGTGTAAAGGCCGAGTTTCCCAGCAATCCCTGAATGCCCTCAATTCCCACTAGAAGACTGAAATCAGTGGGAGCTCAGGACATTCAACAATTCATAAAAATTAAAGCAGGGCAACGACTGGTTTTATTGTTTGTTCTTGGCAGTACCCAGCAAGAGCGCGACGCTGAAGGAATGCATGATCAATGTTGTGACAACTCTGCAATTTGGAAAGATTTAAGCAAAAGGGATAGGGCAGTGAAAAGGGGCGTAGCAAGTGAATGAAGTGATCAAAGCTGATGGTGGCTGGCATTCTTTACTAACACAGCAATCTCTGCATTTCGGGTAGAGACTATTCCCAGACCAGCTCGGCCTACCTGTTACTGACATCCTCATTTCCTACAAATCCCCATAGAAGTGCCTCTCCCGTGCTTCAGAGGGCTGTAATCCAGAGGGCTGTGGCTGTGGGATGTGGGGAGGTTTGTGGGCCAGCTCTGGCACGGCACTGCACTCACGTGCCCGCTGCAGATGGAATGAAAGGGGCTGACAAATGGGGTGGGAGAGCAGCACAGGGAGCCAGGGGCTGCCTCATGGGCACAGGCAAAATTGCTGCAGTCTGCAGGGGCAGGGGAGAATTCTGAGTTCCATAAAGACAGAAGAGGAAAGGAGTTTTAAAAAAAATTTTTGCGAGAATATACACAGAGGAATGATCTTAACAAAACAAAGTTTAAATTTTAAGCGAGAAAATACCTTCCAGACTTAAAACATGCTCCAGAAATGTCCCGTGTTAAGGCACTAAAAACGAAACTGGCAATGCACTAGTAAATATACTGAGAGGAGGAACCTTTGACCAATTCCTTTTTTTCCCCCCACTAGATGTATCTTTGATACTTTCTTTCTGTAAGACCTAAAAACCTCTACCTGTAAACAGAGCCCCAGGTGACAGGTACACCATGAACTGTGTGATAGGCCTGCAAGACAGATATCCCTGAACCAGCCCAAACTGAGCCCCCCTACAATACCAGTATTGTTCTTTGCTTCTTTGCTGTGGTTTCGTTTTGGGCATTCCTGTGATGAGCAGGGAGTTCGACTCCATGATCCTTATGGGTCCCTTTCAACTCAAAATATTCCGATTCTGTGTCTCTTCTCGGTTACATTCCTCTAAACCTGAGCCACACCCAGCAGACCCTCCTTGCTTATCTTTATGGTTTTCTTACACAAAACAGAGAGTAAGAAACGTAGGTGATAAACCACTGAATGATTACTCTTCAAGAGGAGCCGGGGCAAGTTAGTACTGTTTTGACGTCACTTTTCTTGTTTATCTCACTTTTTCTAACAAATTACACTTTTAATTTAAGCACAGGCTTTGCATTTCTTGGACACCTGGAATAAGTAAAAATAATTCCACCAGTTATCTCCTTTTCTGGGAGGGAAAAAAAAAGTAAGAACTTTCTGTAAATGCGAGGGGCTGCCCTACCTCTAACTTCCTTCTAACACTTAACACCAGGCTTAAAATTGTACCATATAAACACAGAGAAGCTGAAACACCACAAGCAGCCTTTCCATCTACTTTGCTTTACACATTAAACCACGATTCAAACAGAGTCCATTAAGGCATCTAAATGTGACTTACCACATGTGTTAATTGGGTGGGGAGGAAAAAAAAGAAAACACAACCCTCGAATGTGGACATTTATGTATTCCCATTATTCAGACCCTCCTGATGCCACATTCTCCCACTTCTATAGTTTATAAATGTTTGATTTAAAATATAGCCATTTTATCATTTGTACCACATTTACCTCATCTCACCACTGTTCTGACTGGATGAGAAGCTAATGTAGCCTACACTGTCTGGTCAATTATTGCATGGACACCAGGGACCAATTAATGCCATCCATAAAAGCCTGAATCATTCTGTCAATTAACTAGAACTAACTATGTCATCAGATATATTACTGGTGAGCAAGTCTATTTGGTTGCAATATGTCTTGAAGGAGAGCAGTATCAAATGAATCACAATTGACTTGGACAACTGCTAGCATAATTTCAGAAGATGAAAAGACAAATGTGGTAGTTATTAGTGGTCCCCTGAGGAATTACGGCCAAGCAATTGTAATGTGCTAAGACTGTACTAGCAGGTGCCCACAGCACAAATCAGGCAGAGGGTTAAATCAATATTTTCAATTTCTTAGGATCAATTCAGTGTTTGAACAAGATGGAAACTTGTTAGCAATTGGCAGAATGTGTAAATGAAAAGTCAAACTTCTTATTATTTGTTAAAAAGGAATCAGTCCTCTGCATCATGCCCTTGGCACAAGGTAATGCTTTCATGATCCAGTTGCTTGGGCATTCACTAAAAATCTAGTGGTTCTTAAATTTTAATAGAGTGCAAAAGGTTACTTTAATACATGCTGAACATTCAGGATCTTTAAAAATGATTGAAGTGTCAATAGGAAAGTTTTTGAGCTGTGACAACAGCATAGTTATTAACGATTAGTGCAAGCAGCAGAAGAAACCTTGATTGCTTTAGAAAAGTCTCACCAGGAATGCAGCCTGACATCCTTGCTACAATTTCACATTTATTCTGTTTCATGCAGGAGAACATTTGGATCATCAAGTGATCCTTTACCAATTAAACAAAAAAGAAAAAGCTACCTTACACAAATTGATTTCATTTGTCACTGCTGGGTTTAAAGATGCCTGTAGCAGGACCTAAAACATTGGCATCACATTCTTTACTTTTAACACAAAGGTGTAAAAATGAACTGTTACATTCTTGTATTGTTTTACGAAAAGATGCCTCCAGCCACCCTGACAGTCAGGGTTTGGAAAATAAACCTTATTTTGAGTGAGGGAGGTATGCCCTTCAAATGCTACCTTAGACAGGGCACAGTAAAATCTCAGGGATTTGGAAGCAGAAAATCGGCAAGTAATGCTATTGTACCTGGGGAAAAAAACACATGATCTCAGGGAAAGCTACTTCCATGGTGCTCACCCAATGCTTTAAGTCCATTATTTCAAACAGATCAAAAACATGAACCATTTTTCATGCTACAAAGCTACAGCAGTATTTACTAGGAAAACAAAAATAAAGCCCTGATGGTTAATTAAAAAGAGGAAACTCAACAAAACAGTTTTGAAACATGCCTGAAGAAGGCACCTATGCTTCAAACATGAATACAGTTCTCTGTATGTTGGGCTGGTATAGGAATTCTTTGAATTGTCTTCAGTGTTTGGACTTCAGATCATGGGGTACAGACAAGTGAAGAGGTAGGTGAAGCTCCTCTTTCTCAATTGCTTGGCATGGAGACATTCTTTCCAACATTCCTTGTTCTTCAATTGTGAAGATAACAATATTTACAACATTGGAAAAATGGTTCATCTGACTGAAGCATTTTCATCCAAAGGACCTCAAAGCACTCTAAACACAGAGCAGGGAAATGATCCTTTGCTGCATACGGCCAACCTATGAGCTCACTGTGACAGAAAGTTACTACCAGCAACTCTCTAGCTGCTGTTTTTAAATAACAGTAGCAGCCTTCACTGATACAAGCCAAAATAAACAGCATTTGAACTTCAAGAAACTGCAAACCCTCCTAAGTCTTTACATTAGATGCTACAGATGAAGTTGGAGTTATTTCTCATTTTTCAGCCTTTTCACAGGAATAAAATGGTGCCAAGTCAAATGAAATGATGAAAAAAATAAATCAAAATGGATTTCCCTCTTTCAGGGTTGGCCCAGATAATCTGTTGTCAGTGTCTAACTCACTGCAGCTTTGTCTGATTTGTGCAATACGTTTATCAAGGAGACCTTTCTCTTGGAAACGCACTTAGCACAACATGGGGGATATGCTCCACACCACAGGACAGCAGGTCAGACACACCATCAGTGTCAGACGATAAAACAGAGGGAACACAAAACATTGCAGCACTTCCTACTGAATTGGCCCCCATTATTTACAAAAAAAAACAAAAAATAAAAAAATTTAAAAAAAAAAAAAACAAACCAAAAAAAAGAGGAAGAACTCATTAGAGTAATGATACAGTTACATTTTGAAGAATAACGCAGGGAAGACAAACCCTTTCATCCAAGACACACAGCCAATAGATTTTTCCCTTGCCCAGCCCCTCTACCTGTGCACCGTGTGTCAGTAACAACACGTTTTTGGCTCCCTGTACACACCCTCAGGTGAAACCATTCCCAGGCTTTACGGAGGATACAGAGAACGTGTATTTCCTGGTGCTGGCCCGGGGAGCTGGAAGAACCTGTGCCTTTAAGAAGCACAGCGAACCAGCGCAATCGTTTGAAACCAAGGTTCAGCAAATAGGAGACAATGAAATATGGAGTAACTTGAAACCAGCCCACGAGCTGCCCAAGAGAACCCTCCAGCTTGTCTGGCTCTCAGACACACCCTTGCAGCTCTTCTGGAAAGCTGGGCCCCGTTTGCAAGACAAGGAGCTAATTGATTCCATCGTCTCCTGTATGTGCGAGTATAAACTGAAGCGCATAAAGGACAGAGGGACACGGAGCTCAGCTGACCGTGCTAAAAGACTCTGCTGTCTGACAGCGCGCCGGCCGCCCAACAAGCGCCGCGATTGTTCCCGCCAGACGCCACGGGACCCACGATGCATAATTCCAGTGCCTGCATGTCCAGCTGTAGCGTATATTGGCAGCAGGATAGCAAACTGGCTTTAAGTATTGTTAGCATTTTTCTCTGCCGTCCACGGAGCTGCTGAGACGCTGCGGAAGCGGGGCTGGTCCATCCTCTGCCACCAGCTCGCACACCTGCCGGGACATCTCCTCTCCCTGCACAGCCAAACAGCTTTTCCTCTGTACACAGTGGCTTCCCCCCGCCCCCCCCCNNNGCCCTCCCCCCGCCCCCCCCCCCCCAATCTAGAAATTATCTTCATCACTTCCTCTGTAATAGCCCCTGCGTTGTGGTTTCCACAGAACCAGAGTAAACAAAGTCAATCTTTTCAGACTGAAACTGATACACCACTCAGTGCCTCCATTGCCTCCATTTGTGTTCTTTCACAGCGTGATTTCTCTCACAGCCTTTCTGGTTCTGGCCCAGTAAAACTCCCCAGGCTGGAGGGAAACTGTCACTGGATCCGTATGAGAGTTCCTGGCGAGTCGCGTGCCAGAGGAACACGAGGAGAACACCTCTGCTGTGCTCGGCCCGAGGTGATGGATGCAGGGGCTCTCCCTTTTCATCTCTTCCGAACCGCGTGCTTAAAAGCAAAATGGCATGGCACGCACTTCAGGCAGAGCAAGAAACGTGCTATCTTTGCATCCATGTGGCAATCTTTCTGCTAAGCAAAGACATCAATCAATTCCACTAATGATAAAAGGGAGAAATTTTATGTCAGAGCCCATTCTGCAAACACGGAATTCAAACACTGCTCTTGGATATCAAATACAACAGAACTCACTCTCAATTAAGAATAAACTACATAAAGCTATATACTAAATAAGCCTAAAACCACAAGGCTTGTGATATCTTTGAGATGTTATTTTTTTTCTCCAGAAATAATAATATGAAAACATATTTAGAGTATATATTTATTTTGTGTTTGAGAAATTATGTGGAAAATTCTGGAAGTCTAAGAAAAAACATACAGGAGGATAATAATTCCAAGCCACTTTACACACAGTCATCAAGCTTCTCACACGAGTTCTTCCGGTTTGAATATGGAGCAATATCTCCAAACACAGTAACAGAGTCATACTGATGTAAAACTGCAGTTTGTCTGTATTTATCGGATCTCACAGCATTATCAGATTTCACAGATTTTGGACACATAATTTATAATCCCCGTGAATACAGTTTCGTAGGGAACCATCTTTTCTCCAGCAGATCAAGAGGAGCTATGGTTTTGGTCAATCTCAAATTTAATTTTCAGATCTTGGCTGGATAAACTGAACAAATCATAAAGATGATAACAAACTAGTAGCCCATGAATGTGACACCCTAAGAAGCAATATCTGGCCAGGAGTTGCCACGGACTTCATGACAGGATTTTACCTCTGGCTCTCAGTTATCCCTGCCCCAGAAATGAGTGACTTTTCCCGCAGTTGCCAGCAATGACACGATCCAATTCAGTAAAATTCTTGCACACAGTTAAAAATTCAGAATAAAGGCAGGGTTTGAGGATCATGTCACAGGCAGAAATATTTACATGTCACACCTGATTTCACACTGGTTTGAGTTCACCGAATTCAAAGGACTTGGTGAGAGTTTGGTCACAAAATAGTGACTCTGTGTTTTCCCTTCCCTTGCCTCCCTGCTCAACCCCCATGCCCTACAGTACCAAAAGGCTCCCCTCAAAACAATAACTAGCAAATAGGTCTCCACACTCACACCCAGAAGAGCATCTGCAAAGAAAATAAAGGCAAGATTCTCAAGCTTGCTGCCACACATAATCTATTATTTATCATATTTACTATTATTATTATTGTTGTTTTCATTGTGTTACCAGTGTATTTCTGCCATGTAAAAAAATACAAAGATTGAAATATTTTCTTTCTAAAATTACTTGCTTTGAAAAGCAGAATCCCAACTCTGTACACTCTTCTCTGACCAGAATTTCTCTCCCATAGTGCTGTAAAGCAGAGACTGGCATTTTACCACGATCTCTTGATGTTTTGCTTGGATATGATGCTGCTGTTGGCTAAAATGAAGCACCTCAGTAGTCCTGATCATCACTCAGAAAAGACACCAGAACCAGGAAAACCACTGCAGCTACATAACAATGAAAAAACTAGACACAACCATCTTTTGATCAATTTTATGTCTAAGATTTAATTAGAATAATCGTAAAAATGTATCTGGTTATTTACAATTTAAATCTAGCATGCAAGGTCAAAGTGGAACCTACTGCATCCTAAATGCTGTAGCTTTGAAATCAGTTGAGAAGTTGTTCATGCTCCCACATAACTGACTCTGAACCCTGTATAGTTTAGTTCATGCAGGTATACTGAACAAAAGCACTCAGTGTACAAATGCTGGATAATTCTTATTTTATTCACAAGGCACTGCCAGATTTAAACAGTGAGTTGCAAATGATTTTGATGAAGATGTTGAATTGCTTCTGTGTTTATGATTACTGCAAGACAGTTGTGTATAGCCTGAGTGACTTAGGCTTAGCATAATAAATATTATATTCTAATGTTGGATAGGAGTACATCAATGAAACCTATTCTAATTCTGTCTAAGGCAATGGAATCATCTGCCTGGGTTATTCATGGAAATATGAGTCCAACCACTTTTGGACTCATGCAGATTTTATGCTTATACAGAAGACGTGACTTCCATAATCCATAATTATAGGTGCAATACCATTCGCTGAACAACACGGCTTTTCAAATTTAATTATAAACCCCAAATGTACTTAGCTAATCGGATCAATTGCAAGTCACAGCAAAGCACATTCTAATTTTCAAGACAGATGAAATTTTGCCACCTCTCAGCTGCTGTGAGAGCCAATGTCAGGTGAAAAGTAAGAGAAAACAGACAAGCATGTTTTCCAAGAACCATTACAGCAAATTTTATGACTGTGTTTGCAGACATGTTCCCTGCAGATCTTTGATTTACTAAGGCTGCTTTTATCTTGCTGAGCCTCTGCTGAGCAGCAACCACCATTTCGAGGAAGCAACAATGCCTTTTTTGACAGGTCCCATTATCCTTTCTTGCCCCACAAATGCACCAGGCCAGTCCTCAAAAGTGTCTTTATGAATTTATGGGGATGAAACTTAACTTCTACATAGAGAAACATAGGTTCAATCCCAAAATAGCCCCTGAAAGGCCCTGCTCCAGCCACAATTGCTGCACTTACTCTAACAGACCTGCATCAGAGGCTGAAGTCAAGTCTTTCCTTGGGGACTCGCTCCAGCCCCATGACTTTGCCCCCGTTCTCCCTGTGGTGCTGAGCTGAGGCTGTGCTGTCAGCCCGGCTCTGTGGGATCTCTGCTGGGTAACCAGCCCCTCACAAGGGGAAGGCAGCTCACGTGTTGAGACTCTGGATCATCAAACACTTCTGGCTTCCCTTATTTTTTCTGTAATACAAACCCGTTCTCTTTTCTGCAGTGGGGAGTTCCCTCAGATGAGTACCACCTCCTCCCTGTGACGTGCAGTGATCAGTATAATGAAAAATAGAGCTTAGAGTACTGCAAGACAATCCTATTTTCAGTGCTTCAGCTACCTAAGGAGCCACCAGAATGTGTGATATGCAGCACCTCTCTTCAGAGGCCTGAGGTAATTCTGCTTTGGTTGCACATACTGTCATTCATAGGAATGGTCTTGAGGGTATTCCGAGCAAAAAAGGCAAAACTGAGCCCAAAACAACTGGTTTGGAAAGGCTCAGATCAATATTGCAGTCAGTCTACTGTAAATAGAAGGCATAAATTAGTATATACAATAATCACCAGTTTGTTCTGTGGTTGTGTTTCCTTTTACTACAAACATAATCACAAAAGCTCCTGATGACACAGCAGCTGCAAAATGAACTGCTCGAATCACAGCACATTCTCAGGCTGACCCAAAGGCACTCTTGTAAGGAATTAAGTATCAAATTATAATTACATAGCTATAATATTATTTATTATTTGCAACATTTGCAGTTCCTTTGAACTGTCAGTTCCATGGTACTGGCTGTTTAAAAAGCACAGTTTCTCAAAGAGCTTGAAAATCAGAGACTACAGGTAGATGTAATGGGCTGGTGAAAGGCACAGCAGAGAGGTAAGAGCAACCCAACAGCTGTGCCACATAAAGTAACCAGTATTTGCCTCTTTTCCTATAAATTTTGGCACACATAGGGGCAAGCAAATCAAAGCAATTCAAACACTGCCAGAGCCCTATTGACGTCTATACAGTGTGCTGCTTCTCTGTGAAAAAACTGAATTTCCTCTAAAACACTCCACAGCCTCCAAGGACAGGGAACGTGCCCTGTCACCACCCGCTCTCATCTCCCACAAACAGAGGATGTATGGGCTGGGAGAAAAGAACTGAGAAAGGAGAGGATCCTGAAGGAAGACAAACAGCTGGATGATCAGGAACAGAACAGCAAGGAGACCCCTGTTGTACAAGAGCACTGAAGAGCAAAATGGTCCCAGACACGTGAGATGAGGTGCCAGGCCTGACCAAAGCCCAGTGAGGGCAGCATCTCACCCCTTACCAAAGGAGGGACAGCTCAAGAGAGTCGTGTCCTGAGTCAGAAGCAGTGTCTCTGGATGTAACAGGGAATTTTTGCTTTCTGACCCTGTGTAAACATACAGCTTCCACTCTATCTTTCAAAGGGATTCACAGCTGCACTCGAGCTTGTGCCCAGAGCTAGTGCCTTTTGTTTGTTTTGAGCCTCTCACCTAAACCTTAAACTTGCAGAAGAAGCAGTGAGCAGCTGCTCCTGCTTCTCTATGCATCTCAGTTCTACAGATTTCAGCCCTGTCTCCTGTGAGTCACGCGCTCCTGGACACGAGAGGTGCAGTCCACTGAGTCACTGCTTGTGCTGAAGCTGTTCTCAGGAAAATTCTTTGATCCTCCTTGTTGCGCTCTTTGAATCTTATCCAGGTCCGCTGCTCTCCTTTTTCAGTGAAGGAACTGAAGTGCACAGAGTATGCAGGGCTGCCCTGGCTTCCAGACACAGCAACCCTCAATCCTGCAGCACCCAAGGAAAAGCCAGAGCTTCCAGACACAGCCAACCCTCAATCCTATAGCACCCAAGGAAAAGCCAGGCTTCTCAAAAATTTTCTGCAGTGCTACCATGAAGATTCTAATTTCTATCGCTTAAATTAAGGCTAAGAATCAAATAATCACTTGCCACTTTTATTTCTTCACTTCTTTTTTTGTTTATTTGCAAGTATGGGAACATTAGCATGGACTGGACTGTTTCAGGTTTTGAAATGTGTAGTCCTCTCACAACATCTTTTGAAGTTTTATGGACTGCCAGACATGCACAGACCACATGCTGAGTAACACTGCTGTTCAGTGCTCCAGCAAACAGCCAAACGGGAGTGGAGGGGACAAAACAAGCTTGACTCAAAGTGCCCTCCGCAGTAGCAGTACGAGTAACTGCTCAGGAATTCCCTGCATATATTGGGAACCACTTGCACACAGTCTGATGCTCACTTCCCATGCTGTAACTCACACGTGTGTGCGCCCAAGCGTGGGGCAGTGTTTCAGACCTGAGCCACGCTTCCCTGCTAGAGGATGGGAGGCAAACCCAAGAACCACGGGGTTCGTAGCTGAACTGGCTCTGACCCCCCAGACACAGCATGAAGGGCATGGCCAAACCCCTGAGAGACATCGTGCCTGCGCTTCTAGGGCAAATACTAACAAACATCAACTATTTTCTCACAGTAGCTGACCTATGTGCAATATTTTATGACTCATGGAAAACTTGGAACAGCTGTAAGGAACAGTCAGTAAATTTAAGCAAGACCAGAGTGGGTCAGCAATTGTACTGAAACAAAAAAGCTACAAACCTGAGTGATAAATTGCATGACATGCCCATAAAGGAAGGCTTGAGGCTGCTGTTGCAAAGGATCACCCATGAAGACAGAACCACTGGACAAGAGACAAAGCCAATGTATTTCTATGGGTTTAACCATTTTACTGCTTCTAATTAGTCGTGCCTAACTTTCTGTACCATAAACTGCAACAATTTCAGTTGAATTTTCTTTATGATTGAAAAAATTGAAAATTTCGTATTTGCTTGAATTTATTACAAACTGACATCACAATTTCAGCAATTCATAAATTTCCACACTGGTCAGCAAGCTATGACCCACAGGGAAAATGTTACGCTGACCTCACTGCAACAGCAGTGCTGGAAGTAGAAGACACAGAGTTACCAGTATTTTAGCAAAGGCTTTTAGATGGATTCTACTAGTTGAAAAGCTAGTATGACACTCCTAAGTAAATGCTGGGCTTATGGAATGTATTAAAAAAATTAAGATTGAGTCTATGTATTGTGGACAAATACACAGGATAACAGCTCCTTGAAAGAAAGGCTGCAGAGAATAAATAAGACACAATCTACTTATCTAGAGTTTACAAATATTTATTTTATGTTATTTAGACTGCTTGTATTTCTAAGGAAGCTGCAAAAAAGAAATTTATACTAAGAGAATGCTGGATGAAAGAAAACAGACCAAACAAAATCCCCAAACTCCCCAGTGGAGGAACATGGTAAGATTTTTAGCATTTTATTTCACGTAGTCCCTTGAAAACTTATGAACTCCTATTCTGCCTCAATCAGCAGCTCCCCACATTTAACACCCTGTTTCTGTTAATTATGAGCCAGTTTTACTGACTTGACGGGAGAAGGTGCTCAGCCATGCCTGAGCACCCTGTAGCCCATCTCCGAAGCTCTGCAAGGGAGGGGGAAGGAGACTCTCAAGGCCCCCCACCCCAGGAAGGCACAGCAGGCACTTTGTCCCAAGTGCACACCAACACTCATCCAGCCATCAGTGAGGGTGATGCTTCCAATCAGTGAGAGCACAGATGCATCCAGTAACAAAGCAGCCATCCCAAATGACAAATAATTAAGCAGAAGTGTCTTTGGGGACTGGGGGACAGAACCATTCTCATGAGCTCCTGGATGTGCGCAGAGGAGGGCGGGAAGGGAGCTGTGTCCCACGTGCTCCCAGCCAGCCAAGCCCTGGCAGTGCAAGGAGAGGGAGCACCCAGCTACACCCCAGTCGTGCTGTGAGTCTCCACTAGCACCCCTGTCCCTAGCCCTCACTGCAGGGCTGAGCACCCCACTGCCCTTTCAGAAAGGTCTATATACGTTTAATTACAGGCACGTGCCAGGGGAGAGCTCAGCACTGAGTTTTCTCCTCTCTTGCCTTGTTATATTTTGCAATACTTAATGTTCCGTAATTGATTGCATGCAATCTGTCCCAGCTGTAGCTACAGGGTTCTGCAGGTCCACTTTGGGTGAAGAGGCAGTGAAATTAGAAATGCTCAGACCACCAGTGCAATTCAGTGAATACGTCTGCCAAGAAGGAACCAAGGAATTAATGCACTGGAGACTAACCTTTCAGGAACAAGGCAGGTTTAGTCTGAGCATTAATTCTGAAAGTAATGAGGTTGTGGTTTTTGGTTCAGGCTTTAATAGTCTTCATCATAAAAGCACTACAGTTAATATCCCATAATCAGTGCTTTCTGATCAGGAGAGTCCAATAAGCAATTTTCCATCACGTACTGGAACTAAGCTACTGCTGCAATCTGAACAAAACAAACAAAAACAATGCTCCAGTCTACATCTAGCAACAGGAAATACAGACAAAGCAATTTAAATATTTTGGCTGTGGAGCCATTTGAGGGTCTAGCCACATCTGCCATTAAAATTAGCAGCCAAAAAAGTCCAGTTCTGCTTGGGGTCTTCCTCATTTAGAGATTTATTAGTGTGTACAAACAATATCTTTTATTGTTGCTTAGCAGTGGTGACTCCCTCACTACCACTCTCAGTTCAGAAAAGTAAAAGTATTCCAATTTAGGGCAAATTAGCTTTTTATCTGTTTTCCTGGAAAAACCGTTGGAAAAAAACAGTTTGAATTAAAATCAGTTCAGCAGGAAAGTTCAATTTTATACCCCCTCCTTAGAATTAGTGTATATGGTTATTATTAATTTCTGAATCTCACCATGTGCTCTTTCCTACAGTAATTGCTAACTGAAATCAACAGCAGTACTGTCATCCATTTTAATGGGCTGGGATCACGCCACAAGACACAAAATAAAGACACTTCTTGTTTCGAAATGCTTAGGATCAAAACAAGAAAAACACAAGAGACACACTGGGAAACCCAAAGGGATGAATGACTAGGAATTTAATTTCTCATTTATTGCTAATATTATTGTTGACTCGCTTGTTAATGTAATGTAGCACTTACATTAAGGGATCTGTGTCAGAGTGACCCACTAATGATGATTTGTATCTGCTGCCAGGATAGGCAGACATAGACGAGAGTATTTTGGTGGTGTTCAGGGGCTATTTCCCTGCCATTTAGGGGATTTAAGGCTCTTAAGCAGTTACAGGCTTGTTTATTTTTTAATAATTAGAGCTGGCTGAATTGTAAGTCAAAGAAGACAGGCAGGATAAGGGGCCTCTGCTCTCTATAGTGCAATTGCTGCACAAAAGAGGAGACGGGAGGCACAGGGCTGGTTTTCCTCCCCTCCTCACCAGCTGGGGAGGCTGGGACAGCCACCCATGTTTCTTGCACAATGCCCCAGCCAGCACAGCTACATCCCTCTGCAGGTAGGGCAGCCCCTCATCACCAAAGCACGACGAAAACCAGGATTTCCTAAGCCACAGCCCTCTCAGAGCGTGTGGGACTGGTATTTATTCCTCACACGGGAGCCACCAGACCTCCCTGCTGCACATTTCCTGCACTGCTGTGTCGGGCACCGTCACCAGTGACGTTCTTGGCCTCACACTCCCAGAGCTGCCGTAACAGTCAGCTGGAACTGGGCTGCCACAGGAGCACACCCCGGAGCAGGGAGCTCCCTGATTGCAAATTTTGTACTTTTTGTGCCATGCTGACACACCCTCTCAGCTTCCAGGTTAGCTTGGCCAGCCACTGTGAAGCCCTGGCAGTGGAACAAGGGCGACTGGGGTAGGGACCACGGCAGGAGAGGGAGAAACCTCAACTTTGTGTAACTAAACTAGACTCAGAGTGGGATCTAATGAAGCCGTAAATACTAGCTAAAAGCAAATTTCATAAAAAGCCCTACAGCAGATATATCTTGACTGAAGCACAAGCAGCAGGTGATGGCCAGTGCCCTCTTTTGCCAGAACAACCTGCATTCCCCGTGGAGGGCTGGCCAGCACAGCTGTCCCAGCAAACCCCTCCCGGTTCGCACAGACTGAGAGCAGCATCACAGGGATTCACCTCCAGCCAAGCTGTTCAACACCTCTTCCACCACATTTACTCTTTGTTAGGGGTCAGCGATCCTGATTGCATAACAAAGAGCACTGGGGGAATACACATTTAGAAACATCAGTTTGTAAGACAAGGCAAAAACAGCTGCTTGTAATGGCAGGCATGGTCGGATGCACAGGGAAGACGGCCCTGATTCCAGTTTGGTTTGCTTTTCCAACCAGTTTCCACCTAGGGAAACTGGCATCACTTCCTGAGGGCATCTGTAACCCTTTACTACACCGCGCATTCGTGGACACAAGCGTCCAAGCAGAGCAGGCTGATCAAAATAGGCAGAACACAATTAAAAATAAATTTGAGTGGCAAATAAACAACTGCTGCTTTTAATCATGGGTGATGTTTCTATCTGTGCAAGTGGGTGTAAAATTCTTCTGCTATTCAGGCAAAGCAGTGAGGAACCAAGCCTGTGGCTCACTCTGCAGCAGCCATCACGTTATCCTCTCTCCCATCCTTGGCCTCCACTACATCTACAAGAGCCAATACCAGCAATACATCGATAATTCTCTACTCCTCACATCTGGGTGTTTGTTTGTGTTTCAGTCAGGATCCTACAGAAGCCCTCACATATCTGTAGCTAACACTGGAAGGAGAACTGGGCAAGAGATATTATCCAGGCCTTTGCAGGGCAGATGCAAACCCACAGCATTTCTTGCTGTTCTCTCCTGAGCTGGGCTGGGGCTTTATCCACTCCATCTATGACTATTTAGACTGCAGGCTCTTCGGGCCAGGGACCACCTACGGTGTGCATGTTTCTGCAGTCTCCGGAACAAGACTTCCATTTTTGCTGGTTCTCCCTAGGCTAGACCATAATAAATATGATTATTTTAACAATAACACACATTAATAATCGTTAATGCATTGCTTGAATTTCCCTTTGAAATGCAATCTGTGCTCTCCTCCCTCTCAGCAGTTTAATCGCTGGCTGAACTTTCTCAGTTAACTGAAAGTGCCATAGGTAAGATTTTTTTCCACTATCAGCACTTTTAATCTTTGTGTAATTTAAAGCAAATACATCTTTCTTTGTGATTGCAAATGAGCCCAACTGTTGGGGGTTTTCTTAGTGGTTTTTGTTTTGGGCTTTGGTTTTTGGGTTTTTTTTTGGTTTTTTTTTTTACTTTTTCTGAACTTTTAAGTTATTTTCTTACAGCAACCTGGCCTGGCAGCAGTAAGGCAGACATGACATAATGCTGGCTGCTGATGGCTTCCTAACCCTGACTGTCAGCTCTCCCCATTTCAGCGCGTGCTCTCGGACCCTCCCAAACCCACTGTGTTCCTGAGCTGGGCCTAAGTCACAGCTCTGTATGAGAATCAGAGAATAGTTTAGACCGGAGGGGACCTTCACAGCTCATCTAGTCCAACCCCTCTGCAGTAAGGGATGTTTTAAACTAGATTAGATTGCTCAGAGCCCTGTCCAACCTGGCCTTAAATGTTTGCAGGGATGGGGCAACCACAGACTCTCTGGGCACCTCTCTTGGGTGTTTTACCACCTCACTGTAAAGAACTTTTACTTTACAGCTAACCCAAATCAACCCTCCTTCAGTTGAAAGCCATATTACCCATTTTCCAACCATCTCCTTTTAAAGCCTGTGTGCTCCGGGGCTCAGGGATGGGGCTCTACCTCGTCTTAGCGCTCCGGGCTGGCTGCTCTGTCATCGGCATCCTCACGTTCCTGGGGCTGTGGGAGGCCTCAGCACTCTCAGCTTTCCAGCACCGTGCGGGGGTGTTGGGGGAGCGGGGGAACAGCTGCCCGATGCAGACTGATCACCTTTCCGGGCCGGCCAGAAAAAAATCTGCCTTGTTCCGAGCTGGGCTGCCGTGCTGGGGAGAGGAGGAGAGTCAACCAACACCTCCCCGGCCCTGGAAACAGCCCCGCTCCCGGCTCCCGGCGCTGCTGTCCGTGCCCCTCTGCGCCGCCGGCCTGCTGTACCCCAGTAGGGAAAATGGCCAGTCCCCTCCAGGAGAAAAAAACCCCCAGCCTTTTAGCTGGCTGGCTGGGCTTTAAAGAATGATCTTCCTCGCACAAAGAGTTCCTCTCACCTTCACGTCAGGCATTTTTGGGAGTGGTGCGGACGGGAGAGGGAGCGGCCCCAGCCCGGAGCAGGGCCCCAGCCCGGAGCAGGGCCCCACCGCGCTAAGCGCAGGGCACAGAGATGATCCTTTCCCCAAAGAGCTTACAACTGAGCGTAACGGGGAAAAATCTCATTATTGACAGATTAATGGCAATCTGTCAGAGCAGCCACTCCTAATAGGAGTTTCTTGAGCAGAAAAGTATTACGGGGCCCTTATAATTAGCTAAGGATAGCTAATCTGATCCGAAAATTGAACAGTTAAAATTAAGGACTCACCTCCACGGTAATATTGCATTAAAACTGGTGAGCGTGGGATGAGTACACGGGAACATTTAAAACAGAACATACAGATGGGTAACCCCCAGGGAAGAGGTCAATGCACAGATTTCTTTTGTGAACTTCCTAAGAACATGCCGCATATACGATCTTAGAAATGGTGTTTCTAAATAACATCTGGGGTCTTTCCTCTTTCAACCCAGTTCACTGAGTTAGTTTTAATACAAATGCTAGAGAAACAAATAAATCATTGATAGGCTGTGAGATGTTCTTTGGGGTTTTTTTTCATATTAGTGCCACGTTACATATATTTGTGAAAGAAGATTTTCCTCAAATTAATTCTACTTTTGCTTGACCATCTATAATTCATTCATAACATTAAATATTGGCCAAACACAGTGCTAAACTTCCTGAGTCAGAGAGCTTTCCTAATTGCAAGAAGTTAGTACAGGAAAGGTCATAAGTATTTGTTCTGCATGTCCAAATCACATCCACACATGGGTCTCACAACAGCCTAACTACCCTTGTTGACTCTCCCAGCTGCTCTCCGAGATGGAGGAGCCTTTTGATATTCAATACAATATTTGACAGGGTCGGCACTTAGATGATATTCAAGAAACACAACTAGAGGGAGCTTCAGAAAAAAAAAAAAAA
>VZRQ01002210.1:45703-120980 GCA_013397975.1 Machaerirhynchus nigripectus
TTACATCCTCCTGTGGTGTAAATGGGCACGCACTCATGCATGCCAGTGAAAATCACGCTGATTTACATGATGCGAGCACCTGGCTCTTTTCCAAGGGTAAGGACTTACTGCCCAAAGGCAAGAAACAGCCCATGACATTATTTCACATGGGCATATGATTTTCCCTGCATTATTACTGTGAAGCTCCCACGTGCCTCCTCCCACCCTCAGGAAGGAATGATTCTGACCTCAACTTCAAGTGGAATTATTCATATCAAAATGAGCTTGTCCATCAAATGTTCAGGCCCCCAGTTAGGGCCCAGAGAACTACAGTTGTACCATCAATGCCTGCCTTGAGCATTGAGACCTCGGAATTTTCCCACATTTTTTGTGACCAGACTTGCTACTTATCCAGTTACAGAGTCACCAGGATACACCAGGGTGTTTAGGTCTAATTCTGCGGTCCTGACATAAAAAAACCTCACCACAAACACTCAAAATTCTATTTCAATACTGCATCAAGCCGTTCATTACAGACCTGTGAAAGGTGGCTAAAACCAAACATCACAGAATCAAGAAAACTCTCTCGTACTGAAAAGCAAAATATATGCATTTTCAGTAGTTTCATAAAACTGAGGCAATCATTACAATCCTGATCAGTAGGGTGAAATTAGCTCGTTAATATGAGAAGAAGCTTGGAATTAAGTGAAAGCATATGACAGAACACAAATGGAACAAATTCTACTTCTGTAAAAATTAAGATCTGTAAATTTTTGAAATGACAGCCATTTGTACTTATAGAACACTATTTATGGCTCTTCACTGCTTAAAGAAACTTCCAAAGCTGGATAAACTGTTCCAGATTTCATACAGTTAATGTATTCTACTAGAAAATGTCTATTTCTGATGTTTTTCATTGACACACACTGATATACATTATGCCATTTGAAAAAATGGCAGCTTTGTCTGTACTTAATAACTACGAGGCGTGGGTACCAAACAGCTAAAGCATAAAACCCTAAGGACAAGGCTTCATTGTAAGCATTAAATAATTATTACAATGCAAAATTAGTCAGAGTAATATCTCTGTTTTACTTCAAGCCATGTGAGGTCTGATCCAGAGCTGAATTTACTGTCAACTCCAGTTACAATGGCATTTCGCACTGTACTTTTTGCTTATAATGAAAGGGACAAAATCCATTTTAATTTTTAACCATTTCCATTTATTAAATCCAGTTTCTGATGATTAGTATTTTTACCCTGGTTTTATTTGTAAGTATATCCAAATTTCTTCTCATGTGAAATGCTCTTTACCATAAGAAATTGACTATGCAGGGGAGAAACCGTGGGGTTTCTGTGTGACTTCCCCCAAAAGTGACAAATAAATACTATTAGGATTTTAAAACTAATAATTTTTAGATGAAAATAATGTTCTTTTAACTACCCATTACAATTTTTACACAATTAGGTCTTGCAGCTGGCACTATACTTTCAAATAATGCCTACATTTAAATTCAGTCAGCCTCTATATTTGCCAAAAGAAACCTGCTACATAAATTCTCCTTGGGAGAGGAGCTGCGGAAATGATTCATGAAAAACACTGCATTAAGCTGAATGTTAGCAGGGAGAAACCTGTTACACACCTATCTGATTATTATTTACATGAAGTAGCACCCCCATTACAAATCCAAGAGCAGAACCTCGCTGTGCTAGATAAAAAAAAAAGAATAAATAAATGAATAAATACACCAATTGGCAGGGCCTCCTACTGCCGCCACAGCTATGGAATAAAAAAGCCCACACTGAAAACAAGGCAGAAAAATCCTGTTAGGATCTGCCATGTGTGGCCCAGCACCCAAAGCCTATAGCAGAGGGTCTTCCCCTCCTGCAGCCTTTTCCTGAAGGAGAGGAAACGCTCCTTTTTCCTGGAGCACATGCAGATCCGAACGGGCGACAGCTGAAATAGATGTCATTCTAATGGGTTCTGTCATAGCTGGGCAAAACACAGCAATGTTAGAAAGCATTTATCAAAGGTATGACAGGGCTTTCCAATTATGCTGCCTTTCAACCCACTGCTTAATAAAAATGTGCGAAGTGATAGAACACTTCACCTCATCAACATCACTGGCAGCGACAGACTTTCTTCGGGGAGCAGCTATTCAAAAGTAACTCGACTGAACTTCGGAGTCGTAATTACAGAAAGTGGAGGGTTTAAAAGAAAAACCCACCTGTGCAACAACGTGACTATGTAAACTAATTTATCTTTAAAGCAAACATTTCAGCTTTAATAAAGCGTCTTGCTTGCCTTTCCCAAGATGAGCAAAAGTTCCTTTGTTCGTGTCAGTCCTTCTGCAGCTCCCATGAAAGGGGAGCCTGGCCTGAGCAGGGGCTGGAGCAAGACCATTCGGGAGGATTTACCAACCAGACTTGGGTGGCAAACTCTGTCGAGCTTCCAGCTCTACTCAGCGCTTCTACACGTGACCTTAGCACAAATAAAGGTAAAGAATACCTTACTGTAAGTTTTCAAAAGCTCGCTATGAAGAGCACCCTTTACATCCTCCGATGTCCAGGGTTTTCACATTGATTTGAGTGGGATCAGGAGGAGCTGGAGAAGCTCATGTGCCACCAAAGACACTGATGAGTTTCCACTAAACTCAGCTGCAGAAACAAGCCCCCCTCTTGTGCCACCCTCCAAGCACTCACCAAACATCGCTGTTTCCTCACATACACAAGAAATCTCCCAAGTCTGCAGATTTCAGTGAAACCAGGAGCTCACCAACAGTGGTTAGTTTTGATAGCCTGCACGTCAGCAAAGTATGCAAGAACAGGTCTAGCATTAGTTGCTTGGAGGTTTTCTGGCTGGCTTTTGGGATGTGAAATGACCTCAGCTACAACCTTGTGCGCAGCAGTTGTTTGTAAAGCTCAGGTTACTGAGGTGGCACAGCAACGCGCTGTGAGCATCTTTGTCAGGCAGGTCCTTCTTACTTCTTGCCTGTTAATGGATCTAGAGGTCTAGAATTAAGCAATTTTGTATATATATTTTGCCTTTGTGGTCTGCATCTAGCTGTTATTGCAAATATTAACTGTGATTTAAAGTGTTGAGAAATACAGCACATGAAAAATTTGATTATACCTTAGTTTTTATATATGAAGAACTCCACTGCTTACAAATACTCGTATGTTTCCTTACCTAGCAACTGCGTGTTATGGACATCTTCCCTCTGTCTGCTTAGCATCAACCTGGAGTCAAGAACCCTAGCACCAAATTTCCACTGCTTAAGCTCCAAATGCTTTACATTTCTGTCATGGCCATTTCACTCCCTGTCTTCAGCTTACAGCACAGAAACAAAGTCAAAATCCATGAAATTTCCTCCTCCAGTTCCCTATTTCTTTATTTCTCTGTTTCTACACACAGGCTTGAATTTCCCTCTAAGTGAGACATCAGTGCAGGAAATCTCAGCCAAAAAAACCTGTCTCTCTCCCTGGGCTGTCGTTTATCCCCCTGGGTACCAGCTCCTCTTGTCCCAAGCCCAGCCCATTCGCAGACCCAGGGATCCACTTTTTGTCCCACCACACCACAGCACTTCAGCCTCCACCACAGCCTCGGTATCTTAAGTTTCTGAACCAGGAGGACAATGCTGTAAAACAAACTCACCAGTCACATGCCTCTTCCTGGCTGATTTCTCCCAGCCAGGAATTAATTATTCTCCTAATAAACCCCATTATGTTCAAACACACACAGAGTGCTCGGGCACACACAGACAACCATGCACGCACGCCCCTCTTTATTAGGCACAGTGGCTTTATTTTTAAGGCAGCATGTCAGAGCCCTGCACAGAATTTTGAGCTCCTGTATTAAACAGTTACTTCTTTGGCAAGAAAAAATTAATTTGAGCCTCCCTTTTCGACATGTTCCTCATTTTGTGTGGGTTCTCCAGGGGTATTCTGGCTAAAGCACGCGTGGCACAGGTGTTCAGTCCCAGCTGCCTGAAGGGACCTCTGGCAGAGCAGCAGCCACCCAGACACAGGATCACTGTGTCAAAAATCAGATTCAAATTCTGACTTGAATTGTGCAGAGCAGGCTCACGCATACAGCACCCTCGTACCCACAAACCTAATTCGGACAGAATGCCATTGCAAATAACCCATCATCTCAGTTCAGCCTTCCACAGCCACGCAGTCTTGCCTGAGAGTGGTCTTTTACTAATATTCTATACGTGAAATAAAATAAACCACCCTCACAGTTTTCAGGGCAACGTGAAATCCTGGCTTGTGACTTGCCAAAGCAGAACAGTAAGAATATATGCAAAAACCCCCTTGTCAGCACTCTCCTGACTGTGGTGGCTACAGGCCAGATTTTTCATGATGCAGTTTCCCAGAGGAGCTGCTTTTCTGGCCAGAGCCTCACCTCATCTGTGCTGAAGAAACTCTGGGGAGCTACACAGGTGAATCTGGCTTTTCATGTGCAACCTGCTATTAACATTTTTGTCCAGAGAGTTTTGTTCTGTATTTCAGCACCATTCTTCTTAACAACCTGTAGGACAATTTTCTACGAGGAAAGTTCTTATTAGGCTTTATATCTATGACCTTAGGTTATCTTCTTTAGTTTAATCTACACAACCTTGGAAATCAAGCTTTGCCTGTGGTGGCCAGCCCATCAATTCATTCGATTGTCCAGTACAGCTTCCAATTCTCACAAGCAATTTGACAATTGCAAGTATTTTGCACTGCATATTATGAAGTCTAGTGCTGCAAAAATAATAAGACCTGGAATTACACACAGCACTGAAAGTCTACTCCCTTAACCATGAATTCTCAGGTCATTTAGGTGTTTCAATAACAGGCATGCTATAGGCCAAGCTGTCATATTACTCTTATCACAAAAATGTCATGTGCCTGTTCCCTAGCTTGCACACATGCCAGCTCTCAGACTCTCATCAAACCTTCCCTAACTCCAAGGATACACAAGCAAAATACATTCTTTTAATGGATGGTTTCATAAACAGGAGAGCCCTAGAGCCACTAAATAGTGCTCTCAAGTCATTTACTATGGTTTGTAATTTATTAATAGGGATATATGAATCTTCCTTGAGGGGAAAAACAGAAGAAGCCAACTTAGCCCGTGAGAGGCACAGAGCTGGATTCTGCTCCTGGTGACTTCTGCCTCCAGCAGGTGAGAAGAGGGGTACCCTACCTTTCCCTCTCAGGTCTGCACGAGAAAGGCCCCGTGCTTGGCTATCCTGGGGTCAAATGCCAACACAAGCTGGAAGGTTACCACCTGTGGCCATCCATTTCAAGGCTTTGCCTGAGGTCTGGACACTTGTCACAGCTCCTGATGATTGGACTGGCCACAGCACACCTTGTGCACATCCACTGCTGAGAAAATAACTTAAAGGTGGTCTATAACGTGGGAGGGGGCAGCGATGGCAGGAGTCACCATTGCAGGGCAGCAAGGCCCCATTCCTGCTGGGAACTGGGGAGGAGGTGGCAGGATGGGGTGCCCAGGTGCCCCCGGTGACACCCAGGCTCCCAGCAGCAATGATGCTGCAGGTGGCAGAATCAAAAGCAACAGAAATCGTAACTGACCGCAAATCACGTGATTTATGGAATGTGAAGAATTTATGAAATGTCACGTGGTTATATGAAATCATAAAATAAATCATAAATAAATAGAGAACAATTAAGAGGGCAGCCACCCGGCTCCGCAGACCGGAGTGCCGCCTGACCAGGCTTCACCCACACAGGGATCGCCGGCTGTGCCGTGCCACCAGGCGCAATTTCTCCTCCTTTCTCTCCCACTTCCTTCTCCTTCACCCCCTGCCTAAATCAGCACGTGCCCCGGTGGGTGGGAGCAGGGACAGGCTGCCCATGCATAGCTCAGCGCCCGCTCCAGAAACGTGACTTCACAACTGTTTGCATGGCCCAAGTTTAGCAAGCTGTAACAATATCCCAAATCCCTCTCACTGCTGTATTTAAAGTTAGCTTTCCGTCTTGCTGCATTTATTTCTGCACCTAATCTGCAGCTTGGAGCCAGCGAACTCTGAAACCTCACAATATTCTGTAGTATGGGGTTAACCTGCAGTAGAGCTCCTTAAATTACACAGATGGTTTAGTACAAAGAGAAATGAGCAGGTACAGAAAAGCCAGTCTGAAAGCAGACTGTGAACACTGCATTGCTTTCAGCAAGTTCAGTTCACTTCCAATTCTGACCTGATTCTTTTATAGATTTAATGAATCTGTCAGGTTGATACCATGAAATGGGACAAGTGAGCAGTCAGCTCTGTTGTTCAGGCTTTGTTTTCATGTTTCCAATTAAAAGCAACAACAAAAAAATCCAAGCAATTAATGGGAAGCATTAAAATGTAAGAATGCAACAGCTTTTAAACATATGGGAGATTCCATCTGAGCAAGAATTTTCACTGGAAAAGATTGAGGTGAGCTCACAACTTTCAATCAAAGTCCTGTGCACCAAAAAAACTTAGTTAGTTGGTTAGGGTTGTCACGTAATAGATGAATTTACACAACTCTAGAGACTGGCTTTACTAGAATGAATTATTGATGTCTCACTTTCATAAGTGAATGACTTGCAGAAGCCAGCACAGAGTACGTCCCACTGCTGCAAGATGTGCAGACTTAATGCAGCTTTGGAAAAGCAAGCCAAATTCTTTCTCTGAACTGCACATCAACAAAAACAAGACTGTAAAAGATCCAGCTGCTTTGGAAGTGGATCGGTCTTTAAAGCGTTAAAAACAACTTCTGTACCTGAACCCCACTGATATTTCTGTGGTCTTACAGCTGTTTTTCCTGTTTTCAGAAGTTTTCCTCTTCCCTGCTAATTGACAGAAGCTGAACATCTATTTCAGTGGAGCACTGCCAGTTTATACAAGCTGAGGATGTGGCCCATATTTTTATAAAGGGAGGTCTTTTCCACTGTTTTGCCATCTGCCAAGCTCTGCTTTAAGCTAATTAAATAACGTCAAGTTCGAGCAGGCTTTTCCAGGCCATTAGAGTTTTCCATTCCTGGACCCCTAAGGGTACCTAGTAAGTCTGGCTTGAGGAGAACTGAGATGTGGATTCCAAGGTGCTGACAATGCTAAGCGCCTTTTTAAAAGCTGGAAAATACCCTGACAGTTTGGACAGTCTCTGTGGTTTCTATACAAGGAGAGTTTGTGGAGGATCTGTGAATGTAAGCAAACAATCTTATGCACGTGGAGGAAGTGGGGGATTGACTTCAAGCATCTGTTGATTCAGCCATGTCTGTGACCAAGAGGGATGGCACGGGAGAGCCGGTGTAACTCCGTGTGGCAGCCTGAAGGTGCAGGCAGCTTGCTCTGGATAAACACTGAGGCCATTTATCACACTGAATTTTTTTCCCCCACTTCAGCAGCCCTTTTGTCGCCAACCTCACCCACCCTTTGGTCTGGCACCTCCACAAGTTGCTCTACCACCTTCCCTTCCCGTCCCAAGCCCTGCTGCTCCCTCACAGCGCCCTGTGGCCGCGGTGCTGGCCTCGGAGATGAGCAGCAGCCACCACCCTCTGCAAAAAACAAGAGCATTTTATTTACCTTCAACTCTACAGCTCCAAGTGTAACAAACATCACCCAAAGTCCCTGAGATACATAAATGAGCAGTTACTCCAAGTAACCATGGGTCCCCTATCATTTGTAGCATTTTATCTCCCTCTCTGCTATTCCTGTGATAAACACACTTATGCTACTGGTCTTAAAACAGACCGTAAACAGCCGGAGCAGAAATTGTCTCATCTTGTGAGCACAAGACCTACTACAATGGAGCCTTTATCCCGACTGCAGACTTTGGGCACTGCTGTAATTCAAATACTACTAATAATGATGGTGAACGTGGAATTGTGTGAGCGGGACATCAACACGAACAGAGAATAACCCTCTATGAGCCAGAAGCTCTACAGGAATAATGGACTACACCAGCAGTACCGGCAGCGTTTGCACGCTTCCTGCTTTTTATCCTGAGAGAGCCCGAAACACCTTCTAATATCCATGGAGAGACTGTTTCAAACACATCATATTGAATGAAGCCTTTCTATCAAGATGCAGCAGCCCCTCATGCCATCCAGGGCTAAAAGGGAAAATGACCTCTGCCAGCTGACACTGTCACTGGGAAAGGGAAGGGAGGCCAGTGCATGGTGGCGTGGCTGAATGACAGGTTCTGGTTTCTGGTCTGCCCAGGAAAAAATGAGAGTTACCCCAGTCTAGATCAGCCTCTCATCCACTCTCCTGCCAACTAAGAAAAAAAAAAAAAAGACAACAAACAAACCACAACAAATCAAGCATTAATAAGCAAGAAGATGGTTCTTCTCACACGGCCTCTCATGCAAGTACCATCCTGGTGTCAGGCCAGACACAAATGCTGGATTGAGACACCAGTTAAATTTCACTGTCATTTCTATCACACACTCACACCTTCAAGTAAGCCTCTACAGAGCTGTGTGAATATGTGGACACACCTCTGTCTAAAGTTCAAACATGATTTAAATATGTCATCCTGCACCAACAAAGTCGTATTAGTACAAATCTGACCCTATTGTAGCTGCCTGAGTCATATGAGTACACAGCCGGTATTTTAACACCATTGTGATGGCTGACATGAATAAATCTAGATCTCCAGTATATTATATGACCACAATAGCTCTTCCCCTTCACTTCCTAACTAATTTATTATATGGAAGCAATGCCCACAGATTTCCCTTGAAATTATACTAATATAAAGGAAAAGGAATAGGACTACAATGATGGACACAGCTGACCAGGGTACAGCAGCATCCTCTTGAAGAACAAGCTGGAGCTGCCTGAAAGAGCCCAGGTTTGGAGGGAGGAAGGTTTCCTGATGGCCCTGGACAAAGGTCTGTGCCTGTGAGGGTCATGGGTTTGAGAGTATGTTACAGGTAAGGGAACACCACATAGGGCAGTCTGTAAAACAGGCCCAGAAGTACAGCAGTATTTTAAAATGCACTATATTCCTGGCAAGTCACATGCCTTAAAACTGGACGTAAATCATTGCAAACTTCAAATTTTGTTTCCACAGGACTTTTTAAATGTTTTTGGTTCCACACACAGGGCCCTGTTCAGCATCTTGCTGCCATGGTGTTTTTCTATCTTGACAATTCACTTCCGTGAGCAGGCATGTAGCCAACTCAAATGAGACTCAACGCAGTGAAAAGCCCTTCAGGTAAACAGTGTGATAAGCTAAACTGCAAAAACGAGACAATGTTTTTGTACTATGAGGCAGTTGCTATGGAGACGGTTGCTAATTAACTGCATTCAGCCAAGAGAACAAAGGGTTTAAGGGCAGACAGGACTCTGTATCTTAGAGTGAGCAATGCATAATGTCTTATGCAATCTGCACATCTATCATATCTGGAATACCTGAGCCTTTGCTTAGGTTGCAAAATACCTCAATGACAACGGCGGGGGGGAGGTTTATTCCTTTAAATTTCAACTAATTTTTAGGTAGTTAATGACTTATCAGTATTTAAAAAACAAAACAAAAAAAAAACCCCCATACTTAAAAGTCACAGGTGTCATGAATCAATGCATCAAGTCAGGACTGTACTAAACATTGAACTGTTTTGTGTTCATTCAGACCTACTGTTTTCACAGGGTTTGCATGGCCAGGTTTTGGCAGTGAGGGGCTATAGGGGTGGCTTCTGTGAGAGGCTGCCAGGAACTTCCCTCATATCCAACAGAGCCAATGCCAGCCGGCTCCAAGACAAACCTGCTGCTGGCCGAGGCCGAGCCCATCAGTGACAGTGCTACTGCTCCTGAGATAACAGATTTTGGAGGGAGGGAAAAACCCTGGGCAGCTGTACCCAAAGAGAGGAGTGAGGATGTGTGCGAGGAACAGCCCTGCAGACACCCAGGTCGGTGCAGGAGGGGCAGGAGGTGCTCCAAGCGCTGGGGCTGAGATTCCCCTGCAGCATGTGGGGCAGCCCATGGCGAGGCAGCTGAGCCCCTGAGCACAGGGACGGCACAGGGATGCTGAGATCCACCATGAGGATGGATATCGAGCAGGTGGATGCCTGAAAGGGGCTGTGACCCCAGGAGAAACCCACGCTGGAGCAGGTTTGTGGGCAGGACTTGTGACCCCCATGCTGGAGCAGCCTGTTCCTGAAGGACCGAACCCTAGGGAAGGGACATGCTGGAGAAGTTCATGGAGAATTGTGTCCCGTGGGAGGGAGCCCATGCTGCAGCAGAGGAAGTGTATGAGGAGCCCTCCCCTTGAGGAGGAAGGAGCAGCAGCAACGGTGTGTGATGAACTGATCACAACCCTCATGCCTCATCCCCCTGCACCACTGAGGAAGAGGAAGTAGAGAAATTGGGAGCAAAGTTAGAATAATTAACTCTTCAATTCATTCCTAAACGAAGTTCCTAAAAATGTACCTTGGACCTAAATACTGTATTTAGATTAAAACTGGCTGTTCTGAGCAGATACTGAATTACATTATTTTAAAGGGATCATATTTTGGTATAGTTCTGCGTTATAACTCCTTATGATTTCTACAATGCACTCTAGAAAAAGCATAAACTTGTCAGAAATGCCATAAATCCCAGAGCAGCATAGTTCCAGTTCATGGATTGTGTTCCTGGGGAAACTGCCCCTGCTCAGAGCACCCCCCTGCAGCCCCAGGGAAGGGCCAGGGCTCCCCCAGACCTGCTCAGCCTGTTGGGTGGGCGAGGGCTGCCCACACTGCGCTCGGGCCAGAGCAGGCACCTCCGTACAGGATACAGGCACATCCTAACTCGCTTCTCAAAAGAAAACCTCAAAAGTTGAGCTCTTTTCCTAAGTGGAAGCTGAGAAAAACAATAAAGAGCCCATTACAAAGACCCTTCCTTTGGAGATGAAAAGCCAATGGATAAAATAGATCTGCAGTAACGTAAGATTTCTTTAGGTCTGAATAAATAAGGCAGTGTTTTTCCTTTTTAAGTCATTAAACACATGATTTAAATAAAAAGAAAACTGGGAAATTTTTTTTTTTACATGATTTAGATACTGTCAGGATGTAAAGGGTCACAATCAATTTTGAAGTTAAGTCCTTACTAAGGGGAATGGGATGAGTTCACACCTCATATGAGGGTATTACCTCAGCAAAGCCTGCTGCACACTGAACACACAGTATATTAATTTACTACATGAAGGCCTAAGGTTTGGGGTTTTTTTGACATTTTAAATTATGAGGCATCTGCAAACAGATCCTAAATCTGAACTGCACATGGATTTTCCACACCAGCCAATTCCGATTGCCCCTAGACATCCCCTCCAGCATTAATCACTCACCCACACTACTGTAGTTCATATTTCTTTTACAGAAACAGAGGTCTGCAAAATTCTTAAACTCTTGCCTAGAAAACAGGAATTATTACTTCTGTGGCAAACTAAGTTTTAAACATAAGGGACCCAATTCTGCCTTCAGTTATACTGCCATAAATCCTTAACAATTCCATTAGATTTACAACAGTGTAACTGAGGAGGAAATTGAGCCCAAGATATTTTCTAAATCGGCAATTAAATAGCAGAATTTTAGTTTGGCACAGAGCAAAGACCTCTTAGATTACTTCTTTGGATAAGGCTACATACTTCTTTGTTCCTTGAATAATGATGTTATGAACAAATTAAATCATCTTATTTTCAGCAGCCTCTCTCTTACTCTGTAGAAGGACCACATCATCTCATGGAGCATCAATATGGGGCTAAATACTGCCTCAGTTTCCCATCCACTTTCTCTCTTCTCCATATAAATCTTAGAGTCCTTGTAGCTCTCCAGTATCTGTTCACAGTATACAGCACCTCGAGGACCTTTTTCTTGTTTGGTTTCAAGGAACTACTATATTAAGCAAATGTCTAATAACAATAAAATGGCATTTAGTCAACTCCCTTATTAGAGGAGCAAGGCATCCTCTGGTTACATTATGCAGGGAATATACTTTCCAGGAGATGCAGCCAGCTCTCCCTGCACACAGGATGTGGTGCAGGAACATGGATTTTCCACAGTTGCCCTAAACTCCCCAAGGGTCACTGGATAAACTGTGAAAGGATCCCCTTCAGCATTAAAGCTTAGATGGCATTGGGGGGAAGAGGGCTCAATTCCCAGCTCTGCTATAAAACCCATGATGACATCAGACAAGTTATTTGGTCCCTCTAGGCTGCTTTTCTTCATTGGGCAAGGGCAGCTTGTAAAATTTCCTGTCTCGTAATTTTAATAGAAGTGGGTTTTTAATGGCTATTTTACCTCATTTTAATTTTTGCTCAGTATTTCCAGCCCTAATGCATCTTTCCTGTTATTTCCCACTTTGCTAACCTCACATGCCAGATTCCAGGCCGTCCCCACCAAGCTCTGCGTGTGTCACAGTCACAGGGGTCAGTGGGAGGCTGGAACCTGGGACAACTGCTCCCAAATGGGGGCTGAGAGGGATCAAGAGCCTTCGGGGCGGCCAGGCCAAAGGGCTTTCTGAACTGTCCCACCTGTTAATGGCACTCCTCTGGCCACCCAGCTATGTAGCTCCAGTGGCCTTTTTTCACTGCCTGACAGGACGGAAAATTCTGCGGGCGGCTCCTGCGAGCGCTATCCCTTACAGCAATTCTCCTCAGCACGCGCCCAGCCTCTGGTGATTGGGCCGCCTGCAGCTAAAAATACCCCGTGCAGCCCAAATATGTAACACACAATATATGCCTGCATACCTCACCTATCTAAATATATGCCTACATGCCTACCTAATAACAGCTACAAATATGAATCATACTATTTCTTCGCAGAGTGCTCTCACGGGAGGTTGCTCTCAGTTGCCAAAGCAAAGGAAGGTCCCAGCCGAGAGGTAGCCAGTTCCTCGTGTATAAACCTCCTGGCTGAGGGCTCCTAAATACATTTTAATTGGCTGGAAGGGAACACATTTTATTCACACACAGAAACCTATTTGCACATGTATGTATGTGCATGTGTTTTTATATAGCTATTAGTAAACACTTCTTTCACCATTAATTGTACTAAAAGGTTTGTTTCTGACAGTCCATCCAAGGAAGAACTAAACAAATGAAAATGCAATTCTTGTTCAAAGAATTAAATGCTGAAGTTACCAGGCCACATGAAGGCACCTGCTAAAATGATCCGAAGACTACCTTTACTATGGAAAATTATTAGCTGTCAAATATACCCAGCCTGCTGTCCCCAAGCCCCTGAAATTGGGACCCAGTTGGGCTAACATTTTCCTTTTCTCAAAGTCTAAGACAGCAGTGTTACCTGCTAGCTTAGGGGTAAAACTGGTGCTGAATCCAAGTGGCTGAAGATGCTTTTCTCATCTGTGTTCCCTACTCACCTGCATTGCTAGAATGACAGAAAACGCAATTTAAACTGTGATTTTCATTTAATTAATCCTTTTCCTTTCCATGCTAACCAAACACCAGTTGGTGTCAAAGTAGAAGTAAGAAAAAGTGAAGCAGCTTCAGGCAAATAAGCTTCAGATGTTTTAACCTTGCTGAAATGATTAGGCAAACTGAACAAGCATTTTCTTTATTATCTGCAAACTTGGCATACTCTACCTCACCTACTTCCACACAGATTACTGCAATATGCTCCCTAACACCTCCAGGCATGTCTTCTGTGCTGCTGTCCCCAAAGCTGTCAGGCATCAAGGGTGGTGGTATGGTTGCCTACAGACAAACCAAGATTCAGCCCAAGCCAAATCCTTCCCTGCCTGTTGGGTCCCCTGTGTACCCCCTCCTCCAAGGAGGGCAACCAAACAAGGAACTGGCTTGATGGCTTGATCTTTTTTGAAGGCCTACACTCCTGGTAAGCTCTGGCAAGCTTGCTGCCGCCTTCAGGACAGAAAGATTTCAATACAAGCAGGAAATCTACCTACATCCAGAAAATGCTCAGGAGGCCTGACCCAGTTGGAGATGGCTGCTGTAGGAAGGCTGTAATTAAGCAGTTGCGATAGTGACGATGACTTCTCACTCCAGAGAAGGTGTGTGTTGATCACAGTTTCTATTAACAGTGCCTGCATACCCTGTAGGTAAAACTGTAATGGTGTGTGACTGACATCCCAGCAACTCCCACAGCGTGCAGTGCCTTCTCAGGATTCCAATTCCCTTGTGAGTTTGGGATGCATTGCTGTCCCTTTTACATTAGGTTTACCGAGCCATGCCACTTCTCTGTGTTTAAAAGAGCATTCATGAAGTGGAACTAGCACGTTCATGTCCCCAGTTTGTATTATTTTTCCTTACAAAAACATGTTCCTTATTCAAACAGTGTAAACACTGTGTATGCCTAGAACAAACCCAGAAAAACTACAGAGGAGCCTTTTTCTACTAACCAAACCATTACTTCTACTGAAGGTCTGCAAACTGTTAATCCATTAGTGTCTAATTTCTTAATCTCACATTCCAGACTTGAATCATCTAGAAGCCTAGAGCCTCAAGTGTTTCTCTCTGATGTTCCAGACCAAGTGCCCCACATGAAATTGTTTGTAGGATAGGAAAATATTCATACAATGGTATTAATGCAACTTCTCAAGGGCACCACCAAAAAAAAAAAAAGAAGAAGAAAAAGAAGAAAAACCCTTCATGCATCTGTTAGGAAATCCCCATAAGACTCAGATAAGATACATATTAATTTTGAATAGCAGGCCCTCAGGGAATTGTGTAAGGCTCATGTCACAAGCACCACAGCATTTACTCTCCAACAGTTGGCCCAGGATCACCCCTGTGAGGTGTGGGGTGGGACACAAACCTACTTCTCAGGAGACTGCATGTCCCCAGAAAACCAAAGATGCTGTAAAATTTCTTTGTGTTCCCACTGCTCCTTGTTCCCAACAGCGTTATTTGCTACCACACCATGAAGAGGAATTCAAACCTTACAGCCCATCACAACCCCCAGGTGGGCCGTACTTGTCCAGCTCAAGTTGCCCCCAGGTTGCCTGAACCAGAAGGTGTTTGCCCTAGGAGAGATCCCTGTTCTACAAGGAATGAGATCAAATAAACAAGTCAATTTCCTTTCATGCCATCTACATGCAGGGTTTTCAATTATCTTGATCTCTCAGTACTGTGCAACCAACTAACACAGTACATCAGCCTGATCAAGACTGTTTTAACTACCTCCTAGCACGACAACTATTTCTTAAAGCTGCAAAACTCTGCCTTATGCAATTACAGGATCACAAGTTCACCCTGAGAAACCAGCGCTGGAAGAAAAACAAGCTAATAGAAATCACACCAGACAACCACCTAAATGTATCCTGGATGTTCCAGGGAGGTTGCATCACTTCAGTGCTCTCATGCTAACATGTGTCAGTTCTAAACAAGGTTATTACCAAAGGAACAATGTCATAAAGGAAAGACACTCTCTTGCTCTGTTTAGTATGGCTGTTTGAATAGGAACAGCCACTAAATGGCTCTGAAGTGGACAAATGCCTGATCTGAACCTGTCCTGGTAGCTTCCACTCAGTTCCAGGCAAGAACTGATGTTGTCAGTACCTCCTCTGTGCAGTGCCTACTGAACACTGGGAGACTGGGGCAGCAGCCATACTGTTGTCTGTCCCACGAACAGGCTATAAACCACTTTCTGCAAGTTCCCCTTTACGTGGGTGACCGAAGAGAACAGGTTTAGTAGAGAGAGGAAAAAGCCCAAGTGCTAAAGATCACTTTCAAAGGATGTCCTGCTCTTTCTGATGCACGATTTTTCAGCAAAACTTTCTAGTTTATTTTCCCATTTCCTTTGGAATACATCATGCTCCTAACCCAACACAGCCAATGGAATACTCAATTGCTGTGCCACATGCTTTCAGGTGTGGTGCTTACCACAGCCTGCTCCCCAAGTAGGAGTTGATATCCTTATCACACACAACCCTCACTGTCCCACTTAGACTTTCTCTTTAGGATAGCAGGTTATGGCAGAGGGAGGAAAAAAAAAAGAAAAAAACATTCTCTGTCTTGTGAAGGCTCTGGCACTTTATCTCAAAGCATTGACAATTACTCTTGAAAGCCCAAGAAGATTAAACCCTGTTCCCCCACATTTCAGAAATCCTCGAGGACGAGCAAGCCCAACAACCCCTCATTTCCCCTGACAGCAGGGCCTGTTGCTCGGCTCACAAAACCAGATCTCGCCCTCTTGCAAGCACGGCCTGCTGATGTTGCAAGAACATCACCACACTGCAGAAACAATCTCAGGCAGATTTGCTCACAACCCAGGCAATTTCAGCAGTAACTTCTCCAACAGACACCGTATCTCTGGCCCTCGCTGCCCTTCCCTGCTGGCTGAGGGCTCAGCGCAGGCGTCACGCGCACGCCGTGACGCGGCGTGACACGCTGAGCAAGCCCAGCACTGCCTCAGTGTTTCTAGACAGATTTGTTTACAACCCAAGAAAGCCCAAGTAGTGGCTTTCAGAATAGGAGTCCCATCTCCATTGCATTCATCTGGTGCGTGTTGCTGAGAGAACAAAAAAGGGGGAAAAAAAAAAATACAAGAGCGTATCTTTGCACAATGATCGCAGGAACAGATGAATAAACATGAAACCTGATACTTCACATCTGGTATTTCATCACTCCAAATACCTTATTCGCATTCAAATATCTTTAATACTGTGGAAACTTTATAAGGTAACAACGTCTTTATGGAGGCAGTAACTTGCATGGAACTTTTAAAATTAAAAGCAGTGATAAAAATAATTTGTAAAATGTTACTGTACTCTTCATAAATCTATTTAGCTCACAGTTTCCTAGTAGAAACCCAGAAAAACACCAAATAATAGCAGTTAGCTACAGAATCAGGCAAGCCTAGAGAATAGGATTTCTTTTGTCAATGTTCTAGTTCAAAGTTCAATTTTAATACCCAATTTATACAAGGTGCTTTGGAAATGAAGACTATTATTACTCATCGTACAAAAATTCTATTATCTAAGCAGAAATTTTTATGAAAGTATCATTTTCCCTTTACAGTGAATGCCAAGAGATTTTATGTATAACCTAATAAACATACACAGTTCTGAAAGGCTGCTGTGCAATTTCTCACATTAATCAGTACTCATTCTTCCCTGTAAAACTACTTAACATGCTAAAAAACTTCCTTTTAATAATCATTACATACTCTTAAGCAGTTTTGTTGCAGAGATAAATACCTCCAATGCAAACTCACAACTGAAGACCTGTTTACAGGTCTCAAAAATTAATATGAAATTATTTTCTTGTCTTAAAGGCAAAATCCACCTTTGCTACCTTGAGGCTAATTTAGCAGTGCTGATAACAACATGTCTGCAGGCATATTCCACTTGCTAGCAGCTTAATGGCACTTTGGCATTGTCCCTAGAGCTGCACTAAAGCTACATCTCGCTGTAGCTAAATTTCAAAAAAAAAAAAAGATGAAAACATGCACACAGAGCCAAATCCAATCCCGTGGTAACTCCAGTGACTTCAGTGTTACACCAGGGATAAAAGTAGGGCTGCATTTCACAGCAGCTTTCATTCTTGTAATCTTTTCCAAAACACTCTCCCAGGAGCAAAGACAAGCACAGGCAAATACCCTGCCAATAAGTGAGTTCACAGGGATTGCTACAAGTTACTAAACTGTCAGCAGTAAAAGACCAACAATCGCAACAAAGTACAAACACAGGACAGCCAATGCCCTCTAATGGGCTGGAGTTCTACTATGAGCTGCATAGACAAGAGCACGGAAATTCATCGGAATGGATCTCTGAGAGGAAAGGCAAATTATAGGGTGTCCTACTCTGTGCCAGAGGATGATATTTGTGTTTGATCGATACTTCTTTTGAAACAGTACAGATGAAAAAAGTCTTACCAATGCCTTGGCAAGACAAATGAAATTTGGTCTAAGAACTCAGTCTCTCCTCCGTGGCCTATGCTTTGACTGCTCCCACAAGGAGTGTGAGCATCAATTTATAGATGTGTTCCTCTGTCCTCCTTCAAGCCTCCACATTTATACCCTCCTCACCTTTTTTAAATTTTATTTACTTTCAGTCAACACTGCACTAGGAGCAAAACCAACACTGTAAGACCTTCACAACCTCACTCACAAAGGAAAGGGAAAAGGAGTGATGGATAGAGCTTTCCTGCAGGAAACTTACCATGGGTCCCTTGGCCTTACAGTGTATTCCCTTTCTCTTGAGAATTTCAAAACTAGTTTCTGGAATTTGCCCATCCAAACCAAAACAAGTGTCTTTGCTTCTTACCCAACCATTTCCTATAAATTTACAAACAAGACTTTAGTTAAGCTTTCATTTTGTTTTCTGAGGGTTTCTTCAAGGAGCCATAACCCTGGGCCAGCAGCAGCCTGAAACGCTCCTGGTCTTGCACAGGTCACAGTTTTGTCTTTACAGCCTGAGGATGCCCCAAGGCAAGAAAAAAAAGTTAGGACATCCCCTTTCCTCTCCCCAGCCAGGGGGCCCTGCAACCCTTTTCTGTGGGGATAGGATCAAAAGTCTTTTGTTCTCGTCATCCTCTTGTGCCTTAAGTTACATTTTTGGGAAGGCAAGGGGAGAGGAAAACACCCTCCCCTTCTCTTCCCTCCTTCATCCGAGGTCTCAGCTGCAGAGGAACAGCTGAAGTGATTCGGGCTGCCCAGAGAGGTCACAGATGTCCCTCAGTACCACTGGGACAGCTCTCCTATCACCAGCCACCCTGCTCTCGCCCAGGCAGCACCGTGGGCAGGCGCCCCTTGGCCACCCCTCACCCACAGATTCCAGTCCCCTCAGTCCTCTTTGAGCAATCCTCCAGGTCCCCCAGAGCCAGCCGACCAGGAGGCTGAACACAGACAACTTAGAAATGCCAATTTAAGGATGATTTTTAGACCACCACAAAGAACAGTGAAGAAACTCTGGCTGCTTGCTTACATGAATGTTGCAAAGCTCTCATTAAATCAAAGGCAGAGACTTGAAATACTTCTTCAAGCAAAATCTCTGCTCTTCTCAAAGTCTCCCTCCAAAGATCAAAAACTACAATTGCTTAACTTAATCCACACAGAGTGATCATTAATTTGCCTCCATAAAGATCAGATTTGTTCTGGTGCCTATATCTAAGGGTAATTTCAGTTAGAAAATGAAATGGTGCTCTCTTGACCTTTCGTCTTACATGGTTCATGAGTTACTGACACATTACAATATCCCCCAACACTGTGGAAGCTTAGCCATATTGCAATGTCTCTCTTGTAAGTGAAATAAACTTGGTATGCCACTAAAAGGCATTAAATTATTTTCATTATGCCACACAGAATGTAAAACACTTACACTGTTTTGATTTCAAAATCCTTGGAGAACAATTATGCTCTCAGGGCCATAAGACTCTATTAGAAAGTCCTCAGAAACCTAGCGTGGTTTCAATAAATCCTCAAACACTACAAAGCAGTCACTCAGTTTGAAGCATGAAAACATGAGTTCATCCACTGCAAAGTCAGGATGTAAATTCTGCTCATACAGTACCCTGCACTTCCTAACACGTTTTTTTCTACTCAATCAGGGCAACACTTTAAGTGAAGTTTTCAGCATCAAGCACACATAGCTCCTTTTTTGATTGAAAGTTAACTGTATTTGATTTAGGATTAGCATAAATATGAGATGTGCCTATGCTTATGCTATTACTAGCTACCAGTATTAATCAGCAATTAGATATGCACAAATAGTTTTATACATATATAATTTAACAAATGTCAACATTCAGGATTAGGAACCATTAAATGAAATCAGTGATTGTCACAATGAATGGGTAAATATGTTACATTCTTTAATTTATACAATGGCACCAAAAAATGCTTCAAAACACCAAAAAGCAGATTTCAGGGGTGACTAGTGTGGTTGTAGGGATCCCGAATGAAAAAAAAAATACAGCCAGCCTTATTTTTGCTGGTGGGCTGTTCAAGCCTAAGTAAGGCTTTGGAGCACAACTACACAACAAGCTTGTTTGTATATACATGCTTATGTACTCCTAGAAGGAGCACAGCCTTCTAACGAGGCAAATCATCTGCCCTTTCCAAAGGAAAATAACAGCAGCGAAAAGCAATCAAAACAGGCGGAAACGGGTGAGAAGGAGAGGACAGGAGAGATTATATTCCCTCGGGCAGGGGGAGAAGGGGAGTGCGGGAGAAGGGGGAAGGGGAAAAAACAAACCCAGGCAGGAAACTCGGCCCCGGCAACTTTCTGCCGAGGGCAGCTGGGATGCTTCATCCCGACTCTTCCAGACAGGACGTTCGGTGTGGCCGCGGGGGTGACACGGCAGCTGCGGAGGGGGCCGGGTCATCCGGCAGTGCCCGTGCCCGTGACCTCGGGCGGGGCACAGCTGGTGGCAGCTGCAGCACCATCTGCTCGGGGCCGGCCCCCTCTGCCCCGACAGGTAGCGGCGAGGGACGGGGGAGCATCGCCGGGGCACAGTCACTCACCCCCGAGGCACTGTCACCCACTCCCGGAGCACTGCCACCCACCCCCGGGGCACAGCCACCCACCCTCGAGGCACAGCCAACCACCCCGGGGGCACAGCCACCCACCCCCGGAGCACTGCCACCCACCCCCGGAGCACTGCCACCCCCCCCCGGGGCACAGCCACCCCCTCCGGGGCACAGCCACCCCCTCCGGGGCACAGCCACCCCCTCCGGGGCACAGCCACCCCCTCCGGGGCACAGCCACCCCCTCCGGGGCACAGCCACCCACCTCCGGAGCACAGCCACCCATCCCGGGGCACTGTCACCCACCCTGGGGTACAGCCACCCATCCCGGGGCACTGTCACCCACCTCCGGAGCATTGTCACCCACTCCGGGGCACAGCCACCCACCTCCGGAGCACAGCCACCCACCCCCGCGGCACTGCCACCCATCCCCGGAGCACTGTCACCCACTGCCCCGGCACGGGCACACGGGCACACACGGTAAGGGCCGGCCCCAAGAAGGAGTTCGGAAGATGGGAACGAGAAAGGAACGGAGCGAGAGGGAGCTCGGAGCAGCGGGCCGAGAGCTGCGCAGCCCCGCGCAGCCCGCGGAGCGTGTGATCATGGAATGCTGGCAGCACGTCATCTGACTTAGAGCAGTTTGCGCGGAGGGAATGGGGGAAAAAAAAAAGAGAGAGAAAAAAAAGACACAAAAGCAGCCCTAACTTGCCTCTTTCATGGAGAGGCTCCTGAACGCAACAAGAACTTCATCACTTTGCAGTTCAGTATCGCCTAATCTGCCACACCACCACATAGACTGCGCTTCCCATTTCCTTGTCTTCACCGTTTCGTGAAAAATATAGGAAAATGCCTATTTTTTTTTATGCCCGAGGAGTGACACATTTAATGCTTTTTTAAAATATTCGCATTCCGCCTCAGCACAGAATTTGTCAAAGGCAATTATATAAGGTAAATAATAAGACAATTCTGTATCAATACTGTTTCCTAGTGCCAGCAGCGAAGGAACTGGCTTGGACAGTCCTGAACACCACCTCAGCTCAGCTGAGCTCTTTCAGCTTCACAGATTTCTTCACAATTTCCTCCAAAAGTACCAAAATCAGAACCAGGAATATTGTGTATAAACAAGCTGGGCTTTGCAGTTCTCATACTGGAACAATTATTTCCAAAGGGTAAATGTGTACCACTTACCATACATTTTGCCTTCATCTGATAAGATGATTTTCCTCCTCCCACATGGTGGATAGATAGCTAGAGCCTCCTGAAAGCTCTGTTCAATGTCAGGACTCCAGACACCTTCTGCATCATTGTCAATAGGTTTATCTGCAGAGTCACTCATCCTTTCAATATCTTCGGCAGGACTCTCGCTGCCGCTCCAGCTGCTGGGCTCAATGGTGATGGCTGGGGTCTCCAAGCCTAAGCCTGGAGTCTTCAAGGGAATAAACCTGCAACACAAACAACCAACCCCAAAAGGCATTAAAGGCATGGAACTCCAGGCAAACATTTCTGCCTACTTCTGATGCTAAGTTAACAGCAGCTGAGCAGTAACGTGAACACGGGATGCGCTCAGGATGTGAAAAATTAAGTGAAAAATTAAGAACCATTCTACCTCAAATGAGCAGAGGTGGAGCAATAAGGCTGTCAGAAGGGAAACTATCACATTTTCTGTGTGCAATTACACCAGGACATAGAGAATGAGATTATTTTTCAGAAATAGCCAAGGTGGGGGAAAATTCTCCAGCCACATTCCGTCTGGCTGAAGACTGGCACCCTTAAAATAAGCCAGATCCTCAGGCAGGGGAAATCAGTGTACTTCCACTGGCTGGAAGAGAAGCACACCAGTTTATGTCACAGTGACCACCGGAGCTTAAAACCCACTGAACCTAAAAACAAAAGCAAAAACTATTGTTCACATTCATCCGGATGTCAGTGGATTAAATGGAATTATACCAGTGATGCCACAGCTCAATGTAATTAACTGGAAAAGGCTGTAATTTTCTGATCTTACCCAAATAAATAATACAATCAGAATCCAAGCTACATACAAAACGAAATCTTTAAAATGATAATACCAGAGCAAGGAATTACAAGAGAAGATACATGCTTTGCCTGATTTAAAAGGTCTCTGTCACAGAACCATAGCAGAACAAAAATTACAAGCTTCAAGTTGCTGAATCAATTTAATAAGAAATAATTTAATATAGCTGCACCTGCTCACACCAGCAGAGCTGCAGATCTGTCAGTGTTCCTTTTATATTTTTGAGAGAAATACAACTCTGCTATAAAGACTTGCTCCAGGCAAAAAAGCTGCTACACCAGACCACGTTCACCTCTGGTGTAATTCTTCAAGAAGTCAGTGAAATAACACCAGGAACAGATTTGGCTCAACATGTCTAGGCATAATGCAGTTTTATTTTGAAAAAAGAAGAAGTTTGGTGACTCTAACTGATCTAAGTGGATGGGAGTGTTCAAACATGCACACATGAGCTGCAAATACAGTTAAAAATCCAGTTTCCTGGCTAAACACTCAAAACCCCAAAACTACAGCATTTTTATCCTGCTGGGGCAGAAGAGAGGGGTTTCCTCTTCCGCACACCCCCATCCTCCTGCTGATACACCTCTCACTGGGGTCTCAGGACGTCGTAAAACAACAGGTGAAAAGCAGCAGAACAGCATTCACCCCATGGAGAAAGAAGGGGAGGGTTTACAAGGAAGGCCATGACACCTCTGACAAAACACCTTTGGGCTGGAGAACTCCCTGAAAGAGGAAATATTTACAGCAGCCCTCACCCGAACTCCCCAGCCAGACCATCGCTAGAGATAACCAAAACCTGACAGTCCGGTCCCTCGGAGGCCACGGTGTCTTGCAAAAAACCAGAGCTGCAGCTGGGGAAACTGGGAGCAGGCTCTCAGCCTCACAAACCAACATTACCAGTTTGACACCCAAAGTACAGGGTATTTCCACTTCTCCAGGCTCTAACAGGAGCTCAGGGGGATCAGTACGTGCGAAATAGGCTCCCACGAACTCGGTTTTCCTTGCCTGCCTGTCTGTTTCTACAGAGAGGCATTTCTTGACTTTGCGTTGCTTAGAACGTTTCAGCACAGCTGATGAAAATGCTAGTGCCTCCCCACCTGTAATAGCCAGGCTAATCACTGTCTCAAACGCCTTTTAATAACTGATAATGAGGGAGCAGATGGATTCACAGGGAGCCACACACACGTAAGTGGGTGAGAACTCTGGCCAAACGCACCACTGATCGTCCGGGAAATCCAAAACGCACAAAATTTTTTAAGCTGTCATCACACAACGGGAGATGCAAACCTTGGTAAAACAGTGAAACCCCATCCTTCATAATCCTCAGAAGGCTGAAGGATTGATTCAACCCCTGCAAGAGCTGAATCTTGTATGCAAGATTTAGCCAAAGCACAAGCACACCGATACTGGGAAACTACTGACAAAAACAATCATGTCCACTTAAGCCTTCACACAGAGGGGGAACTTTTGGTAAACGAGAGGCAATTGAATGTTGATGGGCATAATTAGGGGGAGGGGTCAGTTTTATTGCAATAATGCAGGGGAAAATGGCTGGTGGAGGGTTGACTGGCCTCACATGATCGAAACACCACGAGTACTTCACCAGAAGACAGCACAGAGCGGGACACATCACTGGCTCTGTTTCCCAAAGGTGACTATGGGAGGAAACCCTTCCCCTCCCTGAGCCCAGGCCCAACAGCTTGCAATGCACAGCACAGCCACGGGCAGCTTCTGCTCAGCTCAACCGCCCTCTGCTTACAAAATCTGCCACAGTCATAGCCTCAAGTCCTATTATCATCCTATAAACCAGCCCTTGTTATTACATTATGCTGAAATAATAATTAAAATGCACAAGGAACACAGTGAGGCTCTAAAGTAATTAATGTTACTTGATAGTCATGTTATATCTTGCATAGTGTTTACTGGTGAATTTTCACTAATGTGCTATCTCCCTTCCCATTCCTTTTTACCCACTTGGATATCATCTTGAGGCACTCATAGCTGCTATTCCAGCCTCTAAAATGTAAGATAACCAAGAGTTTCTTGCAGAACATCTGTACAATAGGGGCGTGGAGCAGCCTGCTGGAAGAAAACCTCTCACATTAAAGGTTATTTCCATTTTGGTGAATGCTGACACTGCAGATCAAGCCAGAGGGCCAAGGAGGAAAAACCTTGTATTACAACTGCTAAATGGCTCCCTCTTATTTCGGGAAAAAAATGAGCTAACTCAGTTAATCATTTCCAGCTCATCTCTATGTATCAAAAGGCAATTCCACTTCCTCCTTAGCTTGAATTCTAAGGACTCAACTGTGATGAAAAATTTCAGACCTGTTATGCTGGAGTTCAACACGATTATCAAAACTAATACAAGCTGTCAACAGATGAGCTTTGTTGCACATTTCTAATGAGCTATAAATCTCATGCGAAAAAATGTGGATTTACAATCTGATTTAGATTTATAAAAGACTTATAAAAGTGAGCCTTCTTTATATTAGCAAACTCCAAATCTTGCGATGCCACCTTTCAGCAGAGGAAGAGCTAAGTTTCTGGGGACAATTAGCCCCACCTCCCCTGCCCAATTTCAGAGCTTGTACACACAACAGATCAAGTTGAAGAGTTCTGTATGTGCTTTTTATCATGTTAACTTTCAGAGAACCAATTTCCTGCTTGCACTTTCTGTTAACAAAACTAAAACACATCAACACTACCTAGAAAACCAACCAACCAAAAAAAAAAAAAAAAAAAAAGCCCCAAAGCCCACAAAAAAATAGAGCAACAAAACAACTCCCCAAACTCAAAGGATTTTGGCTCACCTTTTCGTACATTCTAAGACTGCTTAAAGCACACTGCTGCAGTTTAGGAGCCCTCTCTTCAGAGTTTTCCTTTTAACACCAGCCTTACACATTTCAAGACAGCTTCCCCTGTGCACAAAACTCTTTCAGCTGCAAACCAAATGCATCTGTCTCGCAGTTGCTTTCTACTCTCTGCAGTTAAGTCAGTTCTAAATATATCTGTTTTCCTCATGCAGTTATTAAGACACTTTTTCTCGGCGTGATGGAGGTATGTCCCCCCCATTCAAACAGAGCAATGTCACGCTCAGGAACAGAGAAACCATCAGGGCAACAGAGGATTTTACAAACACGTTTTATAGCCAGGCCATTCAAGACAACTTGGTGAGCTACAAGATATGACTTACTGTCATTATGTTCACTCAGTACAGTAACTTGAAAAATTACTTTAAAATCTCAGAGAAACAAGGCTAGCTGTTGTCAGAGCCGATCAAACCAATGTGTTTAACTAAAACCAAATGATAGCCTGCAACTTCTTATCAAGGGAATGGTTTCTTTACTTACACAAAACATTCTCTTATGCCTTTCACTTTATGAGCAATGCAAACCTGGACTTGCCCAGAAACCTGCTGCTCACAGACCAACAACTGAGACCAATGGGTCATCACAGCAGCGTAGGACAAGTGCAGATTTATGGCCTTGGTATGTCTCATAGCCTTCAATATTTGCACAATGAACTAACATGGAAACGCTGGCTTTCAAAAGACATCGGAGCTGGATCTTATTTTACACTGTCTTCCAAAAGTTAAACCATTTTCTCTTTTGTTTAATTAGTTTACTTTCTTGAATTCCAGTGTGCAGGTGCCGAATGGTGCCTTCTCTGTGCTATCAAACCCCTAGAAAAGCATTAATGCTCCGCAGATACAGGTGCAGGAACACAGGAGCGACTGAAAACGTGCCTTGATTCCTAGAGCTGTCTGAGGGAAAAACCCATTACGTCTGCCTGCTCGAAGGGGATCAAGTGCAGGTATTTCTGAGACTGAGCACCAGTGTTGTTATCCATGCTGATCTTCTGGCTATGAATAGCTTCAGGGTGCTACCAAATCATTCTTACAGCCAGATCAATATTTCTAAAACATGTCTCTCTGAAAAAAACTTAATTTCTTCAGGTAAAGGTTTAAAGTGTTAAAGGGGTAAATTACACTTATAAGAATACATTGTATTTTTAGTTCGTGAACAACCTCATCTTAGCCTCAGTTATGTAAAAACAATGGCATGAGGAATCCAACAAGCTTTTTATAAACATCAAGATGGTAATGAGCACATGAGTGCAAACCAACTAATTCTAAATTTGCAGATGGCAGATTTTCTCTGAAGGCTTGAAAAGTTGCGGGCCCATGGGATTTTCCTTCTGCTTTGTTCAGCAGTGCAAATCCACAGCTGGAGCGCCAAAGCTCTGGAGAGAATCCAGAGGAAGAAAGTTATCAGATCTAGAAAACATGACCTACCAGGAAAGGAATTGGGTTTGTTTAAATTTAGAGAAGACTGATGTGAGAAGATAACCACTTTCAAATAAGGGAAAGGTAAGAGCAAAGCAGAGAAGCAGCTCTTGGCCATTTCTACCAGGGATAAGATACGAAGCAAAGAACTTGAGATGCAGCAAGAAAACCACAGGTTGGGCACTTGGAGGATCGTTCTGACCCCACCCAAGTCACATGCCAGAAGTGATCAGCTTCTGGGGCACTGGGGAACCGCTGGGGCACAGCGATTGTTCCATGCAGGTGACACCAGCATTTCTCAGGAACCAGCTCAGCACTCGGTGGGCTAGAGCCACGAACTAGACGATGCCATGAGACTGAGCAGTAAAAGGTGCCAACAGAAGGAAGCCTGCAGTGGGAGCACATCCTTGGTTAGCCATGGGGGAATCCAGCTGCCTGAGAGACTTCCCAGGTGTCCCAGTGACCAGACAGCTTTGTCAGCTGCAGGGCAGAAATCCAGGCACAACCAGACCTCCTCCTCCTGCGGATGCCTGTGGAGCTCCCCCACCCCGCACAGCTGCTGGACACTGCTGCAGGAATACCACGGGCTACAGCCACCTGTGAAGCAGCTTATCAAGGCAGCCAGGATAGGAAGGAACACCAAACCACCAGGCTGGGGAGAAGAATGCTCCATCTCCTGCTGGTGCTGTCCACGGGAGTTTTGGGAAATGAGGCTGCCTCATCCCCAGACACCCCCACCCCACCAGAACCTGCTGAACTGCCTGACGCTCCCTGTCACATCCAGGTTTCTCAAGCTCTTTCCGCACCGATTGAAGTAAATATGGAATTGGTGGGAAGCTTGAATTACTCTAGGATTTTATCTTTCTACTTTGCCAGTGGAAGTATCTTTGCAGTGTTTATGCAAGTCAAGCATGCAAAGAAATTACCTTTTTATTTACAAACAAATCCACTGTGGATTTTGTAGCTGTGATGTGTAACTGTGTATGGATTTTTCTGATTCTCTGAGGCGTTCAAATGGCATTACTTTCAGGAAAACACTACATGTACTCAAGCCACTTTATATACAATTTCTTTTTATGAGGAATGGATACAGCACAGTACGAAGAACAAAAATGTAAATAATTTACAGAGCATCCAATGATAAAATCATTAGATTAAAATTACTTTATATTGTATTTTTGTTACAAGTCCTACTTATCAGCAATTATTCCCTCTAAGAAGAAAGAGCACAGGAGAGAGAGAAGCAGCCTGTTTCTAGGATAAAGTATTCCTTTAAAACTCAGTCAGACTAATTCAGCCATTCGCATCTGCCATTGAAATGAAGAAAAAAGAGGTTTTCTCTGACTGCGAGAACACTTCAGGAAGAAATTCTGATGCTGTGCTTTTCTGGTAATCAAATAGTTGAATGCAATGGTGCTGCCATGTACTTTCTAACATTCATATAAACTAGCTTTGTTATCCTAAAACTGAATTTACCATTTCTTGCTTAGGATTCAAGCTATTTATTAACTGCCAGCTACCTATTTTATTTGTCTTTGGGATCTGTGCAGGAATAATATGATCAGCCCAACTACAGCCACAGAGCACCTGTGAAATTACATGTTTTTTCCTGAGGTGAGTGCATTATGCTGTGAATTTGGATGCGCTTCCTTCTCCTCAACTACCACACTCAGGGTACACACAAAAGTAGTAGGAAGACAGTGCCATGCCAGTGTGTAAAATACCAAAAACATGTAACTTAACATCAGTAAAGTGATGGTTTTCTTCCAAAAGAACTCATGAGCAGCCTGCTCATCTGAGAGGATTTACATGCGTATTTTCACAAACTGTAAGGAAACTTCCTGAACAAAGGGTGACTTAGATCAGCAAGAGTAGGCAGCATATAGGCCCAAATGTGAAATTAGGATTATATGAACTATTTATAAAGAGAAACAATGCATTCTCCTTGAACTGCTCATTTTTTTGCTTATAGAAACAGATTACTCAGCAAAGAGTGGGTTGATGCTAATACATGGGAATTCTTCCCTTTGGAAACAGCTTTCATCTCTGCACTCTTTATGCAAGTGAAATGTCTATTTGGTACCACTCTGAGAGCTTAATTTATTTATTTTTCCAAAGGCTGCTTTTGTTGATGGATACAATTATTGTCGTAAGGATGTTGACTCATTAGCTCCAACCCAGTTTTCTTGTCCATTAGTTTTAATTTCATACCATTAATAAAATGGTTTGTCTTCTCAGTGGGGAAACGACTGGATTCCGACTGTGCCTACACCACACTCACGGGCTCAGGAGGCTCACCAGGATGCCTTCTGCAGGCAGCTCCAGCTTCAAACCATGTGTTACCAGGCTAGCGACCAGCAATCCAGCGTGCCAAAGTGCTTTCTAAGTGGCTACACATCACCCGTGGCCCATGGTCTGCACTGATTACCGAGTTATCGCCGGGTAGGTGAATCTCAGCATACCCCTGGTGAATCCCTATCTCATTACGGTCACAGCTGCTCCAGATACAATTCCTTCCCCACGTGATACCGAAGCAGCCACACTCATCCTAGGTGCTAGTGCTCATTTACACCCAGCTGGTTTCAATTATAAGGGTGTTCCTGGGATTTAACACCGCACCGTGGTGGCAACCAACAAAGATTATTCTAAATATGACTTGGCACTCAGTGGAATGAAGAGCAGTGAGCGGCACCATGTCTGGCTTGCTTTTGCTAATTGCCAACGCGAAGCAAAGGAAAGGATAAAACATTTACCAGCTCCCAGAAGGAGAAGCCATTCTCCCTGCAATAGCCCAGCTGCTGTGCTGTGCAGCGGGCGCTGACCATGCGCCTCCTGCCACCCAACGGGGACGGCTCGAGAGCGGCAACACCACCAGTGCATTGCCAGTGCAACACTGTGGTGTGCTCAGCCCAGCTGTGCTCCAGCTGGGACCTTTTCATGGCAAAAGCTGCTAGACTGTGCAGAGGGGATTGTTAATATTTCACTCATTTCCCAGTTATTCAGCTTTGAGAAGAATGGTCCATGACCGAGGTAGGTTTGTCCATTTGGGGCAGGGGGCTCTGCTCCCAGAGCAAGCGAAACAGTGTGGGCTGGCCCAAGGACTGCTCTTTGGCACTGAAAAATGGTCTGTAAGAAACATTCCCAGCCCCAAGACCTGTAGGCAGCGTTCACAGAAGGTCCCTCAGGGCAAGGTCTGCAGCCACTGCTTTGGGGCACATTCATGGAGCGTGTGTTTGGCAGGGCACTATGATCCATCCTGCTGCCAAAGCACACAAACAGAAAATAAAAACTAGTGTGTGTAACTGTCAGGACAATAAGTTTTTTTGATGTACAAGACTGGGAAATGGGACAGAAAAATAGGTTCAGTTTTGCTCACATGCAGTAACTCTATTCCTTGAACGCCTGAAGTTCAGTCACCCCGCAGAGGCTGAGGCAGGCATTCAGTGGCACAGAGGCTCTGTGCCTTCCCAGTGACTCCACAAATCACCAGCTACAGCATAAAAGCCCACAGAAGAGAGGCCCTCCTTCAGCTCCAGTGCTCCTCACCTCTCCCTGCCTCTCCACGCACACAGCTTTGGGATCCAGACCTGGATCCAGGCACAAACACACTCAATGCCATCACAGCTATCCATCTTCTGCACCTACTGGTGCTTTTCCCATCTATCCCATCTACCTGGGAGTATGTGAGTGATGCAAATGCAGTCGATGGCTTTCACATGCACCAACAGATGATCTCTTCTTTGCAGTTTGCTGTAACTGCCTTCCCACAGCACCACCAAGCAATTATTTTCATTTTGTACCCCAAATGCCAAACTGGAACTATTAATACCACCTACCAAGTGTTATAAATACCAGAATGAGGTACATCCTTCATCTCTGGTGTGTTACGAGCTTCCTGTTGGGACCACATATGATCCATGGCTCACACAAATGATGGGCTTGGCAGCAAGTTGTTCTGTCTAGATGTAGCTCTGAAACCCAGCTTTCCCCCCCGACTCCCTGAGCCTCCCTAGTTTTATTGGAGTTCCGATGTCACACAGACATTTGCAAAACCAGATGGAATCCTTCACATTCATAGCTCTCTTATTCTATTTCTGGCATATGACTAACTGGTTTTGTACTCCAGCATTAGATTTTTCTCTTTTCTTTTTTTCTTTTTTCTTTTTTTTTTTTTTAATAATAACTTGTTTTCAGGATGAAAGGTTTTTTTCCACAATGGCTGCACAAACATGAGTGTTCATTCTAACAGCTCTGAGTGAGGTGAGGAAAAGGACAGAAAACCACCTGCTTGAACAGTTTTATGTAAGTTCAGTCAGGAAAGGGAAAACCAGTGCTATTTGAAGGGTGGTCCAACATCTGACTGGTTCATATGTAACATAAAACTTTCGCCTATATAAAAAAATATTTTATATAATGATTTAAGTATTCTGTTAAACAGGTACAAAAAAGGCACAGTAAAGTAAAAGGTTCATTCATTTACTCAGGTGCATTTGTTTAAACAAGAAACAGCCACAAGATTAACTCTTTCCCTATTCCAAGCTGAAGAAGGTCCCTTCTTTTATGAAGCAGGAGAAATGCAAATGTTGGACAAACTGCAACATCCAATTGGCCAAAGCCACCCCTGGGACCCAGTGATGGCACCTTTCATCCCTCAAGCCCACTTGTTCTCTGCTTTGCAGATGTTGTACAAACACTCCTTTGTGTAAGTGCAAACACACACACACACACACCCCGACTTTCTCAAGCATTTGCTGGAAGAGCTAAATTGCCACTGAAATTCATTTTACAAGTTTAGAAACTCCACCAAACACTCTCTGTGAGCTCTATCCCTCTAAAGCTGCTACAGAAGTTGTAAATGTCTCATGCTCACCTGAATGTGCTGGTTTTGTACCAGGCAAAACCAGGAGAAAACAATTTTATTCTGCTTTGGTGTTACTACTTGAGCTACAGCCCCGGGCTCTGATTCTGACAACAGAGCCATTTCATATGTATGAATAATCACTCCAAGTTTAATGAAGCTCCTCGCATCTCCATTAGCAATTGTTTTGGCTGCAAAAAGGCCCTGCCTATCAGCCCTGGAGGAGCCTGGAAACAGAGGAGTGATAGTACTGGGAGGCTCACTTCGGGAAAGGCTGTGGTTTTCTGGTGATAGGACACAGAATTGCAAGAGAAAAAAAAACCAAAAACCTGAAGGGGTGAAATCACAGTGCCACGGCCCTCAGCAAGGCTGAAATTTAATCCCGATTTTCTGGCCTTGTTCTCACCAACTCTAAGCAGAGAGAGATTTCAGAAACCAGCGTGTGAGATCAGCTAGGACTTGGGGTCCATGTCAACTAGTCACAACATGTCTACAGCCTTCATCACACGCCAGCACTGGAAACCCTACCTTGGGTTTTTGTGTATACAGAAAAATCAAAGCAACAATTTCGTTTGCAAGTGCAGTAGCTGTCAAATAAAAATATTTTAACTCATTCTGTTTTCCAATTGCCAGCAGTCATGTTATGGGCAAATTACCCGCCAAATTAAATTTTAAGTCTGAGTTGTTCATCTGTCTATTACAAAGGAAGCTTTCTCTGCAAGGAAATGGGCATTACTAACACAGCACTTCTGCACTGCATCTTCTTTCTTCCATCTCGCTCTTGCCTCCAACACCTGTCCTCCCACAGGTGGTGAATGCATTGGCACTGGCTTCACTGGTGTCCACATGACTGTTTCACAGAGATAATGACAGATCTACAGCTTGCACCGTGCCCATAACAGAAAATTTATTTCTCGCATCTCACGTAAGATTCCTCTGAGAGTTAAGGATGCTTTTATGCAGCAGGACTTGCATCTTCTGCAAGGGAGTAGTAGAAAACACTTTCCTGCTGAGATCCTGAACCAATCCCAAACTGTGGCAATCTTTAATTGCTGAACATAAGTAAAACCTGCAATGACTGGCTGCAGCATTTTCAAAAACTCAATATAATAGTTATGCAGTTATTCTGCACTTCTCTTGTAGTTATTGCCTGTTGAGGAAGCAATTTCTGTCTTAAGCTGTGACTTACATTTCCAGTCTATTTCAACTGCTTGTTCACTGTAGTTTAATCCTACTTCAGGGGGTGTCAATCTTCCACAAAAATAACTTTGCTGGCAACCATTAGAATCGTGAATTCACTGGACGCCGGCAGAGCTAAAGAAGAGATGGCTGGGTTCAGGCAGCAGAAAACAAAACACTGAAAAACCCAAACAAAAAGCACAAGCACAAGCCTAGGAACTAATCCTGATAATTCTTCTGGACTTTCAAAGTCTTGAATTAAACACGAACAGCGATTTCCCAGCACACTCATTTCTGCCGCAGCACCCCTTCCTCCCCCGTGCTCACCATTCGCATTTTCACGGGCAGTCATCACCTGCCTCTCACTCTGCCTAAAGAACCACTTCCCTGCCCAAGAGCTCGCTTCCAGTCTCCAGCTCTGACTGCAGCCCCAGCTGCCCCTCTCAGGAGCTGTCCCGTGAAGGTGGGATGCCTCCTGGAGAGGCAGAGGCCACCACCTGCCCTGGATCTGCCCCAGCTCAGCAGACCCTGGCCATCTTCCCCTACTGAATCACCCTCCTGCAGCTCCCCAGGGAGTGCTGGACCCATCCAGCTCCGCGTGGAGGTCTGGGCTGGGGGTCCTCACTGCTCTCTACTTGCTCCTGCCGGGCACTAACATCTGTCCCTGCCGCACGTGGAAGAGGGGGCGGGAAGTGAGCACCAGCAGAAATCCCCGCAGAGAGGAGCCTCTCCAACGAGATAGTTTTGTGGGGATATGAAAATATATTAAATTCTACAGATTCCCCAGGGGAAAGAGAATGTACAACAAAATGCCAATAATGTTTTCAAATGACAAAAGGAAAGTGTCTCTGCCCACAGCGGTCAAGAATACCTTGCTAAAAACCAGCCAGCAGTTGAAATTTCTGCTATAAATACAATGCTAAGTATTACTAAACATCTGAAGGGTACACAGTACTGAAATCTCTTTAGGAAGAACAGTTAATGCTCATGCATGCACACACTTCTATTCAAAATGTTTAGTCAAGCTCAGGAAAAGACAAACAGACTCAATTATTTGTACATTTAAATTATGTTAAATCGCATTAGCTCTTCAAAATTACCTCTGTTTTTCATAAAGTCTGTGCACAAGTGCTCCTTTAACTCAGTGGATGCTTTTATTGTAGGGAAAACTGAGCACCTGTAGCATGGCTTCTCCAGTGTGTTTCGAATTAGTCTAAGGGTGGCTTCATGTTGACAGCTGAGACTTCAAATTTCACAATTTAATTCACCACCACAAAACGCCATTAAAACCCTGCACTTTTTTTCTTCTTAAATTTCAGGTTGCAGGCTTTTCAGTCCTTGCAGGGCACAGCTCTCTTTGAGCCAGAACAATTTCGGGACTTGCAGGGTAAGCAAATGTCAGAATGGCAACTCTATGGGAGATCTGACTATCAATCCTGAACTGTTTCGTGTTGTTTCTAGTGAATCTAATACTTCAAGCAAAGCATTAGAGTTGCTTTTGGTTCTTCTCCTGCTCACTTGGCTCTTCTCCTGCTCAGCCACTGATTTGCTACATGGTTCTTTAAACCTTCCTGTGCTTTACTATTTATCACATCCTCTTCACTGAGCTGCTCTGTCAGGTTGTGATCCAGCACCCTCAAACCTTACTGCTAGTTAAATCCTTGGAAATCCTAGGCAAATCTATTTCATTTAACTATTTTTGCTATTATTAATATTAAATGAATACAAATAAGAAGGAGAGAGTGACCCAGGCAAAAAAGAATGACCCAGAAAGGGAATGAGCCAGCAAATGACCCACAGAAAAGAAAGTATTTTGGCTTTCTTCCTCAGAATAGCTGTTGGTTTTGTCAAATGACATTTTTAAAATTTTATTTGAAAGCATTAAAAAAATGCTGATGAACATCACAGTAGAAGTAAGCTTGGCTCTTGGTAGAGAAACATTATGACTTAGAGCCAAGGACTTATTTTTCACATGTGAATTATTTTTTGAACAGCATTTCCTGGCTCAATGTCACTGCACCACAGATAGATATGACAGCAGATAAGTGTATGAGAGTTTAGATCAACAAGAGTGTTACTTTTACAATGAATACATTTGTAGTCAGAGCTCCAAAGTGGGTTTATTTCTGCTGTGCATGAAAGATGTATTGCACACTGTTTTATTAATACACTTTTCTTCTTAAAATGGAATGTAATTCAAATTTTCTGACACTGCAGCTGCAATTTGATGGTTGGATTTCCTAACCATGTGGATTTACAGTAACAAACTCTTCAATTTTCTTCCCCCCTCCAGCTCACCTTTCTGCCACCTTGATTTATTTCTGTTTCACAGCTGTGCCTACCAAATGATTCTTGCTCTCACTCCACACTTTCCCCCCTCTTCCTGCAGCTGATCCAAACTAAAACACATTTTCTGGGAATGTGAAATTAAAGAACTCTCAGAGCAAGAATACAATGTCTAGAATTGAAGGGAACAATTTACCAGAGGGTGGGAGAAACAACTTGAAGGCTAGAGGGTCAAATCTAGAAAAATTTAAAAATTCTCAGCTTAGATTGCACCATCAGTAGTCACTACAGCACACCAGGAACTCTTCCCTTTATGAAACTTACCCACCTCTGGGATTTACAGCACTAACCACCACAAGCAGCAATTGCTTTAGTTACATAAATAAAGCCCCAAATATTCCACTCTCAAAACAAGTGTTGCTGCTTTTAAAACTGGCACCTGAAAACCTTAGTAGCACAAACATTATCCAAAAGGCAAACTAATCCAAATAAATAATGAAAACCAGATTGAAGCAGAGAACAAGGGAACACCGAGGACCAGCAAACTGAAAATAATGGGTAAAATAATGATGAAAACTGAGGGAGCCTGCCCTCAGCTCCTTCCCCCCTCCAGAGCAGCACAGATGTGAAGGAGAGCTGGGTGCTGTGCCCCATCCAGCAGAGAGCTTCCCTTTCCTAGTGTTACACAGGGATTCAAAGGGGCAGAGCCCAGGACGAAACTGTAGCCCTGTGTTTATGTGTTAATTACTGAAAAGTTACTTAACCTCGAGCCATATCCTAACGTAATGAGCTTGGGCATCCTTAAGTCTCTCAGAAAGGGAGCTGAAGGAAACCCTCTGGCTTGTCTTTACTCCTGAATATCCCTGCCCTGGGTCCTTGGTAGGGATGCTGGGACACTGCCGGCCAGGGACGGGCTCTGAGGGAGCAGCAGAGTGTGCAGACCTCAATTACAGGGACGCTGCACTGGCAGGGCAGCCCAGCTGCCAACCACACAGAGATTTGCAGTGAGAACAATTATACTTAAAAGCCTCACTACACGTCTGAATGCATTTACACATTCTCCTTTTACTCTCTATTTATTATTAATGGCAGCTCAAGCTAATATCAAGACCCCAGCGTGTTTGGCACTGTAGGTGCACAGAAGGGCAGCAAGTTCTTGCTCTGAGGAGTTTGCAGCCTAATTATAAATGACAGCAGATGGAGGGTAAATACTGTGACCTGTTCTGCTTTTCATTAGGAAACTTAACTCAGGTAACAATTTATAACCAGACAGAAAGAATTACACATTCAGTCACGGGCCACAGCCCAGGCTGCAGGCATATCCTGGTCAGTCTTACACACTGTGTGATAGTGGCCACTTCCAGGACAGATAACCAGGTCCCAGGAGATTTGGGGCTTTACAGATGACCACCTGTATGGAGATTTTGCAGGAAGCAAACAGGAAAGCCTGTATTTAAATCCATATCTCTTCACCAAAGGACTTTATATGTAAGCCCAGAATGTGCATCTGATGACATTTTGCACTTCCTCACATTTTAGGTGTCATTGCTAAGTCCACCTTAAATTAGCTGCCTATGTAACTTTGTATTTATCATCTGTGAAGTCACTAAAGTCACAGGTTACCATTACAGATCTCCACAAAAAGAGGATTTTGAGCTTGTAACTGATAAATTCTGTCCACCTGAGGACCATACTGGTAATTCACCAGGAAGCTGCAGCCTTATGTGTTCTACACATCTTGAAACTGTGCGCCCACCCTTGCTGTGGTAGCAGACCCATACCAGAGGCACCAGGCTCCGTGGGGCTGGGTAGGAGCTGCACAGTGACATCTGAGGATGCCTCAGCTGCAGGAAAGCACAGGGGACTGAGCTGAGCTAACAGTGTGTGCGGGAACAGCTCCCATGGACAGCCCAGACGTTAGGGAATAGGATAACACTGTACAGGGCCCTGAGCCTGGAGCGTCAGGAGTGGGTTCAAGGGAGCAAGGAGCCCTGGATCTCCTAGAGCACAGCCGAGCCTTGTGCCCTGGGTGGCAAACACAGCTCTCCCCTCGCTGGGATGCCCTGAGCAGGACGTTTTTGCATTCAGCCCTCTCAGAGGCCATACCTCAGTACAGCAGAGCACCGGAGCCCCACCAGCTGTGCTTCAGATCTAAGAGATTAATGTCATGCTGAGACTTCATCTGCTGCATTTCCTACTGCTTTACAAGGACTCTGACTCTGCAGCCCGTCCTGTAGGACTGGCAGCTTGCTGAGCCCTTCCTGGGGCCCTGGGAGGACACCCTGGGAGGACCTCTTGTGCAGAACCTCGCTCACCAACAACTGACCCACAAGTGCAGGAGGTGCCAAGCACCACACGTCCCACTGAAGCCAGCCAGTGTCACGGGGGACTCACCAAACTCAGGGCAAGAACTGAATTCGCTGGTGTGAGGTACAGAATCCCAGCGCCACTGCCCGGGTCTGACAGAAAATGGGCATGTGAAGTTCAGATTCCCACGAGGGCATGCAGCTGTTTCAGGACGCCACAAGTACCTAGCAAGCTACTGATTACCAGCCACGTCCATGTAGAAGAAAGGTTATTTATTGCACCACACTGTGGGGGCAACTGCATCAGCTAAGAGTCCTGGGCTGAAAAAATCATTTTGTTCCCATTAGTAAATTCACAAACAACTCATAGAACAGGGGCAAAGTTCTTTATGGCTCCCACACGTCCAAGGCCTCCCCAAGCTACTTTTGTCCACTTTCCACAGCTGAGACACCTAAGGCTCCTGTGACCCTTCCCCATGCAATGAGAGCACCCTCAGCCACCCATTTCCAGAGGAGATCTCTTTCCTGAGAAGTTACAACATGCCTGTGCCAGCTGAGGATACCGCAAGAACCAAACTCTTTCTGGTTGTTCTCTATTCTCAAACAGACAAAGCTCACACAGGAAGATGGGCAGGTCTCTCCAGAAGTCCCAGCTCCCCAGAGTGCAGATGCAGGCAGAGGGGAGCTCGGTGTTCCCACACACTGAGCCCTCCAGGAGCTCCCCGGGCTCAGCCTGCCATGTGTTGTGGAGGGTTGGCTCTCACACCCAGGCTTCTTCTTGTGGAGCCTGAAGAGGGAGTCCAGCTATTGTTCTGGGGTAGTAGTACAAATTCAGGATACATTTCACAGCACAAAAGGGTGAGAAAACCATTTTGCTACTGCAAAAAAATTTAAAATTTTCTTAGAATTGGACAATCAATCTTCTCGGATTTGGTCTTGTCAAACATAGCCTCTGCTGTGTCTTACGGAGATTCTGCAACCTTCTTTATGCCACAGCCACATGAAATGTAAAGGGAAAAAAAAGAAGACAACTCAGGGAAAAAGACTTCATATTTCAGACTTCTCCTTCCTAATAAGCAAAATTCTTGCTAGAAGACTTGTCCCATCCAGGCTACAAGAATGATGTACAAGGACTGCAGAAACTCCGAATGTCTTTTGAGGATCCTGATGATTCTCCCTCAGAGAAACCACCATGGATCAGCTAAAGAACAAATTTGAGGAGGAGACTGCTGCTTGTCCAGATTACACTCCTTCCTAGACATTATGCAGAGGGGGAAAAAAAATGTTTATACCTTTGGAAGACAGAATAATAATTTGAATTATAGGTCTCTCCTGCCAGGCAGCACCAGGATTAGACAAATGATGTAGAAAGCAAAAAATTTGAGGATGGCTTGAGAATTTACCACAGGAAATTTATTTTTTATTTTGAAAAAATCCTCAAGTCATCCTTCAATCTTCTATTCCTGTCTTCAAATGATTTTTCAGCTATTCCAGCAGGCCTGGGGAGAGGGCAATGAGTACATGGGCACTGGTGACTTCAAGGTTGCCCACACAGCAAATCAGCACCAGAAACAGAGGCTGAAATCTCAGAGACAAGGAGGGTGCTTTCTCTCTCCCACACCTAATGTAATTATGAACTAGATTTTCGGGGGGCTCCTGCCTCTGCTGTGACGCACATGGCAGCTCGTGGCAGTCCAGGACTGATCCAGGGGCAGAGCACCTTCTCCCCAGCAGCTGTGGGCTGCGAGGGATTTCTCACCAGAACCGTAAGGCAGAGCTGCACGGCAGCACTGGCTGATGCAGACTGAGGAAGCCACAAGTGGTTTCTTGTTGCCCTGCACCCTCCGCTACATCAGTTAGGAGCTGGCAAAAAACCTTCCCCTCTGGCTTTCTCAGGCTTTCAGCATGATCCAAGTAGGGGAAGGGCACCTTGGCTTGCAGCAGCACATGCCTGGCCTCCCCTCTCTACTCACTCAGGTAATGGAGCTTCTGAAGGACTGTCGGCAGTGAGGCAGGGCTCACAGCATCAGCCACGCCACACTGGAAGAAGCCGGACAGGAGATGGCTGTCACTAGGCCTTGTGGGGCAGGGAGAGTTGATCCTTAATGATTCCTACCCATTTCAGTGTGACTTCTGCAGCTGGTAGGACGCTTTTGAAAAGCAGCCCAAGAGAGACACAGTGCTCCACCTGAATGGCCTCAGTACTGGGGACTCCACACCCCCACTTAACCCGGGAAATGACTTCTGAGGCACATGGCCTTGGCAACACACAAAGGTTTTCTTCGATATGTGCTCTGATTTCATGGGGATATTAAGGAACAGAGGAAAAAGCAAATACATATACACATTCATGCACAGCTGGAAAATAGGAGTTTAATCTTGCAGAGTGAAGAAAGTGTCAGATCTAGTCAGTGACTTCATACTCATTGTGAAGCACAGAAGGTTTAATTTCTACGTCCTATTCCAACAAAGTTGCTCTGATTTTCAGGGATTTTGGCTTCTACAATTGGACGAACACGATTACAAATGATTTGCATGAGGGACTTTCCCAGGCATGCTTTATAAGCTCACTCAGACTGCTGAAATTGTGTCAGTCTTTTCTGCCTCACAGTAAAACTTTAAGATTTCTTTCCCAGGGCCTTGGAACCGTGTGCACAGTATTTTGCTATTAAGCAAAAACCTTTCCTATAAAATATCAGAGTATCTGGATCACTGCATCTTCTTTCTCATCATCCTAGAGTCTTTCTCCCCCCATGTTAATGTTGTAAGTTCTGCAAACAACAGTTCTTTAGGCAAAAATTAGGAAATGTTCTTTCCAGGCATTTAGCACTGAATCGTTATCTGTGTCTATGAGCCCTCTGAGAGTTTCACATAAATTCCAATTGCTTTTCCACTCCATTCTTTTTTTCCATTCTTGAAGATGATTGTTGCATAAAGGTCTTCAGGATTCTATTTTTTTTATTATTATTATTTTTTCTGTTCTATAGATTACCTGTTTCTATCTGGTAGTCTTTTCCTTTCAGTGATTTACTTTCCTATGAAGAGAAGGAAGGAAAAAGCAAGTTTCAAATATGCAAGTAAATACCTAGATAACTGCAGAAATAGTCCAGTAACTACACACCACGAGATGGAAGTCAGAAACAAAAATAAGGAGAATTATGCAGATAATAAAAACTGTCACTTGTTCGACACATCAGGAGACTGCTGTGACCTCAGGCCTGTTGTCACAGAAGCCAAAATCAGTTAAAACCTGCAGAGAGCATTGCAAAGTGCATTTAAGATTTCCACTGAGATCTCCACATTAGAAACTCCACTATTATTTTAGTTCTTGATTGATGATTGAATGTTTGAGTTCATTTTGGCTTTTGCTGTTTTGAAAATGAAACCTAACTAATGGTTTCATTGCAGTCTTAAGGAAGGCTTTGTTTCTTGTGTAAAGCAAACACTTAGCAAAGGATAGGATTAAAGCCAGGCAAGTAAATGTTTTACAGAGATAGTTTAGAAGCTACAGCACAGCAAAACAAGTATTTAGTTGAATGCTGAAAATACGACCTGTGTGCATAGATGCCCCCTTTGTCTCCGCCCCCTTCTTCCTTTTTTTTTTTTTAGTTTTTTTAATTCTGTTCTTTTGCTTGGGATTTTATTCAAAACCACAAAGAGATTTTTTTTTTTTTTTTGCAGCCCCAAAACAAGTTCTGGTGCCCAGCTTTTCAAGAGGATGTTGCCAGTAGTGAGCAGGCTAAACACAGTTTACTGAAACTGCCTTCGGCAAGTATGGCAGAGCTCAAAAAGGGGGTAAGGGGAAAGATCTGTGCCTTAAGACTCTCAGCAACTGCTGGAACAGCAGAGCTCACTGTCACCTTGAGCGCTTGCCCAACAACGCACCAGGACGCAAACAGACCTCTCAAATGGATATTTATGCCCAGACATCCGAGGGCATTTCAGCGAGGAGCACACAGCCGTTGTTCCAGGTGCGCCCCCACAGAGCCAAGACTCGGAGAGAGGCGGCAGACCCGGACCCTTCTCCGTCTGTCTCGCCCTTCCCCAGAGCAGGGGGCGTTTTGCCAGCACAGCACATCGCTCGGCACGGGGCACCCCTCCAGAGCTCAGGGCCAGGGAGGGCTGGCAGGGAGGGCTGGCAGGGAGGGCTGAGCCCGGGCCAGGTACCAGCCCGGCCTGAGCCATCTGTGCGCTGAAGATCCGCCCATTGTGCGGGAGCAGCGACCCAGGCGTGATCCTTCTCCGCAGGAAAACTGCCGCCGACATAAAAGGCCGGTTTCCTGCTAAACGGGGAAAGGGTTCGTTGGGAGCAAAGCTGTGCAGAGCCATTTGCTGCACTTCTAAATGGAAGGGGCTTTCCTCCCTCCTCAGAAAAAGTTTCCAAGAAATCCTCGCTGCTCCTATCTGTAAATGATAGTTTATGGAGAGGAGGGAAAACACAGGACAGGCAGTAAATCAGCCACTAAGTGATCCAGAGTCCATTACCAAATGTTTTTCATTACATGTATGGCTTCACTAATTTCTGCAATGCGTTGTAGGCTATTTCTGGAAGCTTTAAAAATGCATGATGCTTCTGCATTTTAATACTTAACAGTATGGTTATTTCAGTTTATTAAGCAAAAAAAAGGAGGGAATCTGCTTAACTGCAACTGGCTTTCATGTCACAAAAGGACTAAGCCAGCGCAAAAGCATCCAAGCAGGAACCCTATTTAAGTCCAGCATGAAGAAAACCTTTCCAACCTCTTACACCAATTAGGATAATCTGGGTCTTTTGATGTTAAAATCCCCAAGAATCATATGGAAATCATAAAAAGCACAGTATTTAAAACAGACTCAGAATGCAGATAAAATCATTTTTCCCTCTTAACATTTCCACCAGAGCTGGGGCTTTGCTCTCGGACAGGGATGGTGAGGGAGGCTGTCTCTGAAAAGCAGCCAATCATAAAACAAGGGAGCACCTGGGAGGCAAAGCTGGGATGCAGCTGGAGCTGGGCCAGGCAGGCACCAAGGCCAGCCCAAGGCCCTGGATGAAAACTGCTCCCAGCCAGGGGAAAGGAGACTGAACAAGGATGCAGCTTCTGGAATCTCAGCCCTTGGATGCCGTGGTGGGCTTGTACAGCCTTCCCTAAGAGGATGGCATCCTTCATGACCATAAACGAGGCTAAGGGAATTGAAATAACACGCTCAAATCTGTGCAATCAATTATCTTTAGGTGAAAAGTACTTCAGCCTAGCATTGCTGCTTTATATTGGACTATTTATGAGGCATCCAAATTTCTTCAAGTGTCCTGCTTCCAAGGAATCTCAGGGCAAGAATTCTGTTTGCTTTGACGATTTAAAAAAAGACCACAGGCAGGAAAACAAGGGATGTTTTCCTGGATGGAGTTTTGCAAAGCTGGAGGGGTGTTTCATTCTCTTCAAATAAAATCCTGGTCAACATCTTTTGCTGTGAAACCTGACACACAACAGCAAACCTTTGTCAAAGCCACGCAGGCATTGAGAGAGACAGAGAAGGTAATTTTACAATGTTCTCCCAGACCACAACATTGTATTTTCTGGAGCTGGTTACATACTACTGCTACATTTGTGTACGATGTTGTACAAAGGAAAGAGGCAAGGGGATGAGGAGGTGACAAGACCGGGGCAGAGGTGGGAAAACCCAGCTCAAGAACCTTAAATTGGCATTCGAATAAACTGAAAAGTAAGCAAAACTGTTCGTGTTTATACAAGCAACTTGACTGTACTCTAAGAGAGGACAAGGGTATGAAACTATGTCCTTATAAAGTAATGCTCATCTTTTACTTATCTAACAAAAAGAAACACAGGAGAGAGGTCAGAGGCTGCTGAAGGAAAAATACCCAAGCGTTAAGGCCAGAGAAATGGAAAACAAAGTTTAACAAAGATAGGAATATTTGCAGATGGAACACACAGAAAACCCCCTTAAACCCAGCTTATTTTTCTATAAAAACAAACTTGGGATATTGTTGTCAGTGGCATGCACACCTCTGGGAGAACCTGATATTTAAATTGTCAGTTTGACAACCAGTAAAAATAACAGTAAAAGAAAAAGAGTAGCATTACAGTTCTAATACATCTATAAAAAGAAAATCTGTATTAGTGTTAAATATGAATGTGAAATCGGCCTTCTAACTAAGCATCACAATTTTCAGTTGTGTTACAAAATTCTCATACAGATTTTGAATTGACTTTTAAGTCTTAGAGTAACACCAGAACTGTAATTAATATTAATTACAACTTCCACAATTTCACAGTGCCTGAATTGCTTGCTATTCCTAGTATTTGTAGGAAACACGCCACGCAGTTCCTGGCACAAATATTATTCCTTATTAGTTTTGCAGCTGAATAATATTCAGCCTGTAACAGAATCCTCCTAGGACTGAAAAGTACTCTTGTGCACACGGATACACGCACAAAAACAACAACTGAAAGCTAAAAGCAAACTTGCCGAGAACTTCTGGGTCAGCTTTTGACATCACCCATAGGAATGAAATCAGACACCGACCAATCCGGCACCATGAGGCTGGCAGCACAAAATAAACAAAAGCCGGGCCCAGGGCTCCACAATGAGGAAGGGAAGTGGAAGAGACTATTGTTCCGAAAGCTTTTAAACGATGTTGCTTTATTTATTTCTTTTGACAATGCCTGAACTGAATCTTTAAAAAGGGAAAGGACCCCGTCCCCCCTGCCCCCCGGGATCTGTTAAAACAGAGTGTGGGGGTTCTGCGCCCCGTCGCTGTTTGTTCTCTCGGACAATGTTGTGCGAGCCCTGGGTAAAGCGCACAGCGCTGTCCCGGCGTGTGGGAAGGCAGCGTTCTTCCAGCATCTCCACAGAGCCTCAGCTCCGACACTCGCTGCCAGATTTTCTGAAAAGCCGGGCAGGCTGGGTGCTAAGCTCTTTTCAAAATGTGACCCTTATTTAGGTGCCTTCCAGGAAGCTGAGGTCTTTAGAAATCTGGCAGCGAGCACAGATACTGAGCGTTTCGGGAAGCTGGGGCAAGAACTGCGCGGTGAAACCGCTCCACCTGGGTGTTCCTCCCGGGAGAAAAGTGACATAGAAAAGGCTCCTTCGGTCTCCTGGCTCCGTGCAGCGCTGAACCTGCCCGAGCTGAAGCCCCTGCATGAGCCCATAGGTGATTACTCACACGAGCGGGCCGAGGAGGACAATGTCACAGCCGCGGCTGGTGCGCAGCCGATGGATGATTCACTCCTTGGACACTCTAACCCGTCACTGAGCTCCAAAGATTTAGGATTAGGCCCAGAGTTCACTAAAAGCACACATGGCCTGGGTTTCTTTTTTTTTTTTTTTTCCAAAGTTCAGCTCAGCTGAACAAAGCTGGCTGAATCACTTCAATCCTCTCAGTGCTTCCCCAAGGAGAAAAGGAAAAAAAGCAAAGCAACGTTGTCTGCAGTTGGGGCTGAACCTGCTGCCCCTTTCCCATTCCTTGCCACGCTGCACAGACAAGTGTACAGCGATGAGGACATGCATTCCAGAGGGAAAAGATAAACGTGGACCCTCGAGTTGTACAGGTAAAGGATATCAGTCATTCCTAGATCTTTAATAAAACAGACCTTTTTCTACTCTTGCCAAGAAAATTAGTCCTAAGGTGCACACAAATAATTACATATTGTGGGACAGTAAATTATTAGAAATGCCATAGAATTCAAGCAGCCCCAAGTCTGGGCCGGATTTTCAAATGTTTTGCAGATGTTTATGGTTTGCTGCAAAACTTTTGTCAAGCTACCCACACAAAACAGCATCTACTGAAGGATTTTTGGCACATGGTAATTCATTTTCTTTGCACAGGTGTTGCATTCCAGAAATATTTTGTCTTCTTATAGAAGACTGCTGGAATTCTATTTTAAAAAAATCACCATGAAAGAAACCAGATCCTCTCATCTGGGAGAGAAAAAAAAAAAACCAAAAAAAACCACACACACACACACACCATCCCCCCTCAGATCATTTGCCTTTGCTTTCTTTTCAGGTAAAGAAAACTTCTGTAATGGGTAAAAATATATTTAAAATATGTTGCAGAAGTCTGGCATTTCTGCAAAACTCACAAACTGGGAAAGCACAGTCTGCTACAGGGTGAAGCCCTCTGGTAAGAGATATTGGAGTGCCAAGTCCCACCAGTACAGCTCCAGTGGTTAATTTTACTTACTGGGAGCTCACAGTTGGTGGGACTACTGAGGTTTGCCACTACCTGACTGCAGCAGAGACCCATGGAAGGAGATCGTGCCCAGCAAGCGCCAGGCAGAGCCGCAGTGGGGCACACGGGCAGCAGCAGCGTGGGCAGCAGCAGCAGCAGCAGCATCCCCCCGTGCCGCCGCCACCTCGGCCCCCTCAGCCCCACCACGGAGGCACCACGTGCACCCGCAGGGCTCCCTTTTGTCCCCAGCTTTTATGGCACACCGCGTGGGGCAGGAAGCAGGACACAAAACGGGGCTCTGCAGCACTTTGGACCTTGCCTTGACTGAAAGGCTGCCTGGAGGCGAAGCGAAATGAAACCCTTGGGACCGAACAACTTTCCCTTTTAAGCATATGGAAATTAAACATTAAGCCTAAAAAATTTTCCAGGAGCAGATATGAATCCAGATAGAATACTGCTTTGTAGATACGGAAAAATACAACCAGCTATCTTCAACTTCCTAGACGTGCAAGCCACTAAGTTTTCCTTCAGGGTAGGAAAGCAAAGATGAAAATGCCAAAGGACTGTTAACCTTTAGAGACACATTTTAAGAGATAACATGACTGAACTCAGATAAATCGGAATTAAATTTAATCAACCTCCCACTCCTTAGCTACGCTATCAGAAGAGAAAAGTCTACAATTAGGGAAGAAACAGAAGGAAATTCAGACATCTTAAACTGAGCAAGCTTCCATCTCTGCTGTGCAACTTCCTGATGATACTAAATACTGCAATTCCCATGTGCAGTATTACAGACTTGCTGTCTTAACAGTCCTCTTATGAGTAATCAGTGGAAGGGAACATTTAAATAATGTTCTGGAACGAATATTATCTAGATTTGGCTATTGTTCTCTCATTTAGAGCAAAATGAGTCTAAATTTACAATTTAAATACTTTGCTCAAATCCTTAAACCACCCTTCTCGTTCTGTGAATGGAGCTGTTAACACTTTTGTGCTCCAATATAGCACCTAGGAATATATAATCCTTTAATCTTTTGCTCTCTGGCTCCACCCACAAGTCCCTGGCACTAAATGTCAGAGTACAGACTGTGATGTTTCTAATGAGCTAAGCATTAGAGTAAGATGGACTGTCACAGCCAGGAATGTGTTGCCAAAAGTGCTGCCATGAAAATAGGTGTGAAGGTACCTACAAAAGGAATCTCAGTTTCTAAGGGATGGATGAGGAGTGTTCCTGCATGAATATTAAAGCCTGCACTAAGAGAAGTTTAGAAGAAGTTTAAATATATATCATTAAAATGCCGACCCTCTTATTGAGTGCATTTTTTTGTTTTTCCAAATTAAATTATTAAGTTATGATAACCTATATCATTCTTATCTTATCATAAACTTGTTTTTAAGGAAATTCATGTGCTTTTATGCATGTGTCACTACTCACTCTTAATTTTTCTGGAGAAAGCTAAGCCATTGAGTGGACAGCTTTCACTGCCTAGGCATCTAAAACAGCTTATTAAAGCTTTGCCCTGGGGTTTTTTTCAACAGTATTTTTTTCAGCAAGTTACAGCAACTGCTCTCTTAATTTTCAGGTAGTTCAGTTTATAATTAGTTCACTGTAAGTTAGGAAAACAATTAGAAAAGCAGGAAAGTTTGTTTTCCTCTTTGCATTCATGTATAAAACTGAGATGTGCAATTACAGACTACATAAGTGGCCCACAAATTTTGAGGCGCTTGGTGTTCAGAACCAATGGGCTCAATGCTGTAGCTGTAGATATTAGTTTTGTGTAACAGATCAGCTTTAAAAGCACAACATATTTCAATAAAATTTTTTGCCTTGTATTCCAGAACATCTAACATAGACCATTAAAGCAGTCTTGAAACATCACTTTTGTGTATTTTACTTGAATTCAAATTACTATGAATAAATCACATGAGGTTAAAAGAGCTATTATTTCTACTAAGAAATGTGAATCACTGTGAATCTACTTTTCTAGCAAAAGTAGAGTGTAAAAATGTAGAATGTGAGTAAATATCTGTAAGCAGTGCACGTGTGCTCAGAGAAACCCAACTGTGTACAACAAACAGCTCTGGTTAGCAAATTATATTGACCAATAAAACTGAGCCTTTGTTTAGGAAAGTAACTGGAAAGCAAAAATGCAAAACAAGATTACACTTAATTATTTAAATCAAAGTGCTCTGCTTGTTGATTTAAATTGTGATTAAAATCAGGGATTTAAATTAATCCACTCTGGATTGCATAAACACCACCTTAATAAGAGGGAGCAGTAGCTTCATCTCCCAAGTCATTCAGGAAGAGCACGGTGATGGAGCGCAAAGGAGACTGAGGAAGTTCATCAATGGACATCCCTCTGCTGCCCAAACTCTCCCATTTTTCCCAAAGAGAGAGAAAGCAAATGCACGAGTGGGAGGGAGTGCTGACAGGAGTGTGCATGCATAAAAACATGCACAGGTGCTATGAGGAGAAATAATGGTGGTAATTCCTCATTAAAAGCAGGATTTCTCTCTCACACAAAACGAAGCAATTATTCATGCATTCCAGTTATTCTTTCTTGTTTTAGCACTAAGGTGCCTGGGATAGTCCATGCTCATACTCGTCCCTTAGCAGGAACATGAAGCGCGCTCCCCGTGTAGCCGATGCATTCAGTCAGTGTGTCACCCGAACAGAAAGCAGCACTAAATGTTACACCGAAAAGGCTCTGCACCCAGATACCCACACCCAACCCCTGTTCCAGCTGCTACCAAACCCTGGACTCAACATTTCTTCCTAGAGAGCAGGGAGGTGAGTAGCACAAACCAAACAGTACAGCTTACTGTTACAAGAGATCTCCTGCAACTGAGCTAAATGTCCAATGCACTGCCAAGGTGATCAAAATACCAATATAATGACAAAGGAGCATAAACTCAGGTACTTGACAATGCAACCTACAGCACATTTACTCCAAGGACGCTTTAATATCTTATATGGGAACATCCTCTCAAATAATATGATTTAATTTTCAGCAGGGGTCCAATTACAACCAAATGAAAGCAGCTAAGCCTTTCTTCTTTCTGCTTTGCAGCTCGATTTTGAAGGACCAACTACCCTGGCTGAGCCTACTTCTAAGGAACTACTTTTCTTCTTTGATTTTACAAGAAAGTGTTTTACAATCCAGAGAGGATGAGTCATCAGAAAATCCTTGTCTCATTGCCAAAAACCTGCCCCTCTTCATTATGAACATAAAGATAAAAGCTCTTACAGTGCATTAGCTGGCATACGCCTACACAGACAGTACAAATAAATTAATTGTGCCTAGCCTCAAACATCCAAAGAGGTGTAGTAGGAGCTCAGTCCATCTTGTTTCATTAACAAATTAAACTGTAATAGAGCATCAACAGTTCTCTTATGTACATAAGCTTGGCTGTTGTATAGAAAGGCTTTGCAGGTATCATGAATCCTTCCAAACATACATGGCAATTCTTCAGCTACTCACATTACTTTGCTTAGACAACATAAACACCAACAAAAATTGTATATGCTGGAAAAAGCTTATTAAAGTTGGAGTAAAGGATATGGGATGTTGGTCTACTCAGAAGCTGCACAGGATTTTGGAACCCAAGACTGAGGTGGTGGTGTTTAATTAAAAGGGAATTTTGAGTGTGACACTATTCCACACATGCACAAATTGTCTTGCATCTGACAAGAAAGACAAGTATATTTGGAAGTGTGAGTGGACCGTGTCCACTCTGCTACATTCGGCTTCCTAATTCAGAATTTGAAAATACGCACTACCTGCAAACATCAAGGTTATTTCATAAAAGTACACACACACATATATTGTACAACTCAGACAATGGGAATACAGATCAAAAGGGAAGTCACTGAGTAAAGTACTGCACATGGACCACGGGCCAGAACTACTGGAGATAATCAACATTTACCATCAAACTCCTGCTACAGACGAACTGTTTTCTTTCTGGAATGCTCACAATCTTTAGCATGAGAAAGTTATACACAACGAACTTGAAAAACAAGTTTAACTCTACTTAGCCACAAGCTAAGATTACACCCTCAAACACACCTTTCTAAGATTTCTTATGAGAGGTTTGTTTGTGCAATACAGTTAAGGGCAATTTGTTAAAATTGCTCTGTGATTTTCTTTATCCTTTAACTGCATAATTTAAGCAACCTGCATTTTATAAGTTCAAAGAATTTTTTTTTTTTTGTAATTATGTATTTCTGCTTTTGCCTCCTGAAAATAGAAAAGCTGTAGAGAGAGAATACAGAAAAAAGAACGGATGAGAGAGACTGAGCTCAATCTAGCACAGAAAGAAACTTCTTAATTAATGACAACAGAAAGTGAGGTAACATAAAACAAAAGGGCTCAAAAATACCTGCAGTGTGCGCTACTGCTGCTTTACCTCCTTGGCCTCTGACCTCAGGGCTGGGAAAAGCCAGAGAGAAAGGCAAGGCAAAGCAGCGCTGATAGCCAAAGGCCAGCACCTCCCGCCTCTCTGAAGCCCCAGTGATCCCTGCACAGAGGATTTTACACCCCCTGTGCTTTGGATGTGCTTTGGGCAGTTGTTAAGATGCCACCCAGGGTACAGCAGGGCACGGCCATGGCTGTGACATTCCGGACAGCTCTCAGCCAGGGCTGCCTTCCAGCCTCATCCCTCCTTGAGTTCCACTTCAACCAGAGACAGCGCTTCCTTCTCCTCCTGGCTGAGGGAAGCACCCTGCTGCTATCCGATGCAGGTAGCTGTTACGTGGTATTCCACGTGTGGACACGGCCTCAGCAGCTCCCAAACAAGCTCCAAACCCCATTTGCAGAGGCCAGTGTTTTTCCTGAACTGTGACCAAAGACACGGATGCACACCTTGGAGCAGACTGTGGCTCACTGCTCCCACTGCACATGCACTTTGGTTTTTTCCAGAGATCAGTTTTGACAGGCACCAAGGCCAGTGCAGACATACTGGCCCAGACTCGTGACATCACCTGATTAATAAATCCAAGGAAGGTTTGGCAGCTCTGGCTACGGGCAGCCAGCCCGTGGGAGAGCAGCAGCCACCCATCAGATAATGCAGTGCTCACTCACTGCCCTATGCACTGCTTCTATCAATAAACAACCTTCTCACCAGCCCACTGTAACCATCTGTTTTTAGGGCCCCTTCTGTAAGCCCCAAGGGCCCCCCAAAGCAGAGACCAAACCCTGCTGTCAGAGCTCCCGCTCCTGCCCCCGGCCAGTGGGATACAGGGGGTGCTGAGGACGTCAGCCTCATGTAGCAATGGCAGTGCCACAACAGGGAGGTGACAAAGAGCCCAGGGACTGTGACCCTGCCTCACTGAACAGAGCCCAGACCCTGCCCCAGCACCACAGCCAAACACACGGGAGCCTCAGCGAGCACCCTCCATCCCACCTGAGCACAGCCAGGCTCGTGGCCCTCAAAAATGAGGCCACCGCAAGTCCTTTCTTTTCCCTCTTCCTTTATGAACAACACCTCATTACTGCAGAATGATACGAGCGCCTAATTAGTGCTATGGGTTAATCACCCTGCCCAGGGAGTTTCCCTCTGTTCCATGACTGAAGGAAGCCGACCCAGGTTCCCGTTATCCAGCTACCAGCATGGGCTCTAATAAAGCTCTCTCTTCAGCCAGAGCCAACCACAGCCATCACACAGATACATAATGTCTGATGTATAACTGGTGATATCCTCTCTTTTATGGGGTTAATACTTGCCCCTGGGGATAATTGTGCAGGACTTCAGATGAGAGATTCCCATAAAAGGCAGTAAGAGTCACCCAGCTCGAACCACACATAACTCAAGCTAGTTTACCCCTTTGCATTATTTAAATGTCTCTCTTTAATGTGAATGCATCAATTTAAAGGCACAGTGCTGCCAGCGCTCCGGGCAGGCAGTTCTTCTCTGGCGACCAAATGTGTCTGTTCAGAATTTAAATTTGCATGCATTTCAGAAATGTGCTATTCCTACCCTTCTGACTGTCAGGGAACACAGGCCATTCCCACTGCTGTCAGGGAAGGGCTGGTGTCAGATTTGCTGCACCTCTGTACCTGGGTCAGGCAGGTGGGGGGCTGAGCCCCTCTGACCTGCTGCAGATGCTGAAATCCACACACTGGCACTTCCAGCCACTGGTGCTGGCAACTCTCCTGGCTCCAGAAGAGCACCTGGACACGCCGTGCATGGACCCAGAGAAGGAAGAGAAGCCACTGGCCCTCCTGACCCTTCCACTCTGCTTCCCTGTTCCAGGTTCTGGCTCAGGCTGTCCTTGCAAGCACTTCTGCTAAATCAAAATTTCCACCACTACAGGCAGGTAACCAGAGACTTTTCCCAACCACTTACAGCTTGGCCTTCCATTTTAAGATTACAGTTGTTTTTCCCCCAGGTTTATATTTGCACAAAGACTACCACAAGGTTCAAGTTACAGCAATTAATGAAATTTAACTACATTAATAGGGAGACAGCCTTATTAAGAACCATTTTGGTTTTAATGTTAAAAAAATGCAGTAAAAAGAACGAGCTAGAAATATTTTCATTTGACTGCCTGTTTCTTTCTCTGGCTACATGTATGAACTTGTTTCCTGGTCAAGGGGAATTTTTGCAGGTAGGAAAAAATAATTCTGCCATCCACTCAGTACTTGAGTGTCTTGTTTTTACAAGGCAGAAAGGTTTTGTCAGTCAGGTTACCTAGGAGTGAAAGTTATGTCTCATAATCCATAATTCCATTGCCCGTTACACACCATCTGGTGACACAGTCAAAGATAATCTGATTTCTGTCCTTTAAAAACACCACATAGCTGCATCATGTGGTGCATGCAATATGATAAATGACTTATTTAAATATGCCATTTCTGTACAGTTTACAATTTCATGGTCACTCCCAGCTAACACGAAAGCAGCTTTGAACGAGGGTTTTATTGATTGTTATTTCAAATATCTGAATCCTTAACTGAGGTTTTTACCTATTTACAGTTACACCTAATATTGTATGATTAAACAGCTAACATCTAACCAACCTTTAAGAAGCTTTCATTGGAATCGAAAGGTTTGCATCCACAATGGAACAAATATCACGACAAAGCTGTTCCATGCTCCAAAAGCAGCAATGTCTTTTCCCAGTGTCTTTACCAGGAAGAGCCTGACATAATTTAATTCCAGACTACTCACTCAGTGTCTTGCAGAAGTTCTCAAGTATTTCCACAGATTCTGGAAGTCTACCCAGAAAAAGCTCCTTGCAAGATAATCGTCCATCAGTACATCTGCAGGTTTGCAGCAGGTTTGCTTTTGTCACTTTATTTTCAGTCTCCAAAATAGTTAAGTGAGCTGCCAAAAGCTGAATCCTCACAAAATAAATCAAAAAAGGATAATAAATCATGCTGGGTAAAAGAAAGCTCTTACACAACTAACCTGTTGAAGGGAACTGGGCCATCTGCTGTTGCTCAACTCCTTTGCCCAACTATTTCAGTGGCCCTTACATTCTCCAAGGCCAAACCTTCAAACAACAATCTCATCCCCTTCTGATGCACAAGACACACCCGAGACATTTTCAGGAGGGGTGGAAAGTAGTAAAAGAAGATTTCTGTGATTTGCAGTCAGGTTCTTCTGGGAAGATTACATATTTCTAGGAGGCTATAATGTACAAATGCATCTGTACCTCTGATACAATCATATAATCACCATTCAGATCTAAATAGCTGTTTTTCCATGCAGATTTTTATTACTTTCTCTTCCTGGAATAATTAACGGCTTTCAGATTTTTTTACCTTAGGAGAAGGCTTAATTTTCACCTGACTCTCCAATTACAACTCTGAATAATTCCCATTTTCCTTGCAGACTGTCAGGCTGCTGTGCCTTTTGCACTGGTAGGTTTTGTTCACAGCAGAGCCTCTGGGCAGTGCACAAGCCTACAGTAATCTCATTTAGTGATACACCTGCATCACTCACCGGGATTTTCCAGAGTCTCAGGCTGCATTTGGAGAGAGTAGGGCAGCAGTGCTCCACTGAAACCCTATTCCTCGCAGAGTTTCGTGTCAGGCCCAGCTGCTGGGATGCCAGCCCATGCTCCATGGGGAGGCAGGGAACATTCCCAAAACCTGGCAGGAACGGGGATGGCACAGCAGCCCCAGGTGCGAGGTCACAGGTGCTCCATCGCGCTGCTCCTCTCTCGCGCACACCTGCAGAGCCCTGAAAGCACCAGGCCTCATCCCCACGGGAAGCTCGTCCTATTTCCCCTGCCCTCCAAACCCGATCATCCCACTTGTGCTCCCTCTGACCAGGCTGTCCAGCTGCCTGTGCCTGTCAGGTGTATTCTGCTACTAGGAGGGATTTGGATAAAGCATTTAAGTATCTGGCAAGCATTTTCTTCAATGAAGGCATGCTAAGAGCTAGGCAATCATATTTTTTAACTGTGCTGCCTGCCAGAAAAGTGCATAAACTTCCAATAGCAAAGAAATGAGGTCATTTTGGTCAACTGCCAAAATCAGCACATTTCCTCTTTTGGTTCTGGATGCTGCACCTCCACACTCCACAGTGTGTGACAAGGCGTGAGCAGGAGGTGTAGTCTCTCAGAAAAACAAAATAAAAAGTAAACCGGTGGATGTTAGTTCTTTTCTTTAAGAAAAAAAGGGGTGGGGGAGGAAAAGAGGGGGGAAAAGAATCAGGAAGTGTCCTGATGTCACGTGACCTCCCCCTGAAGATCTATTTAATTGGGGTCTAGCATAACCTTCCTAAGAAGATGTCAATACCTTATCCTGATGTTACAGCAGTGTAAAGCCTCATCCTGTTAAGGAATTTGAAAGGCTTACAGGAGGGATGCAGCTTGTGGTTAGAAGGCTGGACTGGAATTTAGCAGATCAGGATTAAACCCTGATCCTGCCACAAGGTTCTGTGGAGCTTGAGGAAGACTCCTAAATTCCCTTGCCTGAGACCCTCTCTTGAGCCTGGTCTTGTGCATTTAAAAGCTAAGTTTCCCTGAGCTGGGAATATCTCTTTGCAGCAGAGCAGAGTCTGGAACAGTGGATTTTGGACGCTCATTTGGCCCTCTTAATGCTAATGCAGCACAAACCAAAATGACGGTAGTAGTAGTAATAATAATAATTATCTCTCAGTCTTTATTTTCAAGTTAATGTCTGCCAAAAATGTTAGAGAAGTTTCTCATTGTGGCAACTACAGTATTTATGTGTATAATTTACAAGCAGCTCATCTGAATAATTTGAATTTTTTATTAAGATTATTTTCTCATTTTCCATTGAGAAGCCTTCTTAGATACTGACTCACTTTCAGCCTTGTAGGGAAAAGTGCCAAGCATTTGTTTTTCTTCTGTCTGCAGTAGTTATTTGACTCCTGCATTAAACTCAGCAAAGCCAAAACTGAATAGGAACAATCTTAATTTAATTATTAAATATATTTCAAGCTTCACTGTGATTTTAAAAAGAACTTTCATGTGGGGTAGTGGAAAGGTGCCAGGGAAATCTAAAAGAACTGTATGTAATCCTCTGTCCCCACCCCTCCCTTCTTCCAGCCTCTCTCAAAAGGAGGTTAGGTGAACCCAAATCTAGCAGAGTCAGGGTGAGCCAGTTTCACTTTAGGTTTACTTGGCAAAAAGTTGCCAGGGCATCCTGCCAAGCCTGCCACTTTTGAGATAAATATGACTTTCTTTCAGGGCAGTTTTATGAGGGGCACAGCAAGAGGCTCATATACTCTGGCAATTCACTTGCAGATTTAGCCACGCAGCAGCTGCCGCTGCTCCATTATAAACAACAGCTCGCTCTGAAGTTCCCTTAAGAAGTTTACAAAAGGGACAGTGTATTTATCTGACGTCTGTTACAGTGCTGTGCAGATACACAGATGGCCTTTGACTCTCACCTTCTGCATCACACCCAGCCAAACCCGGTCCCACAGAAAGGGTTAGGCTTTAAATTTGCCTGCTCTTTTCCTGACGACACTCCCTTCATCCATCTGACAATCAGAGCCAGCTTACTTTCCTTGGGAGGGTCAGATTGGCAGATGAACTACAGTGAGGAGAGGAAACATGTTAAGTATGAAAACATTCTCATAAGCTCTCACAGGAAAAGGATGTAGCTAACAATAAAAGAGAATACTGCATTTCTCTGCCAAACTTTATCATACAAGATTATGCATTTCCAAAACTTACATTTATACCGGTTAGATTTCAGTAGTGCTACATCTGCAGGAGGCATATTCCAAAGCACCCTTCCTATACTCCCAACAGTCAGTCAGTTCTGGAGGTTTCCTTCTGAGGTCAGCGACAGGCACACGGATCACCACAGGATACTCCCACTGGAGGGGAACTGGAGTCTAACTCCCACCAGAGTGCTGGGAGTTGCAAAGAGAAGAGCTCCACCACTGTCTGCCCAGTGCTGTGTGTGATCCCTCAGGGAACACCTCCAGGAGCCACAGGGCTGTCAGGGACTGCCTGAAGCGAGCTCCCTTCCCCAGGTCCTCTCCCCTGTGCTGATGGCCTGGCCCCATGCTGGGCACGAACACCCTTTGCTGTGCAGTCGGAAGGATAATTACCTAAAGTTTTTCCTTCCTGCCCTGGAGTCCCCTGCACTTCCTCAGTTTTGCACAGCTGGAACATAAAGCCGAGGAGCTGATAAAAGTATGGTCTGGGCATGGCTTTGAACAGCTTGCCCTTTCCTGGCCTAATGACCGCATCATCTGCAGTCTCACTGAAAAGCTCCAGCTCTGACTGCCCTGGCCAAGTTTCATGGCTTTTTGTACCTTTCCAGGGAGCAAGCATAACGAGCTTTTTGATGGCCCATCCCTAGAAATGCACCAGTCAGCACAGACCCACTGACCTTTCTTTGGTTTCCTCAGTCCTGCCTGGGCAGCTGATTTTGACTTGCTCCTCGTTTTGTTCACCTGTGGACAAGTCTGCCAAACAGGCAGCACAAGTGGCTTTTGCTGCACACAGGCTGCTGGACAGACTTTTGCAAGCAGCCCTTGGTTTACATTCAGTGTCTAACAAGGGGAGCAAATCCCCAGGTCAATGCCTGCACTCAGTTCTGCAAATGCAAAAGGAAGAAGAAAAGCTGCTGGTGGGTCATTCTCAGAAAGGGATCCAGGGATCCCTAAGTTGCCTTCTTCTCGTGGATCTGGAATCACTGCACGTGATGAAAGCAGTCTATTAACAGTTCTTCATAAAACATTCTCTGAGATTTTATGTCCTAAATTATGCATATGATTGTTTGGCCTGTTTGGTGACTTAGTGTAGTGGGAAATCTAAATCACTGTTATTGCACCTCTAACTAAGGATTTTTAAACTACTATTTTAAGGATTTTTAAACTATTATTTTAATTTAAAAGGAGGGAGAAAAGAAAAAAAAAAGACAAGTTCTCAGAAAAAACTGCTTCAAAACAGCTGTGATCATTCTTTGAGCAGCCTTAAATATGAACTTGATACATCTTCTGGTCCTGGGACACACCAGTGCCAGCATGTTGTTTCTGCAAGGAGTGAGATCTATGCATTCGTTTCTGCACTTAAAAATGGTTCTTCACATACATTTTCATAATACAGCACTTTATAATAGCTACCCCATTATTGCTTAGAGCATTAAGTAACAAGGTATTATTACTCCAATTTTACAGAAGGGAACAAATCATGGAATCCGAAATACTTATTCTGCTTTTGCGTAGGCTTTCTCATATTAATTAATTATGAGACTTAATTACACTTAATCTCACCACTCCAAGCCAATTAGGAAAAATTGGGTAAAGTAAAGAAGCAGAGAAATCTGTGTTGGAGACAATCACTTACACTGAAAACACTTTCCACAGAGGTATGAAAAAGGACTTGGCAAATGTTAACTTGCCCCCTCAAAGCAACAGGATGGATTTTTCTCTGATTTTTTCCTACTGTCCCTACACCAGTAATCTGAGCTGTGATCACTTCTCCCAGCTTCCTCTCTCAACTCTGCCCCAGAAACCAAATGCAAATCTCTGCTCCCTGACTTGTGCCTTAATCACATGATCACCTTCCTGCCCAGAAGCAGTAAAAAAAGTCTCCAGACATGTTAAAATCACCAGATTAGAAGAGCTCTAATCCAGTGATTTAAAGGGTTGGTCAGAATTGGTATATGAGATAGATAGGTAGACAGACAGATAGATAAATAAATAGGGATATAACGATAGATGATGCAAACTATCTATAACTTCCTATTTATTTTGAATCTACAACAAATTTATTTACTGAAGTTTGTCCCACAAGGGGAATGGTAAACCCTCTAAAGCATCACTTTTAAAGTTTTTCTTACGATGAAGTCTCTATGAACACCCTCTGCTGAAACATTAATTCACTGTTTCCCACAGCACTTAGCCACAGGGACTCACAACACATTTCAATGCCTTCAACAGCAGCAGCATTCCACAGGGAACCATTCTCCAATTTCCAAGTCATGGCTCTTACAAAGATGGACTAAGCCAAGGCAAACTGGCCTTTTTATAATAATACCAACTGATCCTCCCATAAAATGTGCACATTTAAAATCAGAGGAGAAACAAGAGCAATTATCTTTTGCAGTTTGCCTAAAGAGGGCTATGAGTTCAAGTAAGTCTACTTGATTAAAACTGGGGAGAGATATTGAACTGACAAATACTAGATTCTTCCTCAATTTCTTTACTCTGTTTGCCAGTGAGTAAGGTCTTCTATAAAAGACTTTGTGAATAAAGGTGTAAATGCAAGCAGAGGAGGCTCCATTCATTTACGACTTTGACTTCTCTGGAGCCAAGATTTCACCCAGCCTTCACAGTTGTGACATTTGGTGCTCAGTCTGGCCTGTTCCAGCAGAACACTCAGTCTGTGCTCGCAGCAATTATGCCTTGTTTGCATCACACCATGACACGCGTGCTACGAGAGTTTCACACGCCGCAACGCACCACAGTTTGTTTTAAATGCTCTCCAGTTCCCCGAGTGAGCCTCATGGCATGGCAGCAGAATGAAACACAATGGGGTCTGGCAGGCTGCACTCGCAGGGCCGCCTTGTAAAAACAGGGAAAATAAACATTCGCGTTTTGACTGTTTCTTGGAGTTTTTCTAAATATTCTTAAGTAAAACAGAAAATACTTTGCTGAGCCTGAAAAACCAAAGGATTTGCAGGTGCAGTCAAATCAGGCGGTTTTCAAATACACATTCTTCCTTACAGTGCAAAGCTTTCCCCCTTCTTTGCCCAGTGATGCTTCCACTAGGCCAGCAAAGGGCAGCCACAGTGTAAAACATTCAGAGATAACCTGGGCTTTCAAAAGACTGAGATGTTCAAATCCTCACCTGAATTCCCACACCTAATGACAGCTTTACCCTCTCCTGAGTACACTCCTACATCTCTTAAGGTAGATGCCACCCCCCTTCATTCAGGCACAGAGCAGGGCTGGCCAGGATCTCCCTCTGGAAGCCTTCGAAGGCACACAGCTCTCTCCTCTGAATATACAGGTAACTAGAAACTTTCATGACTAAGACTGGCTTACCAGGCACCAAAAATGTTGCAATAATTTCAGCGCACAGTCCTCTTAACTTGGCTCCCACCTTCCAAGCTTCAGAACAGACAAGATACAAATTGAGTTGTTAAGACAAATATCAGCACAAATTCTGTGTTAATGAGAATCATGTCTCTTCCATGCTTTTAATACTAACCCCTGAGCTTAATTATTATATTTAGAGTCTAGGGCAGCAACACTTCCTACTCAGCAGCTGTCATGGGTCCAGCAACTAATTGCATACCACTGACCTTCACAGAACACCATGGAAATTTTATTACTGTACAACTCAAACGCAGTTGTACAGCACTGCCCTAGAACTATGTCTTACTACAAAAAAATCATGTGCTTACAAAAGGGATAGCTGAGCCAACTGAACTATTTATAATTTGCGAGAATAAAAAACATTTCACAAGGTTTGCAACATACATACACACAAAAAAAGTTGCAGCCTTAATACAAGACAAATGTTACCAAGATTCACATTATAGACAAAAGCGGAATGGAAAATATTCCCTGAAGTCATAATGGCAGGGTTATGCAGTATGCTATTTAAAAGCTATTCACCAATGTCTTCTTCCTTTTAGCCAGAACTCTATGGTAGAAATTCAATTGAAGAAAGTCAATTAATCAAAATTGTGGTTCTACAGCAGAGGGATTGGATGTGTAAGATGAAGCAGCTGAAGGAAAGGTGCTGGGTCTGGTGTACACTTGCACACCAGACCCAGTACCAGGCCCAGGTCTGCTACCTTGGAGTCACCCCTCTGCCAGTTTGCTGCTTTGAGGGGGCTACATCCTTATGCATCCTTATGCAGCTTATGCCCTGCTGCTGTGGCTCAGCCCCAGCTGACAAACCCAAAACACAGCCCCACACCAAATACGATAAAGAAAATTAACTCTATCCCAGCCCAGAGCAGCACACCCGCCTCACCACCTTCTCTTAAGAAAATGCTGCAACTCAGCACATTTCTTTTAAGTTCAAGAGTTTCCTTGCTCCTTTCCAAACCAAAGGGTTCACAAAATAAATAATTATTACATGACTACTCCACTTTCAAACTGGCATGCTAATGTAGGAGCTAATGTAAGTCAGGGCAAGGAGACTTTCTCCCTGGTTTCAAGGGCTGCGTCCAGGATGAAATAACTCGTCACGCCCAGAATTCCAATGCCAGCTTCCAAGTTCCCAGGCTCGAGTGACCCAGCAGGACACAGCCACAAACCTCCACACTCTCACATCTGCACCTGCTGCAGACTCAGGGAGGGAAAGGGACGGTGCAGGAGGTGTCCTAGGCTTTGTGAAAGGTGTACACGTGCACCGAGGAGCACCAAGACCTGCTGCTTTGACAGCTTGCACTGCCCTTGTGCACTTCCAAGGCGTTATCCAAATTTCTTACTGGAGTGACTGAAAGGCATCAGGCTGGCCACATACTGCCCACGTGCATGGTGAGGCAAAATACCCACCCCCTAAAGTCAAAACCCAAAGAATACCAAGAGGTAACTGAGGAGCAAACTGGAGGCCACTACTTGATTTGTATCTCCCAAACACCTTGTTTGATTTTCCACAAGCAACGAAAAATGCTTCCCACCATGACGAATTCCTCGGGCAATGCATTTAATTTCACCAAAATGCAGTTACAATTGGGTTTGCCACGCCAATCCAGTTTCACATCTTTTTTGGTTAAAGATGTGTAATCCATACTGCCAGTGACCGTAAGATTACCCAGCAAACAAAGCTCACCAACAATGCTTTGCTTTGAAGAACCGCCTACACATGGAATGGATGATGTCTGCAAGGCAGTTCAGGGCTCTGTGATGGTTGAGATTTTGTTGTGAGGGTTTTTTTTTTTTTCCTAAGAAGTTCATTAAAATTTTTCAGTTGATGTAATAGATTCTTCCATCTCTTCAATACAGCAGAGGAAATGAAGTGAAACTAGCTTCATTGTAATGGAAAAGTGATCTCATAATTTAATTCACTTTGCTCCCTAATCACAAATTCTCAGAGAGCACGAGCTAGGGAAGGAAGGTGTAAAGCGATGCTGCTACATGGCACCCACAATTAAAAATCTCCTTTCCTGAAGAAGTCTGGGTTGCAAACCAGAATGGAGCACACAGGTCATTGAGATTACTGAAAAGTTGTGGGCACAGTTATGATTTAGAGGCAACAACCCTGCTCTATTTGAAACCAAATTCAAAATTCCTGGTGATTTTGCTGGCACCTTGGCTTAGATATTCTTGAGGCCTGATCACAGAGCATATGAATCCACATATAGGTGCCTACAATGACTTGCTATACAGCCTGATGTAAAAAAGAAGTTACAGAACGAATGCAAAGACGGCACACAAGCCTCCCCTCTCCCAGCCAGGAAAGCTTTTATTGCCACCTCTTCAACACTTTCACTTCTGCCAGAAGTCCCCTCTGCCTGCCTGGCCCCTCCAGCTGTCCAAAGTGTCTCCTCCAGACAGCACTGCTGAGCAGGCAGAGCGTGGATTAAACAGTATTACATGTTCTTTCTGTCATTTTGGTTTCAGTAATTTAGAAAATCATTTTTCTCGTTGTGGGTATTTTTAAATAGGGTAAGGGAGGTGCCACAGAAAAAAAAAACAAACCTCCAAGATCAGAATATATCAGAAACTTGACAGTACTTAACATGTCATTGTGACCATGAATATGTACAGAAACACACACACATACAATTAAAGTCAAGTATTTTGGAGGAGGTTTAAAAAATAAAACATGCTCAACAGGAAGAGCATGTTTAATGTAGGATTTGAGCAAGGCTCTTCCATTTACATAGATCACTTACAGCAACAGCAATTCATTAAATTCTCCCATAGAATTGTGCTATATTTTGTCTAAAGCAACACATTCCTTGCAGAACACAGTGCCTTTCTCGTGCTGTTAATAAGATAATCTGTTACATGAGGCTTACAAATCCATTTAAATTGATTTTAATTAATGAATCAATCACTAGCCACTGATGACTTGGTCTACAGACAGCAAGCAATTCAAAGCCCCAGGCTTCTAAACCAAAACCAAAATCCACATTAGAGCAACAGGACATCTCTCTGATCAATAGCAACACAAAGACGTTCAGTTCATACACATTTATAGTGTATGAACTTGATCAAAATGTATCTCCAGATCTTATGCATCACAATTCCCATATTCAGGACTGTTCAACTAGAAAAGCAATATTAAATCATTTACATTTCTTTGCAAAGGGAAGAAATTAAATCAAGCACAACTACAACCTGTTTCTAAACTTTAGATGCTTATTCCACTTGAAAGTTTTTCCCTTTGTTCTTAAACAATCTGTTGTTTAACATTAATTAATAGAAAATTGCACTTCTTATGATCACAAACGGGAACAATGCTTTTTACATTTGCTTTGATGCTGTGAAAAGCCACTGCTATTCTCCACTGCTCAAGTGCTTACATTTTCCCGTAAACAGAAAACAGGAAAGAAGCAAGATTTCTGTCCCAAAATCAGCAAGCAGAAGCAGCGGGAAGAACATCCTTGTTATTGTAGTAAGTTAATTATTATAATTATTGTTATTACAAGAAGTTAATTACAATGCAGTAAGTTAAACCCACAATGGGTGGTGTGATGCTGAACACTGCAATCCCTGAAGCAGCAGCATCTGGCTCCCCGTGGGGACACACCTGAGTGAGGCTGCTTCTCCTGTGTGCACAAGCAGCTGGTGCTCCAGCACAGCATCTGTGACTCAAGCACCACTTGAACTAGCCCAGAGAAAGGAAGGAATGATGCATGCCTCCCCAGGATCCTCCTTCAGGGATGCAAGCATCTTCCAGAGGAAGAGATGCTCCTTCTTCGAACGTGACAGGGAAGGAAGGGTGAGATGGGCCAGCCTGCCTCCAAAACAGTCTCGTGTTTATACAGCCTCACTGTGCCAAGCCCGGGCCACCCAGCTCACACACGCTCTGCACTGCACAAGCCTCACAGCACAGATCTCTGCGTGTCTGGGATGTGATTCTGCACGAACTCCTCGGCCTCACATAAAACCTTGCACTCGGAAGCAGAGCAGGAGGCACTTGGAAGACACTACAAACTTCCTGTACCACAGAAGCTGGTGCTGAGAAGTGCAATCATGGAGCAGTTACGCTGGTTTTGATTTCTTTAAACGCTTCTCCGCACCTTTATGGCCCACTAGCATCCCTTTAAATATTTTAAGAGAAATCCTGATCCCTCAGATTCAACCAAGCAGCTTGCATGGACGGTCATGCCAAAGGTCCCAGCAGCCCAGCTCAGCACAGCAGCACTATGATAAAACCCATGTAGTGGCGTCTCCCTGGAGGGATGCGACCAGCCCTGCTGCGGAGGAAAAGAGCAGCTGGCGTGAGCTGTAGGAAAAGTGCCGTGAAACTGTGCTGACACAAACCTGGCAATCAGGAGGGGACAGCCTCTGCCTCTCCCCCAAGGGCAGCCCCACAAACAGTCCCTCCAAGGCTCCAGTGTCACTGCCTGAGCGAGGCATGGACCCTCTGCAGGGCTTTCCCATGGGCATGAAGTTGCAGAGAGAGCAGGAAGAGGTGGCAAAAGGCTCTGTTATGGATATCAGTCTCCCCATGAAAGGGATCCCAGCACCCCGCTGCCTTCAAGGTGGTCTGTGTTCCCTCCTTTCTGCCCCAGTCCAATCCTCTCCTGTCCTGCTGGACAAACACCCGACTCCAGCCCGGACAGCAGCCTGGGATCAGCTGTGCCAGCCCTTTGGCTCCAGAGCTCTCTAAGCACCCACCAGCGCACTGGGGTCAATTCGCCAGCACGGAACGGCACCAGCTAAGAGAGGATCCAACTTTTAGCTTGCTTCATTAGAGCAATTTCACATGTTCTCTGATACAAAAGAAGGTGTTGCCTAATGTGCAGTAACCATTCTGCCTGTTTAAATGAAGAGCTCTGTATTTGTTTGTAATCAATATTGCATACACAGTTTAACCCTGTCAAAATCAGATTTGCTTCTTTTTAATGCAGTATCTACTAATTTATCTCTCAATACTCTTGTTCTTCCTAGTTTGTTAAGAACAAATGAGGTTTTGGAGGGAAGAATAAAAAGAATAATTAAAGAAGGTGGGTTTGGCTTTTAATGTGCTGCTAATTAATTAGAGAGTTAAATTAACCAAATAATAAGGACAAGATACCAAATTATCTTTCATAATATTTAAGAAAAGCATCAAGGGTTGAACACTTTCCAGGTGTAAACGCATTAAGATCAACATCGTACCAAGCCTGAATCTGGCCCCATTAGCTCAAACAGGTAAGTAGTGCATCCCCTTGCACAGATGTCAGAGCACACAGGCACTCCAAGTTTAAAGGACAGATTCTGCAGCCAACAGTGCTCCACTGACATAGAGACAATCAATGTGTCCTTGATTATGAGCAGGCAAACAGTTTTCACTGCAAAAAAAAAAGGAGACTGAAAAACAAATCATGTGTTTTTATTTTATAAGTTCCAAGTTTGGGTTGGGTTTTTTTCAAGCCCTTTTGGAGCACTGAAACAGAATAAAAATAGTTTGTTGCACAAGCATAAAACAAAGTAACTGCTAAATAAACATTTAAAATTTACTCCTATGTGTGCAGTTCTCACTCCCATTAGTCTTCAGGAGTTGGATGACTTCACTAAAATATCTTCCTGTTTTCTGGAAAACTGATTAGATGGGCTTTGTCCAACAGTTGTGCCATAATGTGTTCCCTTTATTTCACATGCTGAATATCACTGCTGGAAAATGTACTGCAGCACAGAACGTAGTATATGCCAATGCATCCTGACATTCAAATCAAGACCACAAATTATAAACAGTTTCAGCAAATTGACTGGAGTGCCTTTGTTCCTCAGACATACATCTTCCTATTGCTTACAAAAGCAGCATATACTAACCACGAACGCTGCTATAGCCAGTACTGGGAAAGGAAGTTATTGAAGCCTGGATTTCCTGCTTTCAGCCCAAGCCAAGAACTGCGAGGCTTGTAGTGGTTTCAGGAACTGACTCATCTAATGATTCATGGATAAGATACTGGTTTTAATATATTTGTGATCATAAGACTCAAGCTTCAAAAACAGTGATGCTTAATTTTATTTTAAAGTTTAAAAAAAAAAAGTACATAAATCAAGCAAACAAATATTGTCATGGGACGCATGGGCTAATAATTATAAATGTGTTTTACAGTGAGCTCTCTTTAAAAAAAAAAATGGTGTGTTAAATGTCCTGGAAATTCATTTCAAGAAAATGTTGCCATTGAATTAAAAATCCACCATCAAAAACTCAAGTCCTTTCATTGCAGTCCTGATGGAGCTGAAATCAAGCGGAGAGCAGCGGGGATATCAATGCATTTTTAGAAGCACCCTTAGGTACAGGTATGACTGCCACACCCTAATCAATGAATCCTGGAGCTACCATTGTTAACGCACCTGGTTTCTGTAGCTGTGTCCAGAAAGCCTCATCAGAGACTGGCTGGTAACAAACGCTCACTTGGGTGTTGGAAACAACAGGAAAGTTTTGTTTCAGGAGTGACTGAAACTGCCGAGGTCAATCGTAAAGCAATGACTAACGCTGATTTTAAGTGCTCGCACACACGCACACACACCTGCATTTTGTACTAACTCAGAACTCAAGCCCAGCCACCCTTATGCATTTAGTTCTTCCAGAGGGAAGCACGCCTTCCAGAGCATCAAAATGCTTTTTGCCCACAACACAAATCTCATCAGTATGCTGTAACTTGAACTGCCAGGCTCTTGCACCTAAAAAATAGCTGGTGATGGAAGCTGAATTCTGCCAGGCTCATATATGGAAAAGTACTGGTTTACTTTTTAATTTCTGAGCTGCAAGCTGCAGCCGCTCGCACCCTCAGTGCAGCCTGGTGGGGACGGAGGGGGACTTTAGCATTTCTGTATTTCACCCTGTGCACAACTAGCAAAAGGGGGCAAAAAAAAAAAAAATTAAAAAAAAAAAAAAATGCATCTTGCTTGGAGGAAAAGAAAAAAAGAAAAGCAAAGAAAAAACCAGCAGTTAAAACACTTGACAAGAAAAGGCCAAAGTGCGCTCCGTGGCTGGCAGTCATTTTATGGCTATAGTCCTACAGCAGATTTACTTAGATGACGTCAGTGGCTCCAATCCAGCTTTTCTTTGGTAGCATTTACCACTTGCCTCTTGAAGCCTCCACTATGCTACAGAGCAGTAGACCATAATCAAAATTCCCTTTGTGAAATAGAGTTTACCTCAGGGCACAGAGGCATTGCGAGCTGAATTGCAGGCTCTTCACCCTGTACTGCATGCCCAGAAATAAATACCCTACAATACTGTACTCTCCTTAATACAGAAGAACCATTAAAAGCAGCCTGCTACCTAAAAAAGGGTTCTTTAATTTGTTTCCAAAATCTCAGAAGCCAGAATATTAGTTAATTTTCCAAGCAACCAAGAACTACAATAATTCTACCACCCTTTGGACTTCTTCGTATTGGTTTTTAGAGATTTTGGACGATATTTATGGGTCACTGTTTTACCAGCAAAAATTATTAATAATGCTAGAGGCTAAAGTGAATCTGTATAGGAAGCTGCAAATTTAAAACTGTCTTTCAAGTGTGCCCCTTCAACTGCTTATCTACAGCTGCTCAGTAAGCATACAGTAAATATGCCAAGAAGCAGAGCAAGAAATTGCTGTGCATAAGTAATGGTCAATTTAATGAGAGAAATCCACATTATTTGGAGCTGTGGATTTCCTATCACAAAGCAGTGGCTGAAACCAATGGAACACCAGTAAAGCCAAGTCAAGGAGAGACCAAATAAAGTAAAACTTCACAGGCTCTGAAGTTTAACCAAAATAACCCCCACAACCACATGGAAGATGTATCTTATAGTACTAAACAAACATAGATTTGTTACGTGTTAATGGGCCCATCAATCCAGACACAGCCATACTCATTATGGGTGGTAACGGGATGCATTAGTGAGCTGAAAAATGCCTCTCACAGTTAAGCACTTAGAAATAACTCACAGGGAAGATGCACACATGCCTCAGAGAGCAGAAAGTCTCAATACCCTTCCTTTCCCAGGGTCTTTGCTTACCTTGCCCCTAACCACACGAGAATGAGAGATCACAGGTCTAATCTGCAACGAGGCAGAGGCCAAAAAACGCTACTGTCACCAAACTGCATGAGTCACACCACGAACCTGAACCCTAAATCTGAATTTAAAACATGTTTAAAATTTGGGGTGACCCCCAAACCAGCTCTAAGTAGACAGACATTCCCATTCCATGTTCCTGCAGAGAAACCAGAAGCCCTTTAGCAACCTCAGATGCCAAGGCAAGGGCAGGAAGCCTTTTTTTATTTTCTGCAGGTGCCGATGTCAGCTCAGGCAGAGCAGTGAGGTGGGAGCATCACTTCACTGCCCACCCAGCTGGCACGGGGTGCTGTCTCAGCTCCTGCCTTTTTCCAGGCCGTTCATCTGGGTGGACTTCAGTGAAATGGTAAAGAATGGCCACTGTGCTGACTGTCCATGTTCCTCTGTTCCAAACGGACAGGAGAAAAATTTACATTTCTTTGACCTCTTTTCATTGCTAAAAAGAAGTGGTGTCAGCAAACAGATTCAGAAGATGACTGTAGATTTCTTTGAGAGAGAATCTAGTCCTTTTCTTGGTCATTAAGGATCTGGACACGAAAGGCACGACAGGCACAAGTGGCCCTTTGTTCTCGACACCCAGGCCAAGGAAGGACTGGAAGCAGCAGAAACTGTGATGGGCAAAGGGACCCCACAGTGACACCACGTCCGTGAGCAGCAGCACAGGAGACAGGATAAGGAGGACCTGGCAAGATGGGCTGCAAAAGGAGGGAAACAAAGAAAATCACAGCGATCCAAAGGCAGGAGAGCTTAACCAAGTGCTGCCCAAGAGCAAGTACGTGCACTCCCAAGGGAAAGGAGGGTCCTGGCAACCAGGGACAGCTGTGGTGCCCTGCAAGGAACAGCGAGACCAAGCCTGTAGGGCAGGGGACAGAGGAATGTGCTGCAAGGTCAGAGAGCAACACAGACTCAACCCTAAGGACACCACAGAGGCATTGAATGGAACACTGTATTTATGGCTGGGACTTCTCCTGCAACATAATAATTACACCCAAAGAAAGGCAGGGGCAGGGGGAAGATGAAGGAGCTTCCATTGAATCTTCCAGTCTTCTCCAAGGCTTTCAGTTGATCGTGGAAAAAGCAGGAAAAAAATAAATCTTCAAAGATCAGCTGACAGAAGATATAGGGACATGACTGTTTTTGAAGGTTAATTTTTTTGAAAAAATGAAGGTAAAACCAGGGATGTGGAAAATGAAACTGTTTACAGAGTTTTGCCTTTTTATTTTAAACTGTAAACCAGCTTTAGGAAAAAAAAAAAAAAAAAGAGTATGCACTCACAGTGGTAAAAGATTAAGTGTGAATAAAATTTCCTTCCTCCCATTAATTAATTATTGTCCCAGGTCACCATATTTTTTTAAATTGAGATACACATAACAAAAGCTTTAATCCCCTAAACCTCTATGAATTTACCTTTTCTTCCAAAGTCTGGTCTGACATTTTCTGCCCTCAAAACCAAAATGTCATTCCTGAATTATAATCTCCCAACAGAAAGACAACCACGTAAAAAAAAAACCCAACAAAACCCCAAACAAGCCATTCCAGCTAATTCCAAAAATAAGCACCACTGTTCACAGCACCGTGAGGTAAATGAATGGTGAGAGATTCCACCAAGGGAATAATTGTGATGTCCATAATGTTAAGGAATAATTTGGCACCAAAAATACCCAAGGCCATACTGGTTGGCGATTCAAACACGAAGCATATCAAAACACCACTGATAAGCTAAATTAACAGATAGCTTATCTGAAGCATATACCGGCCATATGGTGCCACAACTTCTGTTGCCTGTTGCTGGCATAACAATAGGCTACTGCAGTCTTAGACTGGAAGCACTATTTGACAAACTGTCAACAGCATTTTTATTTTTTTTCAGAGCTCTAGGGCAATGGCACACTCGCCTATTTGCATTTTTTTTTTAAAACAGGTGAACAAAGAGTAAACCAGATGTCGACTTTAGAAATCGAGCTGTCTGGATCAGGAGATTTAACAGAGGCAGGCATACTGCTACAGCTCAAATCTAGACAATGAGCTTTTCTAAAAACACTCTGGCCTAGGGGAGTGGCTATTTAAAACACTTGGCTTCTTTTATTTCAGCACTATGGAAGTGAATTCTACTCTTAAGTGCCAGCTCAAATGAAGTCATTTTGTTTCACTGGGGCTTTCTTTGCATTTCAGAAATGTAGCATGTACTGTAGTAACGGAAAAGACAAAAAAAATGGGGGGAGTGTGTGATGCGGAAACCAGCAATTTGATCACATACAAAAAAAAATCTTTGAAAGGACATTTCAAGTGCAAGTTACATGAAATCTACTTTTCTCTCTTAGGAAAAAAAAAAAACAAAACCGAACCAAAACAACACAACCAAAACAAAACTACCAACAAAAACAAGGGAAACTGACCAGTAAGGACCATCTGCAATGGGACTTGAATGTGTTACAGAAACACATTCAGTTAACATCAAAAGTATCATGAAAGTTGTCTTGCTGCTTTATTTAAAAAAATAAAGTCTTACTATTTGAGGAGAAAAAAAGCCTTTTTTCATAACAACACAGTGATCTACTCAATCACTTCAAAAATTGACAAAATAAAAACTACTGTCAATCAACATATAGTCAATCTGTCTACGATATTCAATTATGAAAATGTGCTTTTAGCTGTGTTCTGTAGGAGTATGAAAGACATAATGAGCAAAATAGATAACTTTCTGTTCTAATAATCTGCTCTGCTTTGATAGGCAGTTATGGGAACATATTTATTTTCTGACTTATACCCAGCTAAGTATGTAGCATTTTCAGATTATCTTTTCAAATTGTTCTTGAACATTCTCAGTTTAAAAAAAAAAACAACTCCTTTCATGTTAAGTTGAGATTGCACTTGAACTCTTTCCAAAAGCCAGAGCTGTACTGAATTATGATAATTAGAAAGCTGTGCGCATAAAAGGCAGCACAGTTGATGCATTTAAAAAAGTTCATGCCAGAGAATATAAGTTCAATATGTTCTCACATAATTAACATTTCCCATCATTAGCAGCAGTTTTCAGTTCATGTATCTGTAAAAACAACAGCACTCGTCATTGTTTTAGATTCCCAGTCAATAGCATTTTAATAGTTTTACACATAATCCTAAACTTTCCTTCCCTTCCCCCTCCCCGCACATGGAGATTTCACATTCTACCTCCTGAGCGGCTAGCAAATAAACTTGGATGCTGTGCTCGTGTGCTCCTGCTGCCACACAGACTGACCCCGACCCCAGAGTTTAGGGAACAACCTAACGAGGGCTAGAAACCCAGCAAGGCCGTCGCAAAGGTCCGGCAGGATGCAGGAGGAGTAATCACGCGCTTCCAGTCAACGGCGAGGAGAAGACAAAGAACAAAAAGTTGTAGGTGATACCTTCGGCTGGACAGGAGCCAAACTAAAACAGGCTGCCTCTGAGAAACCAGGCCCGGGCTGGAGGGACCAGGAAATGGGGTCACAGCCCTGCGCCAGCCGGGCAAGTGTCTGCAAACCCTTCACACCCTCCACAGATTTCCATCGCGTTCTGGACCCGTGTACGAAAATCCATCCAACAAACGAGGGTGTGTAGCACGTGATGGGTTACTCTTTGAGACTTCCTGGGTAGAATATCTCCTATTAGTTGTTAGGAGCTGGATTTTGACTTCAATCCCAGTATTTTGAAATTAATTTAGTTCTGGTGGAAGATTAATAACCTGATCCAGTATAAAAGTTGCTGAATCTGCACCAACACAGGCAGAAATTTTGGCTTTACCAATAACAAGATAAAACACACGGTGATTGCAGTGGGATCAGGATTTCATACAAAAACAAGAGGTCTGTTGAATTAAATCAGAAAACACTTAGCTGAATTTTATGTGACAGATCTGGGGAGCAGATTTGAAGTTGCTGCCTCAAAGGACTTAAGTCTGCAACTTCTCACTCTCTTCTGTTTTGGACATGAGCAATCATTAAAACCAAACACAAAATTATTCCAGGAAATATTATTCCATCCTTTTTCCACTTGCAAAAGTCAAAAGGAGTTTTGTCCGAGAACAGAGAGCAAGATATGGTCATAAAGTGGGAATTTATTGCAGAGATTTTTGTTCTAAAACTGTGTCTTCAGCATAGCTTAGAGTCAGTTGGCTTTACAACAAATAATGCCATTAATCTGTTCATATATCACAGGATGCAATTTAAATTACACAGCACTTGCACAAACAGCCACAAACCCTCTGACAGCCCTTGCTTTCAGGGAGATGATTTACCTCCTGAAAGTTCTAAAATTTTGTTGAGATTCAAATAATTTTCTAACAGTAAAGGACTGCAGTTTAGGAATATAAAGCATCCCTGCTCACGGTGAGCGCTAATGGCCAAGTGCAACACGGCGACACTACAGTCATTTAACCTCAAACCCCAGAAATAAGGACTGTTTCTCTCATGAAAAGGTAGGCCCCTCTAATGAACTGGGGACTTCAAAATCATTTTTAAAGGGCCAATTTGCACCCTCATTGCAGCCAGTGTAATCCAGCAACAGGCTGTATGAAGTTGATGGAATTAAGCTGAATTTAGACCAGATTTCTAAAAAGTCAGCCCTCACCTCATATTTGCACGTGCTATGAATAAGAGACCGAATGGAATGAATGATCAGCTGTTAATAGAAATTTGCCTTCAAGTCTTAGGCAGATTACAAGTTAAGCAGAACATAAGCTCCATGCAGAAATTTGAAAAAGTATGTGTGTCAAATCGATATTCTTTTAAATCAAAGATGTCCTTCTTTAGACATCAAATATCACACTAACCATGTACATAAAGCATATGCTGTAAATATCTTAGTATTTGATCCAGCAAATGTTTATTCCTATGAGTCATCCTGGTCACTTTAACCTGAGTAAGGATTGGATCCAGCAAATATTTTCCTCTTAAATAAATGGAATCACTGCAGAAAGACAGCTTTTAAACCATCTCTGGGGGGGTACAGGATTAATATTAAGGAATACATATTCTGACATGAAGAAATACCAGATAGAATGAGCGATGTATATATATATATGTGTATGGTGTTCATCACAGGTTTGAAGGTAACCTTCTCCCAAACACATTCAGAACTGTACAGTACATCTCCATGTTTTGGGAACAGTCTTAGGCACCTTCTAATAAAATCAGATTGCTTCTGGTGAAATTCTTCCAATAGTGTAAGCATCCTACTTTATAGATTGGAAACTGACAGCTGTATCATAAAACACGACTGCATATTTTTACCTTTCCCTTTTTTTTTGAAGTGAAAGACACCAGTATTTCTCTATAGCTCCAGAAGTTTTTATTCCTGTATTGCCTGTACCTCACCTTGAAAGTTTGCTTACAACATTATCACAAAGGCAGCTTAAAGAGAAAGAAGCAAGAAATGTTTTTTTTTCCTCTGCATGTGACTCAACGGAACTTAACTTTTTCAGGCATGGACAAACACAGCCTGGAAACCACTTTAACGATATCCAAAACCACTACAGCGTCCAGCAGCAACAACAACAAAAAAACACTGGTTCCAAATGACACCAAACACACTACACACATGCTCACACATCTCCACCCATCACAACACGCTATCACTGCTCAGCTGGACACTCACGGCCGGGTCCACTTCGTAATTAAGTTTCTGCTGTTCTTTTCTAGCTGTTTAATTAAAACTCCTTTAAGCACGCTCTGTCTTTACTAAGACTCCTGTCAAATCAACATGTTTCCTCTGCTTCGCTGCTTGCATACACCCCACTCAGCACCGACTAAGCAACTGGAGAATATAAAACCATAATTTGAATCTCAAGAGCTGTTGTTACACTCTCCTGGCTGAAAAGGCCAATAATATTTACTTCACCAAAGCGGCGTACGCAGAATTGATGCTCAAAATACACCAAACGTGTTTAGCGATAAAGTACTTTCCAAAGGTTTGCTAAGAAGAAAAATTGAAAGAAATCCTTTGCATCCAAAATTTCTGCTTGGTCAGCTGATAGAAACCTGGAGCAAGCAAAATGCAGAATTATCCCTTATTGGTACAGAAAATGCCTTATGACCTAATTAAACAACAGTGCGGTGTGAAAAGACGTGTTTTACCACAAAGGTGAAAAAAATAAACGCACCTCTTCATTACCCTTAATGAAAATAATTTCAAAAAGTTGATTTTAAAAACTTGTAACTTCAGAACATGACCCAAATATAAAATCTTCAATTTTGTGTTTTAAGAATATCCACTGTATTAATTCCTACATTTCTATTCCCAGACAGAGGATGCATGTGTGTGTATGTGTGTATATAAAAATACATATATTCACATACAAACAAACATGCAAGCTTCCCTCCCACCCCCAGAAGTAATTTAATATACAGCTCTGTGTCATTTTTAATAGCACCATCTTACCATCAGTACAATCTAATATTCTGTAATGGTATTCCCCAACTATTTATAGAGATAGAATACATCATACATTACAGACACACATTCCCAATCTAGGCTTGTAAGAAGAACCCCACATAATTTTAAATTAATGTAATTATAATCATTTTTGTTTTCATATTCTATTGCAGGTAGCACTTAGTTATTTACATGAATTTTCCTGTTAGAGGCATTCCCACAGAGATTTCCATATTAGATGTTCTGCATAGTAACTGAGCATGCAGCTAGGGAGAGCAGCATGTTATCCATACAGCTCCCAGCTTTGCCATTACCCAGGTCAGACAGCTCTGTAAAACCGCTAACTGCCAATATTGCATTTCTAAACTTTATCAGCATGAAGAGAAAGCAAATATGCTCCTGCTAACACAGGAATACAGCTGCATATGTACTTTTTCTCCCTGAGGCTCTGCCATTTCGGCTTACATTTCTTATAAATGCTATTTCAAGTCAGAAAACACCAGTACGATCCGATGTTTCTTGGCCTTTCTTGCCTAGATGGTGTTCAGCAAGGAACAGTTAAAAAATACTGGGAGCCATTTACATGCAGAGAGCGCAGGGCAGAACTGCTCCCTAACTTTCCAGCACTTCTGGAGGTCACTTCTCATTTCTTCCTATCAAAGGCAGGCACTTGTTTCTAATAAGTTAACAACTCTCCTGAGAAACGTGGGTGGCTGGTATTTCATTGTTTCATAAATATTTTTATACTGGTAACACCATTCAACTTAAAACAGATTTCAAGAGGAGAAAAATCACGACTAGGACCGTGTTCAACAGAGGTAGGAGCGCAAACTTTTTTACTTGGTGAAAACAGACATTATTTCCCCCCTCCTCTCGCTTCATTTCGCCTCGCTGTTTTTGTTTGGTTGTGTGGAGGGGGCCGCTTTGTTTTAATTTGGGTACAAAAGCCGCACTGTATAACTTTTCCCTCCCCCTTGGAAGTGCACTTCCTTTGAAAGCGCTCCTCTGCGAACAAAGGCTGCCACCGGCCCTCCGCACCAGCGCCGGGGACAGCTGTGCGATGGAGCTCTTCAAAACCTCGCCGAGAAAAGGAAAAAAAAACCCTGCGGTTCCTACCGAAAGGAAGTTTTCCAGGGACAATCTCCTCGGTGTTGCTGTAACTGCGACTTTGTCTTTTTTGGATACAATGTTTCTGCTGACTCCCGAAAATTTTCCACTTGAATGTGCAATTAACCAGCAGCGGCGGCGGCAGCAGCAGCTCTGGAGAAGGAGAAGAAGCAGCGAAAAAGGACATTCCTTCTTTCATCTTTTAGAGGAAAATAAAAGAGGGGAGGGAGGCAAAACTGGGGGCAGCGCGGCGAGCGGAGCTCCGCGCCAGGCCGGGCCGCCCGGGGATGGCTCCTGAGCGCTGCGAGCTCTGCGCCCAGCCCGGGGCTGCTCGCGGCTTTCCTGCTTCCCCGCGTTANNAAAAAAAAAAAAAAAAAAAAGTGAAAAATGCCAGGGATCGGTGCGCGCGTGTGCGTGTGCGAGGGGGGAGCCCGTGTGTGTGTGTGTGTGAGTGCGAGCGGCGTGTGAGCGCGCCGGTGCCGGGCGGTGACTCAGGCGAGTAAGTGGAGCGGCGGCGCGGGGGAGCGGAGCGGGGCGGGCGGCAGCGCCTGTTGCAGCTCCGGCCGCGGCCCCGCAGCGGCACAACTCCGCGGGAAACAACTTCTGCCCCCGCCGCGGCCCCCGGCCCGCCTGCCCCGGCA
>VZRQ01002210.1:121293-213419 GCA_013397975.1 Machaerirhynchus nigripectus
GGCCGAGCGGGGCGGCCGCGGGACCGCGCTCGGGGCGGCCGCGGGGCGATGCCGTCCTGCACGCCCGGCCGTGGACCGGCGGCGGGGTCCGCAACACGGCGTGCGGGGCTGTGAAACGGAGTTCCAAAGGATGCGCTGGACGGGGCTCTGCCGTGGGGTCCAGGGGGGAATGGATGGGGAGGCTCCCCTGGGAAGCTCAGTGTACCCGCACTCACATCCAACCCCTGGGAGCCCTGCAAAACCCTGTGCAAACCCTCATCAATCCCTAAGAAACGCAGATCTGTGTTCAAAAGGCCAGCACAGCACCCCAGGGCCCAACAGAGCCCCAGAGCATGGGATGAGAAGACATTGCACCCCAAACTGACATGGACGTAGCACGGCCCAGGGGTCCACAGTCTTTACCGTCAGTCCAGATCCTGACCTTTCTCACAAAACTGTCCTCAGATTCAGATTTCGCAATTCCAGTTTTGCACCACTCCAAATGAGTGAGCCTAAGTGCCACTGGACTATCTGCACCCTTCTTATACTTGTGCAACCCATCCCCCAGAAAGGCTCCCCACCAGCATCATAGGCACGTCTCCTTCCGTTAACAATCCGCTACCTTATGGAAATAATTGCAGGGAAGGCACAGCTGTTGCGCTTGTGAAAATTCGTATTTGCATAAGCAAAATGGATAACTGGACACCTCGGCGTTTGTGAAATAAATTGACTATTTTGATGTGCAAACACACATTTCTACCCACCCTTGAAAGTTTGCCCAGCAGGGCTATGGCGCTTGGAGCTATCAGGAAAATCACGTTACAGCCTCAGAAGAACAACGTGTCAGTGTCACCGGGCAGCATTTACATGTTCACACTGCATGTAAGTTCATGGCATGCTGGTGGAATCCTCAGTAAATGCCCTGTGTATTACTCTGGGTGACACTGAGAAGGGATGCCCAGCGTGTCGTTCTGTGAATACCAGGAACGTGCTTGTCCCTGTGCTTTCCCTGGACCAATCTTATGAGACAGCCATGCTGTTAACAGACATCCGTGCAGCCTGTGACTGACCCGAGAGCCTCTTGAAAAGGAGCCACTCCAAGCTCACATTGATGTTTACAGGGAGGCTGCAGCTGTTTTTTACCTCGGTGGACCAGGCACGGAGTGTGTATGACAGGCAGTGCGAGCAGAAGGTGCAGGGTTCCCACAGGTCACACTCATGACACTGGCTGAAACCTGCTAAAACATTCCTGCGGAAAAGTGTGCAACAAGTAACAATATCAAGTTAAGCCAAAGTCTGAGCAGGTCTTGGTCAAAGGACTGTGTGAATGCAAAAACGAATGTATTTTAGGATTTTTTTTCCTCCACACCATTCCACATTGCCTGAAAAATTTCTTCCCCCAAAATAGGCTACAAGAAACCCCTTCACACATGCAGTGTTTCTTTTCTCTTCCACTCCTTCTTTCCAAATAGCTCTAGTAATATTGTCTAATAAATGTCTGAGTGCCCGCACAACTGGGAAAATTCAATCACTTTGCAGATGTCTGCACAAAAGCCATAGTCTCTTGAGTGCCCTTAAAGTTTACCAACTCTTTTCCAAAGTTGGAACAGAAAAATGGGACAGAACATTGCCCCCTAACACCTATAACATAGATTTTTTCAGTCACTATGTTTTAACTCCCTCCTCTATGTTCACTGCATGCACAGAAATGTGAAATGTCTTTAGATGAATGTGATTTTTTTTCCATAAGGCTTGCAGAGGAAGTACCAAGAATACTGACCCTGAAATTCTGTGCCTGTGCAGGGCCCAAAAGTTATCACAGCTCTGTCCATGGGGAGGAAAAGTAGCAGATCTTTGGACAATGGATAAGTAGAGTTTGGAAACTTCTTACCTATAGCAAATTCTCACAAATGAAAGTGACGAAAATTTTGCAGGATCATGCTCTCCTTGTGGAAAAGAAAAAAAAGAGGATTGTTTCTGCAGCCATCATTGTGGATGAACACAAATCAGACTCAAACTGGGCCGTAGCTGTTTGCTGTATGTACAGACAGCTCACTAGCTCTTTTGTGATTCAGATTTCAGAAGAATTGTGGAAGAATAATTAAATTTACCTGATGCCTGCATATTTTTCTGTTAACTGCAAGCAGCAGGGTTTGCTCACACAATTCTGACTGTTTCCCAGGTTCTGAAGCTCTTTATGTTAATGTCCTTCAGAGGAAGAAATGCTCCTGTGGAAGAAAGGCAAAAACAAATGCTTGGGGAGGACTGGAAGCCTTCCACTGGCACAACACAGAAGTTCATCCACAACCCACAGTTTTCAACTCAAGACTGAGTCCTGACAATATCTTTCTCACAGACAACCGTCCGTACCAATTAAACCACCAAAACTGAGCCCAGGATGAACAGCAGAGCAGTGAGGTCAGCAAACCACGGCCCTTGCTAAGCACAGCCAGCAAGCTCCAGACAAAACCAGTGTCCTCTGAACATCAAGGCAGGGAAATTCTGTCAAGTACTGATCTCTCTTGCCTCCTGGCTCATATATCCTGGAGACCTTCGTGTCATGCCACACCACATTGGCAGCCACTTCAAAAAATACACACCTGGAATGCCCATGAATTTCCGACAGGAAATGATGGGGTGCTGGGGAGAGAGAGGTCTGTGCATTTTGACAGATGGTAAAAACAGCATCAGTATCAGCCAGCCTGTTAGTCCAGCCAGTGTCTCCATGCAAGGGGAGACTCTGGAGGCCCTGTGGATAAAGAAGGAAGGTACACGGGCAGCACATTCATAGACAAAACTTTGATGAATTGCCTGCCCTCTGTTTATTGATGAATGGCTTCTCCAGGCACACAGGTGCTCTGAGAATTACAAAAGCTGGAGAAAACAAAGGGACATGGGGACAAGCCCAGGCAGGGGCATTTCCTGGGGACAAATGCTTATCTCAGGTAGCAAGGAGACACACAAGTGGGGAATATGGGAAAATGTGTTAAGAAAGGGAAAGAATGAGATTCAGGAGACAGACACCAATAAAAGGACTTGAGGGAGAGAGATTGGGGAAAGAGAAAAGACAGAGAAATGAGGAGAGAAAGCGAGAGAAATTTTTGAGACTACAGACGGAAGACAGGAAAAATGAAAGTTTATAAAGGGTGATAAAAATGGAGAAAGGAAAGGCTGAAAAAGAAAAAGAATTGATGGGAAAGAAAGAACAGCTGAAAGGAAACCAGCTGGGAGAGCAAGGGAGACTGTAGTTTGGGAAAAGAAAAAATGGGAAGTAGTAGAAACAGGAGACAGCAGTGAGGAAAGGGAATTAGCTTCACCATTAAAGGAGTAAGGTAAGGAAGGACAGAAAGAGCAAGCACAAGAAGTAGTGAATAAATGTCTGCAGTAATATCAAGTCTTGCATTTGTCAGAGAAATACTGTTTTGAATGCAAGTCCTATTGAGTCTGGGGCAGAGGCAAGTGTGAACCTACTTAGAGATAAGGTGGAGGCTGGACTGTGCTTTACATACAGGAACCACTTTTGTCTTTGTTAATGAGACTGCTGATAGCAGGGGGCACTAGGTACAGGGAACATGACTTACACATTTCAGCCCGGCCACCCAAAGCCAGATGGTGCCTTTAAGTCTCCAAGAGATGAAACAGCACCCAAAGATACAGGGTTAACAGAATTCCTTGCTTACTCTAGGAATAAGCAAAGTCTCCTGTGTCTAGAGAGCACTGGCAGATGAAAACAAGATGGATTTTGCAAATTCTGGATCCAGAGCCCATTTTGGACTTGGAAAGAACCTCAAAGCTCAACAACATTTGGAATCAGTGTTTTGGTTACAAACACTGAAAGAATTTTAAAACTTTGTATTTGGATTGCAGTTCAGATTAGGAAAACCGCTAATCCCAGGAAATGCTTAAAGCAGTGCATAGATTAGGGTTAATCCATAGTGTGCAAAGAATTAAATATCCAGATCAATGTGCTGCTGAACATGCCAACAGAAAAATGCTGTGGGGATGCTGTAATGTCATGGAACAGAGCTCTCCATATTACAAGTCTAGCTGCTGAGCTTTGTAAAGCAGCAGACAGCGTAAAGAATGTAAACAAATAACAATTTAATAATGAATTACAATAATTGAGTCAAGAGGAAGCCAGGACATGAACCACGGCCTCGGAGCCCAGCTGAGTTAGAATAGTACAGAGAGTGGAAATATATAATTTCAGACAATCCTGGGTGCTTATTTCTAAAGGTGAACCGAGAGCTTTTTAAAATGACACTACCAGAGTCCAGGGCTCTGTATTTCTCCCACTGAAGAAATCACAAACACCAAAACGGTGTGGCTCTCGTCCTGCTTTAGAGCAAACAATATAGGCACAGCAACCTATTCCCTCTCCTGACAGCAATAATTTCTAGTGCCACTGATTGAAACGAATTGCTGTCGAAACCACTTGTGTGGTTGGGCTTTTAAAAATATATTTTGCACTACAAATTTTGCGGTGTTCCCATCCTTTTGTGCTGGGAGAAAAAAAAAAAAAAAAAGGAGAAAAAAATTCCCATTCAAATTCCCGAAGTATCTCTTTGATTCATAAAAATTTCAGGTTTTCGAGCATTTCTCAGCCTGCCTTATATGCAAATGGCCTAGCTCTCTCCCTTCACTTTGGCCCAGATTTCTAATGGTATTTAGATGCTTGGTGTTAGGTGCAGGTATTTTTAATCCTCTTCAGTATCCAAGTACGTGATTTATTTTGGTTTCAATGGGATTTAGGTGGGTACCTCTTCTGGGAATTCCTCATGCTTATCTAGACACATGAATAATAATAGTAATAAAAATAGCAGTAACAACAACAGTAACAACAATAATGAAAGACACCTTAATGTTTATCTTAACCACCGAAGTACCGTTAGAGGCTTCCTTTGGCTCAGGCTTGAAATCTACATCCAAGGAATATTTCAAAGCACTTAAAAGCACCATCTGCTGCGAGATCTGTTGCCCAGGGTCATTCCCAAGCATCCGCTTATCTCATCAAAATGACTCCACAGGTGACTTCTGCAGGCAGAGGCATTCTGCCATCTCAACACAAGAACTGGAAGATGTTTCACTAGAGAAAGGCAGCTTCACCAGGGACACGATGTGATCCTGTCACACCAGGAGCAGCAGACACAGACTTCCCTGGCTGCTGCTTCACCTAATCCCTGGAAAGCCATGTGCTAAGGGAGAAGTTGCCATACGTGAGGAAAGGCTACCAAAACCAGTGAACCACAAGTGACAGTGTCTAAAGTGAAAACAAACTGTCCCAGCCATGGAAGAATGGTTTAACAGCCCTTATCCACACAAAACCCAAAGTATCACTGGAAGTTCTGATAAGTACAAACCCAAACTCCATGTGCGTGGCAGGGGTACCCAAGATATGGTCAAGGCAGGTAGGACAGATTGCACACTAAAGGCCCAACTAGAATACAGTTATCCTTATTTTACACTGATTTTTCCATTTCTCCACTCACAATGCCTGTAGAATCACACATGGTAAACACAATTCAGAGAAAGCAGAAGTGAGAAGGTCCGAGCTCTGCAGAGGCATTAAGGGCGATGTTGCTAAGAAGGAAGAAGTCAGAAGATATCTGTCCTCTTGCCACACACTCGTCTATGTCACCTGCATAGTGAGACTTGCAAAAAGTACCCAAGTTTCTCGTGCTTCGTTATTTTCTCGGTGTGTTTTCTTCTGCTCTAATAAAATACAAACCAGTTCCAGCCACCTGCAAAGCTCTTTTTTTTGTTCAGAACAGGGCAGGGGAGCTGAGAAAGCACCAGTGCTCAGGCAGTACAAAACCAGCAGGATTCAGTCTTTCTACTTTTGAAGGGGAAAAGAGGGAGAGGAGGGGGAAAGGAAAGGAACTCTTACAAGACTATATTCCTATTTCCTGTTAAACTTGACTTTTTAGGTGTTCAAATGAGTATAAAAAGAAATCTAAAGAGAAGAAATGCATTCCTCACTGCGACTAATCCTTGAAGGCCAGGTTTACATGGCTTCTTGGTAGAAAATTACAAAGAGTAATTTGCAGTTGATTGGTAATGAAAGAAGAAAAAAAACCTAAAGCTGCTGGGAAATCCTAGTGGTGTATGGGTATGTAGTTAGATGGGCTCAGTTCACAGGGATGAGAACCACTGAACCAAGTTTCTGGAATGGCTATTACAGAGTTTGTAGCAGTAAATATCACCATGTAAATCCCGACCTTTCCTCATCCTTCCCAGGGGGGAGCCACAAATGCTTTTCATCTAGCCGGTATTTAGGAAGACAGTTTAGAGACAGGGGTAAGAAAAAGAGTCAGCTGAAGATGTAGGAGCCACTGAGGCTGGCTGGGGCTCTACCCCATCAGAACAGGATCCCCACTTTTCATTTCAGCATCAGCCTGCCTCTTCTCTCACTGCTTTTTCTGTTGTGTTCCAGAAATGGCAAACAGTAACTGGACTGACAGTGTTACTTGAAATTAAAACAACTGTTTAATGCACTTAAAATTCAGAGTTTTGCAGCTTTGCAAGCTCCAGGAAGCTATGAAGCTTAATCCTGATTGCAAATGCTCTCTTTGGTTTGGCTTTGCTGCTCCTATGCTCATGATATGTTACATCCCATCAAGAGCCGGTCAGGACACACTGCCAGTGCTTGGAGTGATCCATGGAAGTGGAGGGCCATCCCAAACCAGTGTCCTGCAGGAAGAACAACGCCTCCCAAACGTGGGGGAATAGCTGTCCAGGCTTAATGGCCAGGTTTTGTCAGAGGGAGGCCAGGGACGAGCACGAGTCCCGCTGGTCAGTAAATGCTCCCAGCCCAGGGCTGTGTGCTCTGCCCACAGTGGTGTCACAGGTACGTGGGACACACTCACCCCTGTGAGTCACAGGGCCTGTAAATGCTCATTAAAGAGCTGGGTAGAAGTGTCAAACAATGAGATGATGTAAGGGACAAATGTTTATCATAAACATAGAGAATCCTGACCTCATTTCACATGTGATTTCATCTTAGGTCTCCTCACAAGCCCAGTTACTGTACCACCTGCACAGCCTCGTCTGTTTTATGCTTCTCTTACCCTCTAGATCCTGAGGAAATGAATTAATTTGTTATTTTTCATAATCAGTCCCAGATGGATGATAACTGTCAGCATTTTCCAATTACATAACATTTATCATTTTCAAAGCACTTTATACACATCAAGCAGTTGATCCTCACACCACCCCTGTGCCCTAAGCATTAGTATTTCCTTTTTACCAACTGGAAAGTGTAGTGGGAAGTCAGAGCAATCCTCACAGTAGCTAAGGGAACAGCAAAACTCTGTACCATCCAAAATACACCTGTAGCACCTCAGATTTTCCTAATGCAAGCACATACAGCACACTGCCCTCAAGCAGTTCTTTTTTCTTTCTTACTTACATATGAAAATCCTCTCCTCAGTTCTGGTAGTTCTTCCAGCTTTTTGGTATCTGGTAGAGTTGAAGAGCCAAGCTCCCAACTTGTCCCCAAGTCAGCTTCCAAAGTACTCTAAACGAGTACAACTTCTTGGTGCCCTAAGATATTTTATCCCGCATGTATTCCAGGTACAACCAATTGTTTAAAAAAGTCATCTTTATAATTTATTCACTTAGGACGAGGTCACAGAGTCATCTAAATTCCTTGTGGGTACAGAACTGAGGTTCACTGAAAATCAGGCCCCAGCTGAGCTTTGGTGAATTTTTAAAGTAAGCAATTAAATGGCTTGTAAAAGAGAGGTATTTCCAAACTGACATCAGTAACTTTTGGAAAGAGCTGAAACTCAGAAGGGCTGTGTTCTCAGCTGCAATAGAGCATTCAGCAATGTTAAACTCCTTCCAAGCACATACAAAGGGAAGTAGTTTGATTTATTAATAATAATGGCCTTAAATACACAGTTGTAGGCAGGTGAAAGAGTTTGAGTCACTTTTAACAGCCAAAGGCAAGCAAAGAAGAAACCCTGGGTAGTAGTTAGACAAAATTAGAAGCCTGTAACCCCTTCCTTGGGCAGTGTTTCCTCCTCTAATCTTGTCCATACTAGCAAAGAGTAGTGGTACCTGGCTGAACTCTGCCAGATCACCACCACCTGGCACCCCTCAGCACAAAAGGGTTCTGTGAGCCCGCTGCTCGTTTGAGTCATTCACACAAAAAAATAACATGAATAAAACCTCGACAAAAGCACCTTTTTTTCAAGAGAATATAGTTTCCTTCATTCCTTTTAAAATGTTTTCTCTGTAGTGGCCTAAGTGACCCCAGACCTGATGCTCTTAAGGATAAAGCTCCCCAACACTCAGTGTTGCAACCTTGACTGACGCATTCGTTTTTGTGTTTGACAATGCTTGGGAAAAGGCAGGTGCCCGAGAACCAGACTCACACAGGTAAATTAGAGGTACCCAGTACCAGCTAGAGGAGAAATCCGTAGGAAACCAGGTAGGGGCCTGCCTTCTGTCAGCATAGACTCTTGTTTGGCAAAACAGGAGCTGTTCTCCTGCTGTGACTTGGACCCCAGTGGCCTCTGCTGAGAGTGGGTGTCTCTGCTCTGCTTTTCAAACTGGCACATGGCCTCTGTGCTTTACAGAGAGGAAGAAGGGGACATTGCCATTCTCTCCCTTGCAGCAAAGTAGTTAAGCTTCAGTCCACTCAACACTGAAGGAAACTTAAGTTTAATGTCCTTCTCTGCCTGAGATAAATCCACTCCTCCAAGCCCCATGGAGGGAGCATTGCCTAGCAGGAGGCTGCTCTGTGGCAAAATAGTAGGTTCTCCCTCAGAGATACTAATTGCATTTCACTGTGCTCCTTGCAGAAGAAAGCAGTGGGTTTCTTCCAGCATTTCTGGGCAAAATGAGTGGATGTTATATCCATTAGTGGATATTCCCCTCCGAACTGGGAACTGAAATGGGATATAATCTCCCCTTTCCATGAGACCAGGAGCATGGCCACCCGTGTACCTCTCAGAGAGGAAAGGGGGCTCCATCAGTTGTGTGGCCTCAGCGTAGCCTGGGCAAAATTTACTCGTTGGCTTCATCTGGACAGGAATTAGGCATTAATGTATCCCTGCATTGTAACTCCTGCTCACTCTGCTCCCTTTTGCAATAAAAGAATTAAAGGCTGAAAAAGGGCCAGAGGCAATGGGAAATCTAAAGCCAGTTGGAAAGAACAACTGCTCAGAAGGAGCATTCACTGACTTTACATTTTCAGTCTCTAGGCTGGGCTCCTTCTGGCCATGCATTACAGCAAAACAACAGGGAAAACAAACTTGCACGGGATCGAGCTGTTTCAGTAACACATCAATATAAACATCCTACGTATGAAACACTGCCCATAGCTCTTTGTTCTGTTTTCTTTTCCCTAGGTGACTGTTGTCTGACCTGCCTCAGTAATTCGGGACAGTGGAAAACAGTAAGTAAAAACTGTTTTTTTGAGACATGGGCTTGCTCTGCTGCCCAGGTTTGAAGGGTTTGTGGCTATTTACCAACATCTCATGAGCACTGGCTCAGAAATGTGAGCCAGTGGCAGCGGCTTAGCAAGGCAATGCACATCAGCAGAACTATGGCTGCTCAGTTATGTCAGAGCTTTTCATGGCATCCATGTGAACCCTGCACACAGGGTATGAATCTGGCATCCAGGCTGCAGCACTGGGGAGGGACTTCTATTTCTGCCTAATTTTTAATCTCCAAAAGCATGAAAAGGTCCATTAAAGTGTGGCAAATGGATGACACGTGCTGTGCTCTTCTACAGCACCACCATTAATAACTCATGGCTTATGTTATTGGTGAGGAGGGGAGTTAAGCTATTAAAAACCTAATTTACGTCTCTTTCTCCAGCGTGTGACTCAAACCAGTTTTGCAATCAGTTACAGGTTAACTAGCCAGGGTTAGGCAGGGTGGGGCCTGCAGCAGATTGCAAAACTGGTTTATTCAATTCACAGGGCAAGCAAACATCCTTAAAAATAGGCATTCTAGAAGAAGACCAGATACCTTGCTGTCAATTATGGCACGTCATGCAACAAAACAGATTTTCAGGCCCCTCAGCTCTGGGTGCCTCGTTGATTGAGGCGCTGCCTGTGAGTCACCCCCCAGCGCTGCAGCTGCAGAGCTGCCGTGCCTGCAGCCCGGGGCTGTGCTCGGGGCACACCCTCACCTGCAGCCTCCTGCGTGTGCCAGTGCAGCTGGTTAATACATCACACATCACACAGCACCCCGGCCAGCTGCCCCGGCACACGGGGCACGGCAGAGGGGGAGCGCGGGGCTGCTCCGCAAACGCGCGGGGCGCAGGTCTGGAGCTGCCTGGGGATCCACAGGTGATTCCAGGGAAGGAAAGAAATGGAAAAGAGCTGTCCTGTTTCCAGCAAAAACAGAGAGGGACTGCAGTCTCTTGTCTCCTGCAGGAGAGGGCAGGCAGAAATGCAGAAGATGAGAGCTGCAGGCTTACCTGTACAGCTTCACGTGGGTGTGGGATGTGCCACACAATAGGTAAAGCTCTCCTTCGGTGCTAAACTGAGCAAGATGCAATACACAAAGCACAGGGAAAAACATTTCAATTACATCAAAAATCTATTGTATATGTGTTAAAATACGCGGCAGATGGTTTCAGAATCTTGTACCCTCTCTGGTTATCAAGGCGGTTCTTTTTATTACTTCCAGACAATACAAATGTTGGCATTGTACAACACACTCGGAGAAAAGATGAAATATAAGAACTACTTTTCTTTATGCAGCCAATAACATCATCGTACTCAGGAGTTCTTCCAGTCATAGCCTTAGAAATGTCATCAGAAACTGAGAACCCTGCTTTCACTTGCATTAGTGGGCCTTTCGTATTGCTCCAGCAATGTAAAAAGGTCCTAAATTTTAAGTTAAAAATGCACTGTAGCCAATTTCACAGCTATCACAGAATATTCTGAGTTGGATGGGACCCACAAGGATCACTGAGTCCAACTTTGAAGTGTAACATTGTCATGTTTGAACATTTGTTCTGCTGAGACACCAGAACAGACTGACCGGTGGGCCAGAGGAGCTTCCCTCACAGGAGGTTTTTCAGAAGTTAGGATGTGCGTGTGCCAGGGCGGGAGTATTTGATCCCGCCTCAGTGTAGGGCTAGACTGAGTGATTTTCTGAAATCCCTCACAGTTCTGCAGTTCTAAAGGTTTCTGGTTTCTTAAGAGACAATTTCTTTGCGTGTCAGTCAGTGCGGTCTGGTTCTATCCCCAGGATACTGATCCATATTTTTGCACAGGCTATCAGCTTACCCACTGTAGTAGTGAAAATTAAAAACTGCATTCCTGAAATTGGCTCATTTCCTAACAACATACCAAAGAGAAGTACACAGAAAAGGTATCACACATCATTTAATTAAGATTGCTCCTTCTGTGTTTGCTGCGGTGTAAACACATTTTCACTTCTTGCTCCCCCAAACTGCCCAGCCCAGCTGAGTTGTGAGCTGTGATTCTAAGGACATCCCCTTACTCTGCTTTTAAAAAATGTAATTAAAGGTTCCTCCTTTCATCTATAAATTCCCCAAAACTGTTTGAAGCCCTGCTCTGTCTACATGGCAGACTGTTTTTGTCTCAGATGTCAGTTTTAAAATGAGGCTGCTGCCTTTGGTTCTGAGCACGGTAGCCCCTATTTGTTTCAAGGAACAACTGTTGGGAAGGCACCTTCACAATGCTTCTTGGTGAAAATCCAGATATAACAGCTTTAACATCTGCCACCAAAATCAGTGTTCAAGTTAAAGGTTAATCCACAGCTCTCCTTTCCCTTGCCCGTGGAAGTGGGCAGTTCTAAACCAAAGCTGTTCAAATGTCCTCATGCTGCCCTACAGAAGAGGCATGAGAATACCCTGGCTGGAACCTGCAGTGCAGCAGAGGGAGCCAGGTGAGCAATCTGGCTTGGGAAACCCCTCAGTGGTGTCCCACAGAGCAGCTTTGCAGGGCAACCAGCCCGCTTGGTGGTCTGGGCTGCAATATCAGGGACCTCTTCAGTGCCAGTGTAGCTCAGCACCCAAATTTCTAGGTTAGAAAAAGAAACTTCAGTTTGTGTAGGCATTGCTGTCAGCCTTTTATAGTGTCACATTCATGCTAGAGGCATCAGTCCCAAGGGAATCAGCCTAGAGCTGGCATTTCCCCTCCCTGGAAGGGAAGTGCAGCAGCCCCTGGTCAGGGCTGCACTCTGGGTGACTGAAGTAATGAGGTTCTGCAGTCCATAACTTTTCACTGTGCATTTCCTCCCCAGGGAGTCGCAGGCTGGTTTATTGCAATCACACACAAATAGGTCTCAGTGCATTTCTTAGCGGTAGATATTAGGAAAGAAACCCTCAGATAATTGTGAACTGCTCTGGTAGGACCTAGAGAAACGTGGGCTTTATTCCTGGCTTCGGGACCAGCTGGAGGGTTGACTTCAAAGGAATCTTTTAACCCTTTGTGTTTCAGTTTCCCTCCGCTGTAGAAGAGGAGTACTCACCTGCCCTATGCTACTGCCATGCTGGCATGGGCTGAGCTCCTTCTGGGAGCCAGGCTGGCCAAGCCTACTGCTGGCATCCCACACCAGTTCCCTGGACAACTGGACAGCTTCAGCTCCAATGGCAGGCAGTAAAAGACCTTTACCAGCACCCTATCCACGAAACAAGCACTTATTTTTCTTGTCACAACTGCAGCTGGTTGACAGAAATCCCATAAAGCCCGAGGCTGTAAAAAATAATAAAAACATTTAACGTTACAAAAAAGTTACTTTGGTACTGCGTGCCGAGCTGGCATGGCCAAAAGTGAAGCGTCACAAACACCAGCACTACTCCTTCCACTCATCGAGAGGCTGGGGCCACTCTGGACAGATCCCTTGGTCCTGACACCGCCTCAGCTCACAGAGAAACCCTCAGCCAACCCTTCCCTTCCTCCACTCTCAACTCAGGCTACTTCAGTAGCTTAGAAGTGGCTCTGGGTTGTGCTGCTCAACTCCAATTCAGAAACTGCACTTGGTGAGGCAAAAGGTGCTTCACCAAGACCTCATGCCCTCTGCCCGTGTAATGGCCATATCTGATCATTTCACGGAAGCCAAGATCCTAATTTTTCAACTGCTGCTCTGCAGGTCATCATTAGATTTGACCTGCAGTTGTGTCTTATCTTGGGATGTTCTTTTATAGCATGAGAAGTATTATGAAATTTAGCATTTTTCTAGGACAATAAAATCTGCCTTTCAGAAAATTTGTAATAAATATTTATGAAAAAAATTAGGTAAAGTTTAGTTTACTTTAATTTTTATGACTCATCTGGATGGCAGGACAGCTGTATTGGCTGCATAACATATTTTTTGGAGTTAGACATATATAGCCATCTGTTCAGCTCATAACACGTGTTAATAGGTATCTCAAGTTTCAATTCAAGAAACAACCATCTTAATAAATAAGGTAACAGCAAGAAACTTGGGTTAACTGTTGGAGGCCAAGCTGTAGTAGTAGTGCATCTATTTGAGTTACTCATCACAGAAATATTCAGGTACAAAGTATGTGGCTAAATGGGACTTTTTCACTAAAAAGCATTACAAAACTGCATTTCCTGGAAGTTTGTGACCAAGACTAAAAAAAAGACCTGGCAAAAAGATTTTCAGCTTTATGTTGACACTTGGATACATTTTAGAGAGACGAGAGATCTTTACTAACCATTTACTTACCCAAGCGTTATAAGTTTCTCCTATGGACTTGGTGGGCCAGAGATGACCCTTTAGAGAATTTCAGACGCAGCTGGATTTGGACCTCAGAACCCTAACTCTAGAGAAAGAAAAAAGCCCTTGCAAAATACATGAGTTAAGCCCACCATTAAATTAATCTCAAATTGTGCAGCCCCTGTAGGACAATATCCTGCTTAAGTGGTCTCAGTGCAGACAACACTCAGCTCTGAATTTGTTCTGAAAGGTGAGCTGGCACTGGATGATTGCACTGGATAACCTTGCACAGGTAAGCATGAAACAATAAAGTAAAAAGTGTGGTTTGGGGTTTTTTCTACTTCAAAAGGCTCTTTTTGCTCCACGGTAAAAATAAGTGTGAAGAGCTGTAACTCCAGGTCTCTGGTTGCCAAGATGAAGAAAATGTCACTCTCAAGCAGATGGTGCTGCTGATGCAGAAGGTCAGAGACTTGGAAATTCATTTGAACAACCCAAAACAAAAGCAAGGGAATGGTAGCAACAGTCCGTTATTATCCTTGAATATTAAAAAGAGGGCTGAGGAAGCACAGGAGAAAATGAAAGCCAGTTTATCCTTAGATGAGCTGCAGAAAATATATTTGACTTCCTTAGTAAGAACTAGAGGGAATCATAAGCCACCAAAGAAATCCTGGTCAGTGCTCAGACCTACAGATGCAGATCATACCTGAGTATGGGGAACCACAGAGGACACAGCGTCACCATAATGAAAGGTCTTTGCACCATCTTTCACTGCAGGGATGCATTCCACTTCCCCACCAACCAGCTGGGTGCTGGAGGAGGCTAAGTGCCCTGGTTGATGCTGTTCCTGGCTCAACCCTTTATTTTAGGACTGAGAAGAACACAGAGCAGCTGACATCTTCTCCCATCCCCAGACAGCTTCCAACTTCAGCTCGGCAGGCTGGTGAACTCCAATCCTTTGTGGCTAGCATGGGGCAGATGTGATACGGGAGAAGTTACAAGAATATGACTTTATGATTTCATAAAGTACCTTCACAGGAACTAATTAGGGGGTAGGTTATTAACGGAGAAACCACCGAGTTATGAATGAACTGTCAGTTGCTGTGCCAAGTAGCTTGCATCAGCAATTACAGTCCTAAATGTTCTGGGTAAAAGCACACTTAATAGGACCCTTTCACGGGCTGTGCAGTCTCTGTCACAGGAACAATTTAGTGGTTCCTTTGTTTGTGCCAGCCACAGAAGGGCCTGGAAGATCTGTGATCTCTATTCAACTTCTGTGACATGAATTTGCACCCATCTTTGCTATTCATTAACCACTTCCATCCCCTCCCCCAACTTTTTAGCTCTTATGCCTGGGGAGAAAATGCGATTCAAACACATTTTGAAACAGCAAGATCTCCCTGAGTCTGCAGAGAGCCTAATAAGATGCTTGTGAATATACACTGCCCTATTCATATTGATCAGTACCTTCATTGGTCTCACAACCATAGAACTGCTAATTTTTCATCAAGGTACCAAAATTAATTTTTTCATGTGGGCTTTGCCAGGGACACAGGACTTGACACTTAGTTTCTATAGTCTGCTGCAATCTCCCAGCAGCAGTTCCTACTTCGGTGGTTTTCCTAGAAGCAGGAATCTGTGGGACTGTGGTCCATCACTCCCGCTCTCTGCATTCAGCCAGGCAGCTGCAGAACTCACCTCTGACCCAGCCCCTGGTGGTGTGGCCACGCTGAGGTGACACCAGGAGCCCACACCAAAGGTACAGCTCCATGCCATGCCCCTGGGTCTTCAAGACTGCCTATAAATGGGTATCACCATGTGACAACCTGCCAGGCCAACTATCTACGAGAGGCAAAATCAACCAGTGTGCTGTATTTTCTCATGCTCTCCTTATTCCTAGAATAGCTTGTAAAAATCCAAGCAGCCTTTAAGAGTTGCACAGTAAAACACAAGCATCGACAAGCCTTTTGCAAGCACACGGCTCCAAAGAGAAGTAATTCCCACACAAATTGCCTGTCATAGCTCAGCAGCACACACAGAGTTTGAAAACTCCTGCAAACAGAAAGAGACGTGGCATCTGACTGGGAAGAACAACTTCTTATCTTGAATTTAAAATGAAGTAAAAAAAAAATTATCTTCCTTTTTTATCTGTTCCTTATTAAGGATCATATCAAAAAAAGAAATATTCATCCTAAAGTTTCCTAAGAAACTAGCTGCTAGTACAGTACTTCCTATGTGTTAGTATTCAAGTACTTCCAGATTATGATTAAAATATTATGAGCTGCTTTTATGAGAGCTGAAGTCATGTAAGGAGATTTATATAGGCTATTGCAACCTTCCTATCAACTGCAACTTTGCTTAAGGCTACTGTTAATGCTTTCAGAAAATACTGGAGATATCCAAGGTCTGAGGCACCAGAAAAAAGGAAAGGGAGACAAGCGTCTGTCATGCTACATGGAAAATGAATCCTTCTGGCAACTCCTGCCCAGCCCTGGATTAATATGGATTTACAATTAACATCATCAGTGAATCAAGCAGCGTTGTAATTGTTTTTGCAGCTATTCCAAAACTTTCTTCTGCACAGACATAACCTAATTCTAACTTAGTGAGACAGAACAGCTTGACACATTTGTTATCTAAAGACCACTTCAGCCAAAGAACATAATGAAAAAGCATGGGAACTTGACTCAGAAGCAAAGGCTCTTCTTTAATATTGGTTCTAAAAATAAAAAAGCCTCTCCCCCTTACAACTCTCATTATTTCTTATTCTTGAAGGTCTAATTTTGCCCCAAGGACTGCTTCAAAAATACATTCTCTTTGATAGGATTGCTTAATACTGCTCAGTCAAGTGGGATTAGAGCCTTCTGAGGGAAAGAACATACTTCTTACTCATTTTCTTGACTAATTAGTAAAGATTACTTTGGGAAACTTTAGTTGTAGATGTATCACTCACCGCTTCTTCACAGTGGGGATTAACAAGCAGTGGGCTCTTGCCCAAGAGCAGTGACAGGCAGTTCCGTGACACCAGAGCCTCATGGAGTCAGTGCTGTAGCTGCAGTCTTCCTCTGGCAACACTGATTTCATCCATATCAGGGGCAAACCTGTCATTCCCTCTCACAGGCACGCTCCTACTGACTTACCACTGCAGTACCTAAGGGTTTCTACAAAGGGGGACTAACCAAGCACAACCCCCTTCCAGAGTCGTGCCTCCAACCGGTCTTCAGGGAGAACCGAGTGAATTCTCATCTTGGGCACCAGTTGAGGGTAGGGAATATACCTGTGACCATAATCCTGGAAGCAAAGCGACAGGAAAGACCAGACATGGCAATGGCATCAGTTTCATGTCCTTTCTTCTCTGTGCTATGGCCAGACATGCCTCGTTTGTGAGAATTAATCATATTCCTCCAAATTTCTTTCCTTAACCAAGTTTCTTTCCTTAAACTCAATGAATTCGTACAGACACACATAGTAAATAAAAAGAACAGGCCTGAGTTTGTTCAGCTATGAAGTCTAAGAAGGAAACAAGGACTCTCACTTTGTGTGGTGCTTTGTTTTCGCTGTGTTTTACACCATCAATACATTAAGGTATTGACACTTGAAATAATTTCCAATAAGGCTGAGACAAGACAAAATCAGATCCAGGGATCTGAGTCTACAGTTCTCATTAAATCAAAAGCAGGACTGTTGCTGGCATTTATGCTAAATAATGACTCAGACCTTAAAAATCTATGATGGTGACTTACATTTGTGATTTTTTTTTTTTTAATATACCCGACTGTATTTAGAGTTCTATTCATGGGTCCAAGAATAAGACCCAGCCATTGCATTTCCTACAGTTGATTTGCTGGAGTGTTTTTGTAATCCAGTAGATAAAACTGTCAGGGTGTGGGGCAGAAAAACAGGCTTTAGGAAAAAAGCATGAGACAAAGCTGAAATGAACTTCCCAGCACGAGGAGAAAGGGGTTTTTCCTGTTCCTCAGCACCACTGCCCACCAGCTGAGCTGGGACAGCCACACTACAAACAGCCACCTCAGATATTTGGTTGAGCCACGGGGCTACAGAAGTTTCCTGACTTTGTTGGGAGGCTGTAGCTCTAAAATTTGTTCTCTGCCTTTCTGGGCAAACCGTGGACGTCAGACAGGTGCTCAGAATTAAGAAGACAACACAGATCCTGCAAGAGGTATTAATCTTTTTTTCTGAGAGAGAAAAGTATTCTAGAACAAAACTGCCATGCTTTGTGGCACACTTCCACTCTGAATTTCTGAAGAAAGAAGGATTTTCTCCTTTGCCTGAGTGTCATTAGAAACACACTGACAAGTAGTCTTTTTTGTGTAGAACCATACACACCAATCTAGGTAATGCTGGGGTAGCATGTTGGGAACTGTCACTTCCTCATGCCCAAACAGCACCTTTCACTTGCTGTCAGAGGTCAATAGATTGAAAAAAAAAGAAAAAAGAACCAAAAGAATCCAGGAAAACAATTCTTAGCACACTGCCAGAGCTTCCACTCAGACAAGAGCGGTTGGGTCTGCTACAGCAGGTGATGAAATCCATTTCTCTTCACCTGACAAAATGGGATCTGATCATAGGATTCAACTTCTTGTTTCTCTTTCTTGAAGAAATTCTGTCCTAAAAAATGGTCTCTGAGCTTGACAACATTAGTAATACTAATTCTGCTTGACAGTATTTTGGGACTTTTGCAAAGACCCTTCAACTAGAGCTGAGCTGTAAAAAAAATCCTATTTTTTTCCTAAATGTAGCAGAATGTGATGTGTTGCCATGTCCACCAACTGCAGACATGTTTTTCAACAGCTACAGGGATTGATGTAACACAGCTGTAACCATGAAGCTTCTGGAAAGCACAATGGGACCTCTGGGACTCTGCGAGCCTCTCTGACACTTCGAGAGACAGGTTCTATGTCCAGATCTCTCTCTTAGGACTAAAACCACCACATCAGGCAGAAAGGAATCTGTGAAGAGCTTCCAAGTCTGAAAGATTCCAATGTAGCATTTTACCTTCCCCAAAGTACCAGAGCCAGTCTGAAGAGACTGCTACGTAAACCCTTCGCTATCACACCTGCACAGAACAAAAGAACAGCCACCAGGGCCAGTTTAGGGAGCACCCCAGCACAGGGTGTGTGATGTCCCTGGGAGAGCCAGCTCCAGGGGGAATGTGGCACGTTTGGCTCTGTTTGGTTGTACACTCACCACGGATCATACAAATAGCTCCGAGTTTGCTGCTGTGGCAGCACAGCCGGCATCTCTGAAGCTTCTGCTGAACTCTGTGCCAAGGAAGAGGGCAGCCCCTTTTCCTGACAAACACCCCACAGTCATGAGGCTGCTGGGGTGTTGTGCAGGCTGCTGGCAGCCCCTGGGTCTCTGTGTGTGCATGAACCAGGCTAGCAGGAGTGGAGCTGGGAGGAGGAGGAAAGGGCAAGGCTTTTGCTGAACACCCTGAAATTCGCGAGGAGTTAAATGTTAGAAGATGTGGATGTGGATGTTCATAGGGCTTGGCCTCTGAAGGTGCTGAAGTAAAAATCTAGAGGGCTATGAACAAACAAAAGCCTAGTTCTTCAATTATATTTGGGCACCGAATTCCTATCAGTGTTGGCAGGCACTTAAAGGATGTAGGACAGCAGTTCAGATTTAATTAGACCAGTGACCACCACAGTCCTATTTCTTCCAGCTCCTGCTTGACTCTGCCTTGAAGTCAGACATTAAGGAATGCTTGACACTGGCAGTGAAGTGGGCACATCTGAAAAGTCCCAGTAAATTAGCCATGGTCTTGATGGAAACAGGGTGGCAGAGTAATGAAAGGAAATCACCTTATTGCTAGTAACACGGTTCAATGCCTAAACTTCAGTATGTACTTCATTTCAGAAGTCATAAGCAGTCATAACAGAAGAACAAAACCAATCAAAACCTTTTCAAAAACTGATAATAATCTCACTGTCTGGTTCCTTGCCACAACCAGAAACAGATGTAAATAAGAATAGTAGTATGATAAATTGTTAATACAAAACAAAGTTAAAACAGTAATTAAAACCAAATTTCTATACAGCAATGTACATTTGGTCACTAATCTTGCTGGGATAACATTCTGATTAGGAGGCAGTTAAACTCTTGCATTTTGAATTTGATCTTGTCTTGTCATGAAATGAATTTGAAAATTCTGTAGGTGGTATCTATTAAAAAACTTCCAGTCCGAAGCACATGATTAGCATAGGACAAATGTTCTACATTGATAGGCATGGAAGATTTTCCTTAAATCAGAACACTTTAACAAGCACACGTTCTCTATCCACCCATTGGGAAGCAGGTCCTGTGGTCAGGTAGAGCACTCTGGGCTATTTCACAGGAAAATGGTTAATGTGCATCACAACAAACGGTCACGCTTTAGGAAAAAGCAGTTCTGCCATGGTGTGTTCTGAATTACAGGCAGGCCTCAAATGGTCTCCAGATGCCAACTCACCAGCTCAGATATCCCATCTGTCCGAATGTCTACTGCATTTCTTCAGAAATTTGGGCACATTAAAAGAAGTATTCTTTTGTTGCCTCTCTTCTCCCTCTCACCCTCCTCCTTCAACATCACCTCCTCTAGGATGCTAAGCCTCCAAATGGCTTTGGGGGCAGCTTTTGCAAAGGAGTCCCATTTTGGATGCTGTTCTGACTCACCACAGAAAAAAAATAGTCTTTTCTCCTCCTCACACAGTAGTGTGCATTCTTAATTTTGCAATCCAAAATCCCTGATCCACATACACCCCTAATGTAACTCTTCTGAAGTTAATGAAATGACCTCAAGAACCGGTTTGTCTGTCGATTTTCATACCAGAAAAGTGCCTCATCCAGCAAGAAAGCAGAAACTTAACACAAACTTCGGTGTGTTAGGCAGCCTCGTCACCACAGCTCTGTATTTGCTTTTGAATGGGTTTATTATCCATATCCGTTACTTCTAAATCTGGATATTGCATTTGTTACGCAAAAAAAAGAGAATTAGCTTTACTGCTCGAGACAGGGAATGCTGAGACAGCTGAGTTCCAGCATATGTTAATAGTCCAACTGTCCTCGTTTAAAGAGATATTCAGACCTCTAATAAAATCTTCGTTTTTAAAGGTTTCCTCTCCCAAAGTACACGTAACTACCATGTACCATTGCCATCTAGTGGAAAGGTAAGTAAGGACACAGGTTTTCCTCACTTAAATAGCTATCCGTGATGATCACTGAGGATAATTTTAGCTAATTTGGAAAACCTCAGAAAGTGCATTGCTGAAGTCCACACATCTCTCCATGCCTGGCCTGCTCCCAGGGAAATTAATACCTTCCCATTTTTCTTATTTTTTGCTGTGATAAAGTGTTTGATTTCTGTTAGCAATCTACTGAAAAGAGGTGGGTTTTTTTTTCTGAAACAGAGGAAACTTAGCTTGATTTTTCATTTTTGATTAAAAGTAACATTAAATAACTGAACAGAAATACAACGTTAGTGGATACCCAGGGTCAATGAGGACGTATTTCAGAGACAACTGCTGTGAAAGGGGAGGTGGTGGAACAGCAGAAATAAAAATAACACTGCAGTAATGCAGTTTCTCCTTGGCTTGTCTAAAAGAATGAAATTAACGCCATTTTTTGCCATTAAAAGCGTACGGAAGTTTTGGGAAGGCTGGCAGATTAAGCAGTAAATCGAGGAGCTTCTATACAAAAACTCCAGTCAGGCTAGAAGACCTATTTCTTGTAGCCATTTGTTTAATGAGTTTACATCTGCTGTAACATTCAAAGAAGTCAGCAGAGCTCAAGTGTTTGACAGCTGCTCTTAAAAAACCCAAGGAGGGTGCACTTTGCTCATCTTCCTCACAGCCTTTAGATAAGGATGAGAAATGTTACAGAGATCCACTGGAAAGCCTCAAAGGCAAAATACATGATAGCTAGTTTAACTAGATTCTTATCATTTACAGTTCACCCTAAAACTCCCACACATTTGTTTCTTAATGTCCCTCATGCTCCGTTAAACCTCACTACAGCAATGTTCCCATAGGAATGTGGCCACTTGCCAGACTCTCTCATGAACATTTCATTAATCTTCTTGGCTCTCATACAAACTACAAAACATTATTTGTTAGCAATTTAACTGTTTTGCTCCCAAATGTGCCAGAAATGTGATCTTTGCTATGCTTTCATTCAAGAATACACGAGGATAATTATAGAGTAAATGAAAGAGTTTTTTTACATTTAGCAAGATACAGTGCCAAGAAAGGTAAACTGATTATATCTTGTTTCTGGAATTAATTCTCATGCTATCCTAGATGCCAAATCACTCTCAAATGTTAAGATCTAACTGAAACTTAGCAAAGCACATACTTAGATACAGTTTTATTTCATTACCTTACACAAATATCTCTTGACTTTTTTTAATAATTCAGACCACACCATATAATCTACTTACTTCAGAGGATAACTTAGCAGAAAATACTGTTTCTGTTTTCCGGAAGTCTGGCCCGACCCATGCCCGGTGGTGTTGCGAAAACACAATTGCTGGCTTTGCAATAAGGAGGAAGAGTCTTGGAAAGCCTGCAAAGCTTTCAAAGCACACATGACTCACTAAAGAGAAGCAAAGCGATTTAAAGGAGTTTCATCGTCTGCAGAGCAGGGGAATTAATTCTAGACATAGAAATATAACACTTTCATTTCAAAAAATGGGAAGCTTCAGAGTGGGATCAGTGGATAAAGCTGTCCTCAGGTACATAGAGCACTGTTAGTAAAGAAGCAGGTTTTATCACTTAATTTCATCTGGACTTAAAACCCAGTAGTATCACAGACAGAAATGCAACTCAACTTCAAGTGAGAAGTGCAACATCTTCATTTCCTAACTTCCATAACCTTCATATGTGTAAACTCCATGGCGTTTGGTTTTTGTTGGGTTTTTTTAAACTAACCTATAAGAAATTCAGTTAATGCCTCGAGTCCCACGTTCATGTTGTAACAACGGGACCGTTCTCAACAATACGCGTCCGTGGCACTGAATCAGCAAATGGAGGGGTGAAGAGCAAAGAGTGAACTGAGACTACACCCATTTAAATGGACAGGAACAGAGAATTAAAGGGATGAGGATGAACAATAGCACTTTTATAGGTCTTTCTGTTTTCTCTTCTGACTTCTGTAAGTGCACACAAGAAACCCAAACATTTGGGAGGTATCCAAACACAGGCTCTTTTGAGGTTTTCCCAGCACATTTCTGACTTAATATTGTTCTGCAATGTAATGGGCAGAGACATGGAGCCACGCTCTTCACGGTGTCCAGGCACTAAACTTCCGTCTGTGTGAGCAGACACGTATTTGACCAGCCCTGAATGAAGCAATGACCACAGCTTGTTTGCTGGGTCAGAATTTGGATCTTTTTCTTAAAACAATCCTCAGGAGAAAAGAAGAACGTATTGCAAATTATGTTGCAGGATGTGCTGGGTTGTGGCAAGAAGGGATTGATACAGTTCTTTCAATCCTACCTTTAAAAATTATAGCAGGAGGATGAGTGAGAGATTGGCTTGTGTGTGTCCATAGAACATGAGAGGCTGATGATAGAAGTAAGAAGCTCTATCAGTTGTTACATGCAGCCAGATAAAGAAACCATTCAAAGCCCTTAATGTGGCCTGGAGAAAAGAAACAGGAACAACACAGTGTTTAAGAACAGTTTGGAAAGAACAGGGGCTTGGTGAAACAATGGCATGATCAGCTGCATGATTTTGATTGTCTGGATGTTGGGTTAAGCAGCTGCCTTAACCGGGGAGAAGGGACAGATAGAAAACGAGGTAGGTGGTAAGGTACCAACAGATGAAGGGGGCTTGGGGAGCTGGGAATTTTTGAAGGGTTACAGTAGTTAGGAAAAATTTGGTACACGGGCTCATACAAGATCTCAGGAGAGTCAGTCAAGCAGGAAATAACCAGTGGCACTGAGGAAAGTACCTGTTGCTCTTCGATGGTGACGGGAGAGCTGCTGCAGCTCTTTTAGCCCTGGACCAAGAGCACTCACCTGCAGCACTGCGAGGGTTAAAAGCAGAGACAAGTCCACAAGACCTCTGTCCATATGGACAAGCCCAGGGACAAGCACATATGTAACTTGCCTCTTGGAATGAGCACTCCCAGTTTAGCTTTCAACCGGTGGCAAAGCCCAGTCAGAGCAGTGAGACGCCAAATACAAATTTAGGCAAAGCTATGCTGCTGTACGCTCCTGAAAGCTGTAGGACCAGGAGTCAACAGACTATAACTGACCTAATTTCTTATTTTTATTTCATAACTAAAAACAACTCCAGGGAACCCTGAGCACGGAGTCCTGCTCAACCCACACCATAATTGGACCAGCTGATTGAACTAGCTGGTTGGCTAAAATCGTATTCTGATTAAATTGTAAGACCTTTTCTCCAAATGGCAAAGCTCTCCTCCCTGTAATTCCTGAGAGACCTATCTGAGAATTACAATCTAAAGAAGAGAGTGCACAGTGTCAGGCAGCCTCTGTTGTTCCCCTCAACGAGTTATAAATAAATATAGAATACTTACAGTGCTCAGTACTAGAGAAAGCCAAGATCAAGGCCAAGTGTCACAGTCCTCCCCGAAAATAATTGCAGCATGCAATATAATCCTACATGCTCTAGCAATATGTAGTCCAAATAGAAATGAACAGCATAGAGCTGGATTGTGGGTGGTGGAATTGTACCACACCTTGGGAATTTTACGTTAATTAAGATATGCCGATTAATAGAGAATGGTAAGTTTTAATATGCCAGTAATAAAAGAGAAATTGCGCTTAAATAACAGGCGTGTCTTGATTCCTTGGAACAAATCTTCTGATTTTCAATTGGGGGAATTCACCTAGTGGAAAATTTTGTCTGACTTAAGACAGCAGTTTTCTGTTGGTGTTCCTGTGGTTTCATTCCCCATCCCAGAGGTCTGCCTGGGTAACTGAGCCATTGGGAAAGAAGGTTTAGAAGCAGCAGAAGTTAACAGCCTCGACACCAAAATTACTGGGTGAGCTTGTGTCACACTAGAGGAAAGAAGAGAGGATCACAAGCCCCCTGGGGTTAAAGTGTTGAAGACCCAGCGGCACAAGATAGTTCAGCTTAAATTCCTGGAAGTGCTCAGAAGGCAAATTACAGGCTTGCTAGGAAACATTTTAATAAAGGTGCTGGGACTGCTGTGCCCAACAAGATCCATTCTCTTTCTCACATCAGGATACAAACGCTTCTTCCCCCTTCTGGTAGCACAACCACAGGTAACTTCCTTAAGTGCAAAGCAAAGGAGAGCCCTGGATCTTTTCCATTCCTGAGCACGCACGGTGATGGGAACATCCTGAGGTTTGATGCAGATTTCTTTGTACAAATATCCCCAAAGGAGGGAGAGCTGACTCAGAGTAACTTGCCCATTAGTGTCAAATCACCACATCATCCTCTGCACCCTGGTGCAGATCCACAATGCTTTCTAGATTATATAAAGGAGCTCTGTCCAATAAAGGGACATTACTATAAGCATAAAAAAGAAATCTAGACAGGTTTGGTAATCCAACCTCAATCAATGTTGGCATTAAAAAAACCACCCTAGCAAAGGAAATATGAAAAGCAAGGTCTAGTTATCAGCAATGGAATCTCAGAAGTTAATGCTCAAAACTTCCAGCTGAGGAATACACGTGGCCCTGAAAAGCAGCATAACTGTTCACAGTATCAGTAGATAAATCTGTGCCCTAAATCTCCCTCCTAGCACCTGGGTAACTTTTTACAGTGATTGGGAAGCGCAGATTGGAACAATTCACTCCAAGCCAGAAGAATCTCTGGGTCTGGACATGGAGCTCTGGCTAAATGAAGCCGAGTCTGCTACGTGCCTTTAACTTCCTTGCTTTGATGGAAGTGTTGATGTCACCACTTAGGCAAAGGGAAGGCGAGTCAGGGCTTTATCAGGACTAAATAGCAGCAGGCAGAGCTGAAGGCAGATCTCCATAAAGTGCTCTAAGCCACTGGAATTAAACTGTGGGACTGCAAAGTCTGGGAAGTAGTGGTCCACATGCAAGTTTTCGTTTCAGAGCCCCTCAAACTAGGCCTCTCCGACCTTTTCCCTCCAGCTCTCCTCTTCATGCTACAGGTAACCCGGAACCTGCCAAAGCAGAAACCTCACTTATTAGTCACCAGACAGCTGGTGGCACACAGAGCATACTCCTGATTAATTTATCAGTCTGGGTTAGTTTATGTCCAGCTGGCCCACCCTTCTTGTGTTATATGAGCATGCTGCACACTATAAAGTGATCACAGATACATTTCTCTCTCTGCCCCTCAGCCTCTCTGCTTTTATTCCGTGCTTGTTTCTTTAGAGATTGTGGTGGGGTGGGATGGCTCCACCACTATCTGAATGCCTGCTTCCCATTTGCCTTAAGGATCCCTGAAGTGCCATGAAGAAAGTTCAGTGATAAGTAAGATTCATGCTTTGATTTCTGTCAGGATTAGAGAGGGGTGGTTTTGTTTCCTTGTTTTTCTTTTGATTCTTTTAAAATCGTGTAAATATAATTAGTATCACTTCTGTTTTGACAGTACTCTAAACTCAGTGGCTCAGATTACCGTCCCTGCAATTTACATTTGAGAAGTTTATTTGATTTTATTATTGCTTTATAAAGAGAAGGCACAATGACCCAATTAGAAATACTGATATGAATACTGACCAAATCATTCTTTACATTTTATCTTTAAAAAGAAAGAAAGAAAATAAAAGTTCTCAGGCAGCAAAATTATGAAAATCACAATGGGAAATGCCACCTTAAGACTATACTTCTACTGAAATTCTAACCACTACAAACTTGTTTTCCACTTACCTGAATCAAGACTAGGAATATTTTCCCAATGTATTAGAATTGTGAATTTCTTTTTTTTTTTTTTTGTTCTTCCAGTTTGCAAGGCAAACAAACCAACCAGATTAATTACAATACTTTAACAGTCTGTCAAATAAAGCAGTTCTGTCACTTACCTTTTAGGTTAGTGCATTCATGGGAATCTTTTTTTTGGTAGCATTATCTCATAAAAATACACATGTAAGTTTAGCACAAACCATAAAAATGTGTTGTACACTTCAGCTAATCTCGTATCTTTCATTTCTAAGGAGGATTTGGGTGGAGGCCAAGTTAATTAAAACCAGAATAGAAATGTGTTCTATTCACATGAGTCATATACCACTGACTCACAATAGAGTCTGTGCAGCTAATGGGTTAATTTGTCCTGATAACAGAAAAAAATGAAGCTGGAGGTTATGGCTGTTTGGAGTGAGCGCTGGTTTCAGACAGTAGATGTAGAAGGTTTTTATGCAATTGAGAATACAGTCCTGCTCTAATGATGTCCTTTCTGTCTATTCAAGTGCTGTAACAAACAGTTCAGAAAGATCTGGAGGTACAGAAGGCTTAGAAATCCAGGACTGACGCCTTCAAAGCTCTATTATTGTAACAATATGCACATGGAAGTGTTTCAGCTACTGTCACATAGAGGAAAGTCTTAAGTCACATGCAAGCAGCTTGTAATGCTGGCAATATTCCCCCAAGCTGATGGCCCTATAGCACTTCAAGGGGAAGAATTCCTCCTCCAGCCACCAAGAAAAACCACACACTTACTTACCTCAGTGGCCCAGTGCTGAGCACCTACATCTTTACCACAGAAACATGGAAATCTATTAAGCTAACAGCCTTCTTACCTCCTCTGGTCCCTTTGCCCCTGTGAACTGGTGCCTACACCAGCCTCACTGGTCACTTTTTAGCTCCTTGTTTTTATACCACAACTTAAAGGCAGAAAGGTACAGAAAGGGGAACTTGGTTCCTAATCCACACCTATCGCTCCTATCATGAGATGGAGAAGTTCACAGCTTTTCTCCACCTGCATTCCTGCAGGACTGTGAGCCTTTCAAGACAAGGACTGTGTCATAGTATCATCATTCATGTATTCAGTGTATCATTATATATGTATTTTCTATAGAAGTAGGAAACAGTCTGTGCAGTCTGCCACACCACGGCAATGTCAGAAGAAGATGCTCTTCCTGTTTTCCCTCCCCAGCCCATGTGAGGAATATGGCTGCAGGGAGATCTGCTCTTTGCCCAGAATGTAGGCACCAAGGTTGCACCAGCTCCCCCTGAAGCCATCTAAATTCATCCTTGATTTTCAGCTGTAAAATCCCTGGCATGGTCTGCCTGCACATGTTCAAAGCTGACCCTGTGTCTCAATGGGACTGGGTAGTTCTGGTTTTGATCTGGCTGGGATCCAAAAATGAGACACAGCACTCAGTCCAGTACTTGTGCTCAGAGAAGTTCCCAAGAAACCTCAACCGGCTTTACAAACAAAGTGCAGTCGTGTTTGCCATTTTCCTAAAACACAACTTGGAGATCATATGGTGCTCACCTTCCCACCAGAGCTCACCTAATGGCCAGAGAACAGGTAGGAGGCAGGGGAGGAAACTATTATTTGCTCTGCTTGAGGAAATGCAAACCCAACTCAGGCCTCAGGCTGTGTGGGGTAGGAATACCTCCTCTTGGGGCTGTTTTGACAGCAGAGTCCTGGCAGAGAGGAGTGAAAGTAAAAGCTCAGCAGGAACTTTGCACTGAAATAGAGGTAAGTAATGTTAGTCTGTTTTCTCTTCAAAATGTGTTTGGGAATTTTAACATCTTTTGATAGACTTAATTATAGAAGCAGGCCTTACAGGAGGCCCAGGAGACACGTTCTTCCCCCCAGTCCTTTTCCACCTTTTCAACAGCTTAATCACCAGCTATGCTCCCTCTTCTGCTCCCCTTCTGTCTCAGTTAACGTGGAGTTACTCTACACACTGAGTTGCAACTTCAGCTTAGGTGTCAACAGTGTCCCTCCAACAATACTAAAAACACAGTTTCACCTTCAGTTCATACTGCAGGTTTCTAAAGAGGACGAGGAATAACTCCCACGGCTGCAGAAGAGTATTAAACCCTGAGCTTTTACTTTCTGTGTGAACAGCGATGAAAAGATTGAGGCAGGCAGGCCGTGACCTTTGTGTTGTACTGCAGTGTTTGAAGAGGAGCAAGTCTGCTCGCTCTTCAGGACAAAATCCCTAAAGTTCAGGACAAAAGCTCCACGTGCATATGGTGAGGGTTAAGAATGTGGATCCTAAGCAGGCAGAATTACTTCTATCCAGCCCTGAGCAACAGACTGGGATTGAAGACCGGCCTTAAAACTCACCCTGTCTTTAGTGTTCCCTGTTGACTAGGCAGCTCTGCTTGGTGGTTTCAGCTTTACAAGCAGACCTAAAGATCAAACACCTGCTTCTGGATTCAGTCCAGTAATTCAGAGCTATAAATGTCGATCTGGAGCACTTTAGATGTCTATATTTTGGACTGGTTCCAAGTTCTGCATTGAAGCTCCTGCATTAAAGGGTCACAAAAAAACCAAGTTTATTAAAAAAGTAGATCTCAAAATCTTCCAAAATGCCATTATTTTCTGAAATGGACAATATAATTTCAATCATTTTAATGTTTCACTAACATTTTGTTAGGTTTAAAATTAACCAAATTGCTCTGCAGAGAACTGCATTATATCCAGCTGCGATATCACCACTGAAGTGCTCAGCACAGCAATGTTAAAAGTAAAGGTATACTTTGCTACTCTGAGTCAAAGGCAGCATTTTCCTGACCCGCTGCTGTTCATCGTTTCAAACATGTTTACATGACTGCTTTTGCCAACCCACTTTCAGCTGTCACCAGCCCCCACAGAACATAATAATAAACACCTTGCACACCCACAAAGGGGTTACTGGAAAAGGGTTGGATGCATGGAGAGGTCTGAAAGTTTTGAGAACACAAACCACACAGCTTCCCTAATTTTTGTCAGACAACTCATCCTTTGACCCAACGACAACATGCAGTGTTGATTTTCAGGTGCAAATTTTATTGTGCATCGTAACAAAAGGTTTCAGAAAAAGCACAGGAAAAAAATCAGCAAGAGTGTGTCTTTTACTTACAGAGTACATATATTCTGTGAAAGCTACTAACTCTGCAGTTGAAGGCAATGCAGCTTAATTTAAACTAATAATTATTTTTGGATACATGTTTAGCAAATTTGGAAAATATTCTTTTTTCTCAGTTAGTTTGATACTGAAATTGAGGACCAAATGTTTCAAGGACTCTAGCATTGTTGCAGAGTGCATGGTACTAAACTGTTAGACAGAAAAGAAAATCTCGTTATTGCAGAAAGAAATAGTCACACAACATATTTTCAAAACACATAAAATTAGCCCTTGTAAATGCTGAATGACTCAAAACCTCTTTGGAAAATCTGCGGATGCTGAGGTATGCCTAATTTTAAAATTTTGGTGATGCTATCTCAATTTTTCATGTGACAAATCAAAATAAAATATCTTAATGCAAACTAATTGTAACTTTTTACAAAGGACTTCTTCAATCTGTAATTGTCCTTTGACTGTAAAGAGAAAGCCCACACTAATTCTTACAGTAAAATGACAGAAGTCTACCAGGTAACAGTGTAAAAATCTTGCAAGAGGTCTTCAAGGCACTGTTTTCTCTTTGGATGCTTGGCCATTCATGAAGGTTGTTTTGAGAGGAAGACAAGAATAACAAAAACTAGACCTAAGCTAGTATACTAAATATCATATATATCTTTCTCTAATGAAATAAACTTCTAAAAGCCATTCTGCTTTACAACACTGTGGCTCGCAGCAAGGTGTCTGCTAAATTAATCTGAAACACGAATTTAAAACTGTACTTCCAGAAAAAAAAGTGAGAACAACAGTCAACCAAGTAGCATTTACCTCAGTCATCATGGTCTGCTTGAATGCAACCATTCCCAAGCACTGCAACCCTCTGTAGAACAGAGGCTCTGTTGATTTCCTGCCGCTGGTTCACATGGAGATGTGCCAGTGGGCAACTTGGTCCACAGTTCATTGAAGTAGATTAGGACCTTATCCAGCTCCTGCTGGTCCACTTGAATTCCTGAGCTGTGTAGCTGCAAGGGCTGCTACCCTCTGTAACATGGAGATACTACTGACTAGGAAACGTAAAGGATATTCTGCAGTCAGCTCATTTAATAGGAAACTTGGTTCATCTGTACTCCATCAGAAATACAGAGCAATCCAATTCTGGGCTTTACGAGTGTGTCTTGGGTAAAATTATGCAAAGGTTCCCTTTTTATAGGGCCTATTCTTTATGGCAAATAACAGCCAGTCAGCTGAGAAAGAAATCTGAAAGAAGCTGACCCCAAGAGATTATGATTTTAGGTAATTATTTTGACAACAGCTTATAGACACACTACGAAAAATCTGTAGCTCCTCTTTAAAAAACAAACAAACCCAAACAATGTTTTGTGTGGTTGAAAGAGCATGCCAGGATCCATCACCAGGGAAAGGACGCCCATCTCCAGCCACGAAAGAAACCTAGACACCATATTGCTGGATGCAACGGATGAATTAGAAGTCATAGAAAATGGTTCTTTTGGTGGTTTCATAATGCCCCAGCAGCAGAAAAGTTTACTGCTTGTTTGCTACTCAAGGCAGGCCAAGAACTGGCCAGGTTTTGGTAGGCTCAGCTACCTGTGGGCCTTCGTGTGACACAGCACAACAGACATGGGATCCAAATACCACCATGAGATCTTCAGGCAGTGCCTTGGATTTACCCTACCTGGCTTTAGGATCCAGCCAAAGTGCTGAGATAGCAGCCTTGAGACCACAGGCTCTCTCTGGGACCACTAAAGAAACTGGCCTCTCCTGGTGGCTACTCATGTCTTACATGAGCTAAATCGGATCCATTTAATCATTTAAAGTAATTATAAATAAACCTGGGATTGACTAAAATTTAAACAACTTCTATCTTGTTATAAAGAGTGAGGAAAATTCTGCTTTCAGCAGCACATCAGAGTGCACTGCTGTGTATCAAGAATAAAAGCAATGTAGGTGGCAGAATTTGGCCCAGACAACTTTTCCCTTCCCTGAAGGAAAGGGCTGGCCTACACCAACTGCTGAAAAGCAAACTGTCTACAGTAGTATTCTATATTTCTACAATACTCTGAATCAAAGCAATAAATATTAGATATAATCTCTATATTAGATTCTGTATTTACCTGATAGCTATTTAAATCTACACTGTCAAAAATATAAGCAGTGACCCACTCCCACATGGCAGCATATACTATTTGTGTGTAAGTGTTAAAACTATCACATGGATCTATATTTACATAGGACACTGATGCTTATATAGCAGATTTTAATTTACATAAATTCTTACCATAGGATAGATAACTGTGTAAAGGTTGGATATTGTTTAAATGTTTCTACGGTTCTGCATAATTGCATTTCAGCATGAGGATTTAATCATTCTGTCTCAGTTTATATTTTTTAAGGATGGAAATGGAGTCTGACAGTTAAATCTCCAATAATGTTATACGAATATAGCACAAGAAATACTTATTCTCAATTCCAGGCAAAGAAAACAGTTTCACTGTTCACTTTACACATATAAATCTCCTCTTTAGAGAAAGTGCACTCCTGAAAACAAAGGCAATCAAAATCTTTCGGCACTGTTGAAATGTAAAAGTGTTTCAGCTGAGCATGGTCTGCAGAAAAAACATACATTTTTTAATTAGCTATGACCATTACTATTAGGTGTGCAAATGAAAAATTTGCATGTTAAACATTAAAATAAGCTGAAATTGCTGCTGGTATATACATGAGAAGTTCTCTATCAGTTTGCTCAAAAAATGTTTGATTAATTCCTATTGTTTAGCTTCTCTGATATTAAAGATATAATGAAAATGCTCATTTTCACTGAGGTCAAAATGACCAGTTATTTCTCCCTGTAAAAGGCAAATAACTGTTGTTTTCTGTACCTCTGATTTCAGAAACTCAGTTAAAAATACAGACGTAAGAAAATATTTTAATAAAGACATTTAGAGTGCTTATATAATCAGATAATTTCTGAGTTCAGAGAACATCCAGGTATTGTCCTTCGAATTGAATACTGACTTTCCCTTTAAAAAGTTCATATTATTTCTCAGAAAAATAATTTTGTAGCCCCCCAGCAGAAGTCAGTATCACCTTAACAATAAACATCATTTGGTGTTTACCAAAGACAAAGTGATTGCTGGAGTTCCCTCTGCGCTAATGTTGTACTGGAAAGCTCTGCATAAAAGAAGAAAAAAAGCCCTGGAAAATTGAAAAGTATGTAATGCTTTACATCCTAAGTAACACCCAGCTGTTCTTGACTGTTCTTGCCAGCACTGCCTTTCTCCTGATGAAAGACTGAAGAACTGACAGATCACTTTTCCTTTCACCTAAGCCAGCTCTGCCCTAGTTGGATGGCTATTAACAACTCCCCCTCCTGCACTAAGCAGTCCAAAGATTTCTGAGGAGTTATCTAGGAATTTCTGCCTAAGGTTTTTTTTTTTTTTCCTGACTGTGTAACACAGGATCCCAAGAATTTGTGGTTGCAATGGAACACTTTGTTTCGGAAGGGATCCAGGCAGTCTCTCCCAGCTTCTTCTGGAAGCGTAACTGGTGCTTGGTACCAGTCTAAGGGAAGAATTAACTCCCATTTCCCTTTAGTGTCTTTGCTAAAGCTAAAACCAAACAGGTAACAGCTTATAATTAGTGGTAATTATATAAAAAAACATCCTTGTAGCCATGTAAAATCACCAAAGAACTTTACACTGTAATGGAATCTTTGCAGATGGGAGTAGTTTTGACCATTTCTAGAAAATTAATCTTATTTTTTTTGTCTTGAAGATTATGCAGCAAAATACATTCATCATAAAATCAACCAAAGGGACAATTCTAAGTTCTATTTAGCAACCAATCTAAACTTGCAATCTGATAATCCTGTGATTAAGCTGCCAAAATAAAAAGAAGCCATTCTTCTACTTTCTAATATTACGTAATAATACAAATATTATAGAAAAACTGCATTATACAGGTGTGTCTTCCTGAAAAGCATTCTTTGCAAAAAAGATCTCTGCCTTCAACAAAAGCAAGTGACAAGCTGCAAAGTGTCCTTCTGTGGAATGCTCAATAGCATGTACTGAAAGCAAAGTATCACATTATAATAGTCTGAAGGAATGAGTAGCCACTTCAGTTTGTATCCAGAAAATTAAAGCCTAATAATAGCACTGGAACTATATTCATCAGGTTAAGTTTCTTCTTTTTAGCTGTCAGGTGAACAAGTGTATTTAACTGTTTCTCCCTATGCACATTCCTCACAATTAGAATGGAACTGTCTTATCATGGATAGAAAATATTCTTCCCCTTCCCAGATTAAAAAAAGATATATGTAAAAAATATTAAAGTACTCAGTACAGAATCTTCCTATGATTGGCTGAAAAGGCTGATTTGAATTAAACTTACTAAATTTTTTTTTATTGTTGCTTCACCTGTTAAAAACAGTGTGAAGACAACCGAGACATGAATTCTCTCAGAATATACCCAAATACCTTCCTCCAAACCTTTTTTTCTTTATAAGTTATATGAGTTTTAAATCTACTACGAAAATAGTAGTGCCAGAATAATCAATTAAAAATTCTTCAGGTAAATGGTTTAGCTCCTTTTAGGATAGAGGTGCAGAGGAATATCGAGGAAAGATATGCTAGCTATGATGCTTTCTTTGTTAACACTCCTTTGTGACCCAAATCAATTCTTCACTCCACGTTCCTGTATTTGGAAAACAAATTGTACAGTACTCTCAGCGTAGACTTCAAGTCACAATTTACAATATCTAGAAAAAAGACAAGGGAAAACGAATTAGTAACTTCATTAGCTCCAAATGTTTTCCAGAAATAGTGCCTATTCTCTACTCCCTTCCCTTGCTCACATTAATGCCCATGAACATGAGATGACAAGGAAAGCAAAAAAGAGTAGAAATATCAGTAAAACACAATTTTCAAACTGGCAACTCAAAACTTGGTGTTTTAACCACTTCTAGTTAGGGATACAAATAGCTACTGCTGCTGATGTTGAAATGCAATCAAGCTCAGATGCTCCTGAGTCAAAGTGTATCCAGGAATACATATATTTGTATGACTTCATCTTCAGTCAGTTGTGGCTGAAAAGCAATGATTTTGAAAAAAAATCATCAGGCAGGAACCAGTGGAACCTTCCTCTTATGTAAGAATTGTAGGACTTGGCACATTCTGAGCTGCAACATCCTTTACTAGGCCTAATTTCAGCAAGATAGCTAGAAGCAAGTTTAAATTTTCCAGAGGCTCTAAAGAAGCTAGGTATACAAATGCTCCTTGAACAAACATCTGAAAATTCTTGGAGTTAGCTGACATTCATGGCTGAATCAGCCCTCAGAAACTCAACATCTAAAGTAAAGGATTTATATGAAACAAAAAGCTAATGAATACCTCCTGTTTCAAAGAGCAGTTCTTGAGAAAGTCAATATTATTTCACAAGAAATCTATAAAACAAACTGACAAGTACTACTGCAGCAGTCTGTGCTAGTGCTTCAAGGAATAGTCAGTCTCAAACAGGGACTCAGAACCTCCCTCAGAAAGGGCAGAGTGGAATTGGAATTGTCCTATCTCTTTCTGTTGAATGCACAGGAACTCGAATTCCTAACTTTGGTTCTTGCAACTGGCCAAAACCTCCAAGTAAGTCCAGTCAGTGGTGGATGTAATCATCATTAGCCATTATATTTATCTACATTGATGTTTCTCATAGATTGTGAAGGGGTCACACTTTGAATAATTAATCCAATCAAACCCATGCATGTTGTCCTAAAGTATGCAAACTAAAGATCCTGGCTGCATGGCAAATTTACATCCATGGACAAAGGGTGGAAACACTCAAGCCTAGATTTTATGCTGAGCCTATGCATGGTCATGAAACCACAGCCAGCATGGGTTTGTGGCTCTTCATAAATCAGATGAAAAATGCTTGGTATAAAATGAAGAGGAAATGCCAAAAGCTGCAGGAAGGGTGCATTGCCCCCACAACATCCCATTGCAGTCTGCAATACTGTACTGGAAGTTTCCTCCTCCAGGCCAGCAGCAAGGTGCAGAACAACTTTTTTCCCAAATACAGAACTTCTATTATTAAAGAGGTAACTTTGTTAGGTCTTTGCAAAGATGCAAAAAGACTCCACCACCACAAGAGAATTCCATGGAAGGGCTCAAAGGAAAAGAAGCACGCTCCCAAAGAAAGATGGGTTATTTCCATTGCTTCACAAGTTTGACCACCACGTGTAACATTTTACTGGCTGCAAGTTTCTAAAAGAGAAACTTGAGTTTGGCTTTGATGTACACATTCCAAGGAGTAATCTCAGAAAAGCTCAAACTGCAAATGAATTCATTATAGACTCAGCAGATTAATGCTCCAGCCATTTTTAAAGTAAAAGGTCACAGAAAGCTTTTAAAGACCTTTTCAATTATATTGCAAATAACCCAAATAAACTGTTGACCCCATAAAAATCATTGGTTTTCATACTCATTTATTTAACTGCATTCTTTTTTTTTCCACTAAATATGTTTTTCATATTCTAAAGCACTTTTCAGCATATTTTTTCCTCAAGAACCTCAAAGAAACAGTGTAGGAATTTAAAGAGTATTTAGTGTACACATTTAGGGTAAGATCCTTTTCAATACTCTTTTGCTCACTGGAAATTTTAAGTACGGGCATTGTGCCCAATGTAACAACACATAAAACAGATGTGTTTTTCCATTCACATCGGGCAGGAAGTTTCATATTAAGCATTTCAATAATTGCACAAGAAATGTCTTATATATGCTGAAATATCCTTATGGCTTGATTTATACTGGAAAAATTAGCTGTCCCCTAGAGCAATAAATACCTGAAAAATTAAATGCCGTAAGAATTTTAAACCTCCATGGGGAGTAAGGGATCACAGATACTCTGTGTTTTGCTTGGATCCCTCGATTTCACTGTTTCCCCCTTCTCACTTTGACTATTTCAAACATAAAGGTTTGTGATACACTCACCAGTGGTTTAGTTAAGCAGGACTGTGGATAAGAGTTCAAGCAATCAAAAGAAGTGGAAAAAACAGGCTGGGCAGGCCCAGATTTAATGCACAGACTCAATCCTGAGATGTATTATTTTGTGTGTGTGCATGTCTCTGTGGCTGTTACAATCTGGAAGTTGGGAGGGATGGAAAAAATCCTGAATGGAGCAGAACCTGATTCAGAAATGCTTGCCTGAATCTCCAGGGAGTTCTTACCATTAGAAGCAACACCCTGACATTAGCTTATGTCAACTCCTCAGGGAATGACAATCCAAGATTGTGGCAAGAAAAGACTGTGAGCACCTTATAATATGAGTCTGAAATCGGTCTTGAAAGACACAGCCACGTTGATTATTACGGTAGGTAACCAGCAGGAGCCCAGATATCATTCCTGGTAGGAAGAGTGGAGCTGCACATCCAGCTCCTGCATGGTAAGAAGTGGTAACTTATAGGAGGAGCAAGAACAAGAAGTCCCCATTAACCTGGTGATTCAAATGCTCTGTCTCTAGCCCAAAAAGCTGGATTTAAACACTGTACGTATATGAACAAAGAGGAGTGGAATCCTGATACTGCTAAAGTCACCAGCAAAACCTTTATCCTCCCTGAAGCACATTCTACTTTCAGTCTCCAGCTCTATATCTAATTTAAGAATGCATGATTAGGTCCTGCATTCAAAGGCAGTTACGGGAACATTTGAAATTCTTCTTCCACAACATCTCCCTCTTTTGTGAAAATCTTCTAAATTACACTGGAACACTTGAGGTTTAGTGTGGAAATGTGAGATGGAGGAAAATGAATCAATTGGAGCAATTCACATCTGCCAGTGACACCAATCACAACTGTGTTCTCTTTCTTTCAGGGAATACTGGAGTATTACTGCATATGTTTGGCCAATGAAGAAAGGAAGCATTGCAACATTCAAAAAAGTGATTTGAAAATAGAGTTCCTTGGGCACTACAAAATATACAAAATATACCTTGCCTTTTACTGTCGGATTAATTTGTAATCTTCATTTAGCCGTACCATAACCTTGTAATATCTGGACCCAACACAAATTTTTAAGGAGATACAAAAAAGGTAGAATAGGTACCTTCTGGTCTTGGCTTTGGTTTTTCCAGTCCACCATCCTGCATGAGCTCAAATGCAAAGGACACATTGACGACCTAGCAATACAATGAAGGCACTCACTACTGGGAACTCTCTATAGTACAAATAGCCAAGACAAGATGTATTTAAAGCTGCAGACCCAGATATTCAGAAGGAAAAAATAGTCAGGGCTCTGTATATCTGGTCCATGGAATCCAGACAATCCATTGTTTTGCTGTTTCTGGGTGATGGTGGTTTTAGAAATATAAAGGTAATTGAAAGTTAACATGAACTAACGTAACCCATAATAAAATTACTTACAAGTGAGAATAGCCCACCTCCTGCAAGCTCAAAAATTGGAACATGATGGCCCTTGAAGTGCTCTTGTCTTGAACAGACAGACCAATTGCCTGGATAGCTACAGACACTGATGTAATGTTGGTCTTAAATTGACACATTGTACATGTATGCTTTTATGTTTCCAAAACCCATTAAACCTTTCCAATATTAAATTCTTGGATTTTGGACACACAAAAAATCAGTTCTGTCATGAATGCTTGTGTGTAATCCTATACACATTAATGAACAGTAGGTCTCTTTCAATGACAGCACCACACAATGGCTGCCAAAGTCTGTTAACGCTTGCTAACCACTCCATCATTAATATAATTTTCTGTTTTATTCCAGGTAAGTATTAATACTGATTTTTTTACATACTTGGAAGTGGTTACTAGTACAGTCCTTTCTTGGTTTCAGCTACTAGCATCAAACTTACGTGGAAAAGTTTGTGTTATCCTTGTACAACTGGACATATTTATGTTTGTTTTTAACAGAAAAATGAAATCTAGTTACCTTTTGTTCAAAACTATCAGGAGTCAAGAAAAAGCTGTGCAGGGGAACAAAATAGCCTTCCAGAAGACCCATTAGCAGGACTAAGTACACTCCATCTGCAAACTGTGAAAAAAAAAATGTTTCTCAGTACATTTTCTGAGAAATATCTCATTGCTTTTGTTATTGAACAAGATACATATTGTCTAATACAGAACTGTCAACAAACTACTAAAAAGATATTTTAAATTGCAGCTAAAAGATGTCATCCCGCTTCTTCGATTTTATTTATTTAGTTAAATGTTATGTCTAATTTTAGGTGTCTGTAATTAGAGTGGAAGACATCAAATTGCTATAATATGTGTTCATTTCTATCTGAAAAATTAGCAATATCCGTAAGAACGACATGGATGCGTTGGAGCGAGTCCAGAGGAGGGTGATGATGATGCTCAGAGCACCTCTGCTGTGGAGACAGGCTGAGAGAGCTGGGGCTGTCCAGCCTGGAGAGGAGAAGGCTCCAGGGAGACCTTATAGCACCTTCCAGTACCCAAAGGGGCTACAAGGGAGCTGGAGAGGGACTTTTTACAAGGGCACGGAGTGACAGGACAAGGGGCAATGGCCTTAAGCTGAAGGAGGGCAGGTTTAGGTTGGATATTAGGAAGAAATTCATTACTGTGGGAGCAGGCACAGTAGAACAGCTTATGGATGCCCCATCCCTGGAATTGACCAAGGCTGGATGAGGCTCTGAGCAACATGGTCTTGTGCAAGGTGTCTCTGCAGGAGGGGTGGAACTGGATGATCTTTAAAGTCCCTTCCAACCCAAACCATTCCATGTTTCTGTGGTTTTGTCACAGGCCTCTCACTCCTACCCCAGCGGCATCAGGTCTATTAGCAACCCACCACCTTCCTGAGGCAGGTAATTTTCTTTTAACTGATGGAAACACAACCTCTCATCTTAGGGAATACTGTTCAGATAAATGCTTAAGGAGTTTCCAGGTACATTTGAATAATATGTTTTCCCCCAAAGTAAACAATGCAATAAGCAGAAACAGGGAATGCCCTTTTGAAAGCCTTTACACATGATTTCCATCCAAATCTTAATTTTACCTTTGAAAAGGAAATCTGTCAGATTGGTAGGTGTTTAAATAAAGCAGAGATTCTTAATAACGTGAATCAAGACATAAAATAAAGCCTGACCTGAAGACACCTGGGGTTTTTTGATAGCGCAGATCCCATCCCTTCCTGCCTGACCCCGTAATTTTCTTATGATAACTGCTGCAATTGTTCACATGGGGAGGTACTAATACAGCAGGATTAAGCTTTTCTTTTAGCTTCTTTTCAGCCAATTTAGCAGCTGAGAGCAAGAAAGAAGAGCATGTAGCACATTATTTCTGTGGTGCAATCAAGCCTGCAGTCCGGCTGTACAGCTGCCTATACACTTGAGTAGCTTTACTCTCAAGAATCCCTGAATTCTCCCTGAATAGAGCCATTGTAATCCCATGTGGCTGCGTGGCTGTGGAAAGGTAGGCAGGAAGCAACTGCTCAGCCTGACGTTGGAGCAAACCAAGCGGACAGAATTCTTTCCTGACCAAAACAAGCAGGTTCTCCTTACAGCACTTGGCAGCACCCAGAAGGTAGCATTTGTTAACGAATTTTTAGGCTAATGAAAGTACAAAACTGTTATAGATGCTTAATTGGTAGGGAATTCTTCATCTAAACACATTTAGAAATGAAGGGTTTCCTGCTGAAATAACTTAGAGCTCATTCAAAATTAATTCAATGAAATTTCTGGATAAAGCTGGGGGCACAGAGCACAGCATAGAGCAACTACCTCTCCCCTCTAAGAAAGGCTAGAGAATTCTACCTGTGTGTCCAGTTCAGTCACCTCCAAATTCAGTTTATTCAGATGCTTGTTCACAAAGGTGATGAGAGTCTGAAATATGAAAACAGTGCATTGAAGGCCTATTCAGCAGGGCAGCAGTTCAACACCAGCAGTATGAACTCCACTCAAGAGAATCTGCATGAGTGAAGAGACTGCAACACAATCTCCAAGTTTTAAAAGGGAAATATGACATTAAAAATTGTTTTAAAATTACTTTTTACAAGAATAAAGAACAGAAATAAAATGAATGCGATATATGTATAAAAATACACTGTTAAAACACAGAAAACCCCCTAACTTTCAGCAGACTATGGGGAAGTAGGCAATTGGACTCCACTCAAATTTGACAGCAGCCAAAATACTCTAGGGTCAGACCTCTGGCAGCTGTAAACTGGATATCTCCTTGGCATCAGTACAGTCAATGTACCAGTTGGGTTCTACTCAACATACACTTTGTAAGAACTTTTCTGATGGAAACTTTGATAACTCTACGTTGTTCCATGTTCCAAAGTTAAGTTCATGGTGCTAAACATTAAATAAAAAGTAACATTACAATCATGACTTTGTGTATTTAAGCATAAAGCTTAATTGTATTTAATGTATGCAAAGCATGTCAGTTACACATGATATCCACACACACTCACCACATACACACAGTCTGATACACACAAGCATGTACATGCACAAATTATGTATTTTAAAAATAAAAACCTTCCAACCTTTTTCACTACATTGAGCTTGTCTGGAGCATGGTCAAATAAAGTGTCGAATGCATCTCTTTCTGAAAAACATCCAGTGCCATTAATATACTGAGCAGCAGTTGTTCCAGTGCAGAATAAACACTTACTGAGACACATATTCATTTGAGACAACACAGTCAGCAAAATGTTTCAATATACTCTCTGTATTCCAAGTACCAAGTAGTTTGCATACTTCTCTCTGGCTGCAAGCTGCTATTAACTTACTTTCTATTATTCACAAAAAAGCATCATTTTCAGGTAGGATTTGGATTCCTTAAAGACCCTGTTTCTCAAAAATGAGCAAAGAATAGCATCTTTATGCTTAAAATCTTAAACAGCCAGATACAGACAGCTAAGTAACCAAATAATTTTCTGCAGAAGAACACGAGTTTACATTAGCCACTACATCTACAGAGGAAGATTTTCCCCATGGGCCACTGACTGCATTATTAAGCATCTCAAGCAGGTTTGTGATTACACATCAGCAGTACAATCCCTTGTATAGATGCTTTGGGCCATTCTCATATGCAATTCAGGGCACTATCAGCAGGACAGGACACCTAAGGTAGCGTGACTGGAGTGCTACTGTAGTCACCTTCTGAAAAAACCAGAAAAATATACAAAAAGGCACCAGAGCCTTTTCTGAGCAATTTCTATTTTGACAATAACCTGAACGACAGCAAACGACTCAACAAATATTCATATTCTCCAATTAAAAAAAAAAAACCAAAAGCTAGAGTAGATCCAAAGGCATTTGTAGAGGCAGACTTTATACAAAGCAAGGCTCAGGTGAGTGTTTCCTGTTGGCCAGGCACTTGGCCATTCCCAGGCCTGGCAGTGAGACACACGAGGCACAGGTCCTTGCATGGCGTGCAGGCCTGCTGAACAATGACTCCACATCTTTAAAGAATAAAGTAGGTAATAGACGTAAGAACATCAACACATTCACCAGCTGGTTCATGATAAGACACCACATTATGCTGGGAACTCATGGCCATTAATACCACTGCAGCAATGTTCTGGGGGTTAAACCACAAAGCACCTGCAAATTAACATGTGCTGAAAAGCGATGAAATGTGTTTTAAAGATGCTCAGAGTGATGTTAATGGTTTTTCCCCCTTTTGTTAACTGCCACAACAGCCTGTGGTGCATATTTGCCAGGACCACTCGAAATCCTCTACTTTCTTGCAATCTGATCAAAGTCACCACCCACTGCAGAACTCATGTACACTGTGGCTTGCCTCGAGGAAAGAGACAATAATCAAATAAACTTACCATGCCTTCCTGATAATGCCCTATGGAAAAAAAGAAAAAGGAAAAGAACAACACAGTTACATATAATTCACTGGTGGATATTGTGCTGCCAAACAAAACAGCATATATGGTAAGATCTTCAGCTTGGTGGATACTGGAGGAGATTATTGGAATTGGGAAAACCTTCACCAAGTTACTCCAGCTGAGGATCTGGGTTAGTCTGGAGTCTATCAGTATAATATCTTTTGGCTTTACTAAAGTCTCACAAGGAAGCCAGATCTCATATTCCTACTTTGAACCAAATCAATACACCTTGCCTGAGTAAAGGCTCTTTCACGCTGATTTTGTGAAAACTTTCCCCTCTGCTTTGAAGATGCACCTACCACACCAACTACAATACAAATCCAGCCAAAACAAGGCTTGGGCTGGGTTCTTAAGGACTGCAGCATTTTGCTCCAGCTGATCCTTCACATAACTACCACACATAAATCCATACAGATTAATAGTAAGTCAACAGTCCAGCTTCTCTCAATTTCATTAGAAACCAGGATATTCTACTACTCTTCTCTTTTGGTTTGGAATAATTTTTCTGTTATAAAATGTTCAGTGAGATGGCACATACAAGGCTTACCACCACCATTTTACATCCCTAAAGTCCTGCTTTTAATTCCCCACCTCTCTATTTCCTCCCCCTTTTGTATTTTTAGATGCTTGTTTGCAGCTCTTGAAAAGGCTAAAGTACAGTCACTGGCTGATGCATCATCTTCCCTGGAACCCCAATACTGAAAGCTAAATATCAGCAAATGTTTGAATTTCTGAGACACATCTGTGTTCAGTTACTGAACTGCTGGCAAAAGTGGTGTTGACATACTCAGTGTTACCAGTTATTTCCTCTTGGATTTGTCGAGACTGGAGGATTCCTTCTCTTTTCTGGAAAAAGTAAAAAAGTGACATTTTTCTCAGTATAGTTTAATGCTTAGGGTACAGTAAAAAATTTGTGATCCACAAACATAATTAGATAAGAAACCTGCAGAATAAGAACTTTTCTTAAACAAGTTTTCAGTAATATATTATTTTACCTTGCACATGTTTCAGAGAACTCTTTTGTACATTAACAAGAAACCCGAAACTCCACCTGTAGAAGGAAGTATTTCTTTTCCTTTCTCCATTGTTCTTAATTCACTTTGCTTTTAAAGGCCCCAATTCAGCAAGACATTTGAAACACCCAAACACATATGTAAGTATTTTAGTAGAGGTATGTCTAGGTGAGCTGAATTAAGCCCTGTATTTCAATGAGCAGCTTGGCAGATGGTGCCCATGCTTCTCTTTTGCAAAAATCTTGCTCCCAGGCTATTTGTTCTTTCTGCCCTGTTCATGCTCTTTCTTTTTTTTTTGCTTCAGTGTTTCCTTTCTTTGCAGACAAAGAGCTCTATTGGCTTCTCTCAGAAACCAAAATGGAGCTTCCATTTGCATTCCCATCCTGCTCCAGCTCTGACTCTGATGTTCTTCAGATGGAAGAAGCCCTTCACTGCTGGTGCTGAGTGGCCTTTGTCCAGAGGCTGTGCCCAGTGTGGCAGAAGCCAGCTCCCATCACTGCTGCTGTTTGAGCCAGCTGCAAAATGAAGCACTTGAAGAGTGTGACATTGTTTCCAGTTTGCTGATCACAGTCGTCTGGGGCCGGTGTAAATACCACACATATGTTTCACCTCACTTTGTGTTCTCTCTGACAGTTCTGCTCCCTGGTATTACCAAAATTTTGCAGTACAGAAAGAAAAGTCAGGCAAATGCTGACAACTCCATTTAAAGTCTAGACATTAGGCAATTATTCATGATTCTTCCCTCCCCGTCACACAAAGAAATGAGAAAAACAGATTTATGCTGGTCCTAGACTTGTCTTCTATGTGGAAAAGAGAAAAGGAAAATAACCTATTAAAAAAGTCCTTCATGGCATGTGAATTGGGGCTGCTGCTTTTCCCTGCCTTGGAGAAGACAGCACATCCCTACCTGAGGCAGTCCTGAGTGTATGATGTGCTGAGGACCTAGCCAGGCTTGAGTCTATTCCTTCTACACCCCATTACTACAATACATGAAGAAATATATTTATTTCTGCAAGAAAAGCTGAACATAGCCCTCTGGGTCACTCCAGGCTGGCACTTGGAGCCATCTGAACTGTCCTTTCAGCTAGATGACAGTTTCAGGGAGTTTCCATGAAAGTCCTGTTCCTAAACATCTTGCACACGGTAAAAAATGCGTTCAGGGAGGACCTTTGAGCATTTAAAAGACGGACAGGAGTCCAGGCTGTTACACACTGAAAGAGAGGGCACAGAACAGATGCACAGGCATTTCCTGTCACACACCATGATAGCATTACTACAAAGTCTGAAGAAAAATGACTAAGTTAGGGCTATCTTCACTTCCAGCTTGTGCAGACAGCAGTAAGTACTGTCTTCAGTACTAACTGAAGTAACTTCAAGTTACAATCTAGTTCATGCTAGCTCAACTTGGAATTCCACTCTGTTTGGGATTTTAGTTTATTTTTCCCATCGCTGCAGGGTGAAAGGAAACTTTTATTTCCTCCTCATGATGACTCTGGCATGCCAGTGATGCCTTCTGCAGCAAGAGCCCTGCTGCTCTCATCTCCTAGAGAGGCTGAGCATCATGGCAATGCCATCTGTAGTTTCCAGCGACCAGTCTGGGGATATGGGAGCAGAAAAAGGTTTCTAATGCTCTACACCTTCTCTCTGCAAGCACACAAAAACTGCCTGAAACATACTTCAGTACTGATATAAAGAATATTTCCCTTTTTGATAAACTGCAGCTAATATATTAAAATAAAAAAATCTGTAAATTAATCTTGTTGTTGACAATAACAACAAAAACAAACAAAAAACCCAAATCAAAACGATACCAAGCCCTGGTTTTGTGTCTGGCACCTGCCCAGTAACATTGATGGGATTTCCACACTGCCCAAATAGAACATGCATCCCCTGGACACTTATTGGACCAGCACATGTCAAGACAGACCTTCCTATACTTTTGATTTGTAAAAAGACTGGTGAATTCCCAACAGAATTGGACCTTAACACTTAAAACACTGGTCTAAGCACCTTCTCTGAAAGCTGCTTCTCATACTTCTGTCGCATTTTAAAAACTCCTCACCTCAAAACTGACCCTAACACTGATGTCACCTATTGTGAGGTTTGTCTTATACTAGACAGAGAATGACACAATATTCCTAAAAATACAGAGAGGTGCTACTGAGGACGGAAAGACTGTCCAACATGTTCCTTAAAGGTTAAAACTGAAACAACAAACTATAAAAATCAACATCAACTGTTTGAAAGCCTCTGTGGAAAGAGGCATGAGTTAAGGTTCCCCATTAAAAAGAAAAGCTGGACATGCATTCCAGTGACAACAGAAGACCTCAGTGAACAGGCTTGGCATTTTCTTCCGTCACAGCTGAAAGACTTCACAGAAGGCCCAGAAGATATTCCTAATCACCTACCATTTAAAACTGGCAACTACCCCTAGAACAACAAAAAAAAAAAATCTGAAGCTTGGGTAGTACATCTGGAAACGGAAAAGATCTCTTCTTATCTCCTTTTGTGTCAGTATTTTTATGTAACTGAGGGCCAACTGTTTAATTTCCACAAAGTCCCAGTCCGAAAATCTTGCCATTATTTGGATGGCTTTTTACCTATGCCTTGTTACAATCCATTTCACGTGGAGGATCATGTTTTATAATTGCCCCACCAAAGTGAAATGCAGAATTATTCTGGAGCTTGAAAGAACAAATACATTTGTCACAGGTTCAGAGAAGCCTTCTTGGGAACCTGGAGGCAGTGCTGCTCCAACACATTTCAGACCTTCCCAGGTAGTGGGAATAATGATCTCTGATTAAGGTTGTGATTTACACACTCATCTAATCTCAATCATTTCCTAGCTTTGCCTAAGAGTAGTCTATGCACCCAAGAATTGCTGTCCCAGAGCATGCTGAAGCCATTCTGGGTGCTCTGCCAATGCATTCTTACACTCTCTGACTTCCATCTCTTGGACACAAACAATCTGTCATCTAACCATTCGTGGATGGTATAAATACATAATTTTTAAAAAGAGGCAAATTGATGACAAGACCCAGCTCTCCAAAAAAGCTCTCAGTCATTTCAGTAGATACGATCAAACAAAGCCTGGGCTTTGTTCAAAGTTATTTATTCTACTGGTATGGCAGGAAAAGAAAATAATATAACAGAGTAGCTACAAAAGGACCAACTATCACATTTTTTCCTAAATCAGCTTAAACCCAGATTTCATATTACCCTCATTGCTAACAGCTTTTGTACAAAACAGCCAAAGGAAACAAGCTTTCATAAGAACTAGGCTGATTACCTGTTGGACACGAGCACATTTTTTGTTTCACAAATATCTTTTTTTCTATTTCAATAAACGACATCCAGCCAACACAGCAACCCTCACGTTTTCTATGCCTAACAAAATCATGAAATGAATTAAGGGAGTCTTTCTTAAAAGACCTCATAAAAGGACCTTGTTCTTTTATTTGTCTCTCTCTCCTGTTCTCTTTATCGCACCATACACAGCAGAACTTAAAAACAGCTACTGCACAGTCTGCTAAGCTTCCCTAGGCTTGATCTTTCTTTACAGAATGCATGAGTGTTTAGAACATGAGGTGTGCAAGTCTGACGACTAAATTAGACTTCAGGATCTGCTGATTGTTGATTAAAACTCTCGCGAGTCCAAAGGGTACATGAGGCATGATACAGAATCAGTCCCATGGGACACGAAAGAGATTTAAAAAATAAGAATAAAAGACCCAGCCACCATAAAATAAAAATGAGCAATGTCTCAAACAATTACAGTAAGTATACTGGTCCTCATGCTCTGTTAATAGGAATCAGCAGAGCTCTGGACTTCCACTGACTGGCTTTCACCAAGGTCAGGGTCTGCAGGACAAAATCTTCCTCGTCATTGCTTGGATTTTATTCTGGTGCAACTGCGTTCCCTGCAAACCACTGGTGCCTGAGCTACAGCTGTCTAACTAAGAGTGAGCCAGATTCTCCCACTACTTATTGTTTTTAGTTGGTTTATCTGCAGTGGATTTGTGTTGAACTACATTAGCCTGTTAAACAAGAGGACAATTATGCTCACTGATTTCAACTGGAAATTTGTCTGGAGGTATGGAATGACAGCAGAGGTTCTGGTTCTTCGTTTTAGGACTGTGTTCTTTTCCTCATTTAGTTTCTCATCATAAAGATGCCCTGCTCACTGTACTCCAGATTTCTTAAGCTGGTTTTGGTGGAACTTGGAGATAAACCAGTGTAAATAATACATTTATAATAGCCAAAGGAACGATGTTTCTTTGAAGCCTTAGACACATAAGTGCAGATTTTCAGGTATTCTCCTTCATGATCTGTAGAGAAACCCATGAAGCAGAATCTGAAAGTCAATGAGTCACTACCAGACATCAGAGATACATTTACCAGAGACTCTCCTTCAGATTTCTCCCTAAGTTACAAAACTTATCATATTTGAATTCCAGAAGAGAGAATGTTACTTTCTCGGATCTGTCTTGCAGATTTTCAGCCACACAAAACTTGAGCAATAGCTCTTTCAACCCAGTACTTCAGGGTAACATCAGTTAAAAGACATAAATAAAGACAGTTGCAGTGTGAAAAATAAAGGCAAAGTTAATTGGAGAGAAAGAAAAGCAGATGATATGGGAAGAGGCCAAATAAGATAGAGCAAGCACAAGTTCAACCGAAAGAAAAATGATGAACAGAAAAACATGAAGAGTGAATGGATGAGGCTCTAAAAAGGAGACTGACAAAAGATTTAGTTGATGGGGGGCTTTTTTGCATGCTTTTGAGAAAACCAACACTGTAATCAGACTAAATTAGCATGCACAGGGCTGAAAAAGAATAGTCAAGTTAGTCACCTAACATGAATCTGAATGTAATAAACAGTGACAATCCGTCATTCAGTGCCAAGAATTATTTGAATCTCTACACAAGTGAGCACAGTGTCAAAAAATGGGGAAAATAATAATGCTAGAGATCACACTGGGTGATAAACACATTCCAACAATAATAATGTTTCATATATTTTTAATGTCACAGTCTGGCCACTTCACAATCAAAGTAAAACATTGTGAGCCACAGCTCAATCTGGGAAAGCACTTGTGCCTTTTTCTGGCTGAAGCACTGTCAGCAGGGAAGATGCACGTGTGTTTCTTGTCAGCCGAAGAGACACACGCGTGCCCGCCCAGCCAGAAACTCCAGATGCATTTTTCAAGAAACCCCTCAGTCAACTTCACAACACTACCACGAGCTGTTTAAGGCCCCTCTTACCTGCACAACCACCACCTGAATGGACACGTGATCAGGGAGTCGGATTGGTGCTCGAAAATACTGAGATAATGCAACCAGGAGATGAAGTATCGCCACGAGACTTTTAGCATGCACAGCTGAAATAGATATTTAAGGCACAAGTTACAAACTGCAAAGTAATTAGGGCGCATATTTTTACTTCTGCTTAGGATGTGGGGATTATGGGATTCTTTTCCTCTTGCCACCTGGAGCCAGGGGGCACCTTTAAGGCACCTCATCTTTAGTGGTCTCCTGCAAGATGCGTCAGCACCAACACACTACTCTTTGCAACACGTGTGGATGCCACAGGCTTGTGGAGAGGGAAATCTAAAGCTAATCCAAAAGCCAGATTTTATGTACAACAGTTTAAGTGCTGTCTCTGCATTCTCCTTGCCTCTCTTTTATTCCCTTTATTTCAATCAGGATTTATGGACTATCAGAAAGATATTTTTGTACTCATAACATGCACTTACTCATTTTTAAGTGTCACAATGTCTGCAGGATGATAAACGAGCCCGTTTTGGCACAAGCCTTAAGCAATAACTTACTAAACTCAATGACTCAAACATTCCTCATGAAGTTGTTCTAGTTCTGTTATTGAAGCTTTTTTGCAGCAGGTTTCATATACGGGTAGTTAGCACTAACACAACTTACAAGATATCAAAAGCCAAACTGTAGGAAATCTTTGATCAAATATCAAACCACTGGCATGAAAGTGGGTAATTTCCAATCCTTATTATTGCCTTTCTTCTTTTTCTATTTTGTTTTTGCATCCCCCAGAGTAGTATTCCTGAAAGATCTTTGATAGCTACACTGCAGTGCACTTATGTTTTTTATACTTGAACTAATCGTTAAGTACTACCTTACTTCACTGTTGAAACACGACCAGATTCACTAAAATATCCTTCTTTATTATCTTCCAGTGCAAGTCTCAGCTATGCCATGGAGATACACATTCCTATAAAATGTGGCATTGCTGGCAAATGGTGCTGGAGTGCCAGTGGTCAGGGATGAGGTGCTTTAGCAGAACACTACAAAGATGCCTGTCTGCCTACCACTGATGTGTGCTACAGCTGGGCCCAGCTGCTGCTCTCTATCTCTACTCCAGCTCTAAAACACATGTAAAACATTAAATTAAAACTAGAAGTTAAATTGTCAGGCAACTCCAAACACCCCGCCTCCAGCTGCATAACAGAGAATGGAAAGAAACCTTGGGGGAGATTGAAAAGAGAAGGGGACAAAAAATTCAGCAGGACCACAGGAAGGGGAAAGTCAAAATGTCTAATGTTCACTCTTCCTCCCTCGAGATATTTCTCTCCTTCTCACTCATTTGTTGTGAATGGAACAGGATACAAAACTGTTCAGCATAAGACGGGTACAGGAGACAGGGAAAATGTCATGTACTGGTCAAGGTATTCAACAGCATGAAATGATTCTGAAAACCAAACTTAAAACAGATTAAGAGGCCTAATTTTCTAAAACTGATAACCTGCTTTCTGCAATACCTATCTATTGAAGTGTCTCGTGTTGGGCCACTGAAGGCATTTCTATTAAATACTGCTATGGTCATTCTTAATACAATAAAACAGGAAAAAATGCAATAAAACTAGTCTTGATGAGAGTTTTGTAATCAAAACTAGTAGTTCAGACTTAGCCTTAAATGATCAGAAACATTATTCATTTCTATGTTGCAAATTTCACACAGAGCTCTAGGACCTGACTCTCCTGCCCATCTACTGCATTTCTGCAGGTACTTGCCTGTTTCAACAAACCAATTTAGCACCACAAAACTTAAGCTGGTAACACATGGACTTCAGAGCGAATCCAGCACACTTGGACAGACTCTGAAAAGACACCTAACTGAAACTGAAGGCTGAGCACCAGTAAAGAGGGTAGAGTGGCACGTCTGGAAGTGCCCTTCAGAGCAGTTCCTACCATAAATCCCAGGTTTCAGCCCTCCCTTATCATTGGGTATTTCAGAATTCCAGACGGCACCTATGAACTCCCAGCTGTCAACAAATGAGATCAGTATAGCAAACACAAAACTTACAGTCAACGTTCCATTTAATGCTTCTTGGAGGGAGTTTAAGGGTTTCATTGATCTTTTCAAGCACTGTCTGTAGCTTCTGTTTCTGAGCAATTTCAGACTGAGTAACTTCTGCAACATTCAGCTTCTCACTTTCAAGCTTCTCTGAAGAGACAGAAGAAAAAATGGAGGAAAAACAACTGTGAGCTCCATGAAGAACACAAAGACATTCCATATACCCAGAGGTACATTCAGGAGACATTAGACTTCCTAATTTTATATCTGTTTTTTTCCAGAGCCACTCTCCCTCCACACTTCTGAGCTCCTAAAGATAAGTTCACATTTTCCCTTTAGTCACACGTTGACAAGGCAAAGGCCAAGTATTGCTCTGTGCCACACCACTGGCTCACAAATATTTGCTGCAACTCCCTTCAGGGAGCACCAGACTCGGAGGTAAGGCCCATTACTTCTATGGCTACTGGATAAAGGTTATTCTGCATGCAAATGGCTTGTACAGCAGACCATCAAACCTAGGAAACAGACACCAACTCTAAGATTTATTTCATCAGTCTCAGCCTCCCAGCTTCCACCTCAGATGCAGGAGATAAAAATCTTACTTGACCTATTAGTGATAAAACTGAAGTGAATGATTCCATATTTATAGAAGCAGAGGATGCATCAAAGATAGGCAAACGAGTTTTCATGAAAACAACTAAAACCTCAGGCAATTTCTCTCTATAAGACCACAGCCCTTTTCTGTACTCAAAATTTGCAGTAGGTTTTAAAATACTTTATTAATTGGTTTGTTGCTAATTAATACAGATTGCTGTGTATATATGTACATGGCTTAGTGCTCACCCTTAAAGAGTAAGCAAAGAAAATATAGCAGCTCCCTGGTGACAACACCAGAAGCAAAATGCTTGGTTACTTATCAATTTACTTCTACAAAATAGCATCTTAACAGATATCTTATTTAGTAAGAGCTGATCTTGTTCTCGTCAAAGCCAACTGAGTATCTTCCCAAAGGAATTTGGCCTAAACTACCAGCCTAAAACACTGCTGTCTCCTAATCCTGCTATATCCTAGTCCTGCCTAAGAGACTGCTATCTCCTAATCCTGCTATACCCTAATCCTGCCTAACAGGCTGCAATCTCCCTAGGTTTCTTGTGCCTCCTCAGAAATCAGTGTGTGCATAGTCGCACCACAAGACCCAAGATTTAGAAAGCAGAGACCTGATCCACAAGGAATTATGGGTAATGGAAAAGACTGCCCTGAAATGAATAAATGCTGGATCGGTATATGCATATTTAGAGTCACGCTGCATCTGATACACATTTTTGGAATGTTAGGTGAAGTCACTGGAGGTCTGCCCATGACAATCAAATTTCTCAGTCTGGGCATATCCAGTCCATCACAATATATTCAATAGCTTAACCATTCATAGAAAGGAATAGTCTGTGAAGTCTTTATTAGAAGTGCTCACATGATGTTTCAACATTCATTTAGGATACTGGAAAGAAATTTACTGGAGACTTTATGAGCTGTAATAACTAAGAAAGTGGCTTTCAAGCCAACAGTGTAAAAAGCACATGCCAACTCTGCATTAGCAGTTTCTTTTCTCTATCTGTTTCTCAGCTGAAGCTCAGTTTGCAGTCCACTGGGCACCATTACCTCAGTCATGTTAAAAGCCAGACATCAAACCAGAAAGAAATTCCAACTTTCCAGAGGAACCTTGCGATGTGAATAAACTGTAGCATGGAACGAGCAGATATTAAAAACATCCACCATGGTACTGAAAATGCCCTTGTCTTCAAACTGACTTTCCACTTGTAACATGGTGAAGTTTGTGCAGCCCATGTGCAGACAATAAATTTAATTGGAGTGAACACTGTTGCCAAGACGAGAGCCCTCCCGCTCCAGCAGCCCAGGTAGGCTTTGTGCTGTTCTCATCAACTGCAGAGCACCACACTGCAGTGCAGCTATGAGGACTGTGCATACAGCCCATTGCTCAGGGGTCTCATAACACACTGCTATTTTTGTATCACTTAGTGGCATAAATGTAAGATGATACCAAGGCTCCTGAGCAGGAACAAGAGATCCACTTATTGACAAAGTGCCTCAGCAGCGTGCACGTGTGTTTTTTCTTACCAAATAATTTCTGCAATACTTGTCCATCATACAGGTCTTCAGCCAAGTCTTTCACAATAATCCTCTCTCCTACCAACACATCATTAATCCAGTCAATTAATACCTATATGGGAAGCACAAATTTGGCAGAATTATACACTATTCATTTGCAATTTAAAACACATGTCATTTTTCTTAGCAGAAAGAATAGCAAAGCTGCAGTGGCTCAAAATACAGTCTGACATACCTTGAGGAGCAAACAGGAAAGACTCAGGAAGGACTCTTCTAAGGTGGCTAGTTAGGTTGCAACTGCAGGACGCTTCCAAAATTCTGCAGTGGCTGTGCCCATGCACCACAAGGTCTAGACAAACACTAATTGATGCAGTGTATTCTGGAGTGAAATCTTTCCCTTGCTTTCAGTAGCATTTTAACATCTTACTGTGAAGCAAAAGGCGCTGAAGTTGATTTTAATGAAGCGTCCTGCCAGAGTTCTATCCCCAAGAATCACAAAGACAAGGGAAAGTCAGTGTGATCTTAGACTGGGGGTGGGATGGTACTGAGACTCTGGACTCAGGACTTTAATCCAAATTCTTAAGTCTCCCTGTGCCGTGTCTAGAGAAAGATACTGCAACAAATGACCTCCCCATCTCACTGGGATGCAGGCACCACACGGTTCCAACTAATTAATATCGAACTCGTGCTTTGAAGTGTTCAAATGAAAGAGGCAGGGAAGGCACTAAAAAATAGTTCCACTTTCCTGAGAGGGTTTACATGCTTTCATTACCTTCATTAGTTCTTGTAATTTTGGATCATTTCTTGAATTTGGATCAACCATTGTTCGGACTTCATTTTCCTCTGGAAGGTTTAAAAGAAAAACATTAGAAACTATCCCAGGCACAACACTTTATTTTACATCAAGCTTTCATGTTGAGATGTAAAATTGTTGTGAATTACCTAGCATAGTGTCCTCGGGGTCTAGTTCGAACGGAATGGGACTGAGAGGTAAGTTAATGGCATTTATTCCTTCTTCCTGTAATTCAGACACTAGGAAATAAAGAAGAAAAGCTTGGTCAAATTTCAATTTAATTTTACTTACAATTTCACTCTCACTAAAAGTAGCATTAATTGTCTTAATTTCTTTGTAAGAACATGACTCTATTAGATAAGCCACTGGGTGTAATTACAGCAATAAAGGAAAGCTAACAAAAAAGGGAGGCGCGGCCAACAAACCTTTACTCGTTCAAGTACATTTTTCATGGATAATGGTGCTGGAACCAATGCAATTACCTCAAATCTTTTCCAGGATACGGCCCATTGTCCTCAAATTTTTAAAAGGCTCACTTGCATTTTAATGGTCCTGACATTTTAACACTAATGAATCATTTTAGCCGAGGGAAATGGTTATTGCTCTCAGTATGTCACCGCGGCTCTGGAGATGCTTCAAGTTTCGCTGCCTGGGAAGAGCTGGTCTGGCTGTGTACCCACACAGGAGTTACCAGACTGAGGAACTGTTCAGGACTGAAGGTGCAGCTGCAGCACACAGCACATTCTGTTGTCCAGGATGCTGATGTGTCTACACTGTCTAGCTGGAGCAGGCTCTAGGATGCTTCTGGCCTGTGTTCTTGGCCTTTCCTTATCAGAAATCACAGCAGCAAGACACAGTGTAGGATGACGAACCCTCAGAAATATTGCTTTAGCGTGGAGCCCAAACACAGGCTGACAAAGACCTTGGACATAGGAATGGGGAAGTAACCCAATTTACCAAACCAGGAGAGAGGCTTGCTGTCCTACCAATGTTGCTTTGACCACTCAATCTCCAGTGCACAAACCTTTAACAGAACTGGTTGTTAGCTCATCTGTGCCAGTCAGAGTTTAAACTTAAATAACTTAATCCAGCAATCCTACACACGGCCTAAAGATTCAGGCAGTTGTCCACACCTTCTGACATGAACTGAAATATATGACTGATGTGTAGATGCAGATTCACCACCCAACTGTTCAGATTTACCAGCTGATGCTTTCCTCAGTTTATTCTGAAAATTACAAAGACAATTTGGTTTCTAAGAAAACAGAGAAGTACTCTAAAGATCTTCTGTTTTGTCTCTGCCCTCATGGCTGCCTCCTAAGTCAGCTCTTTGAAGTTTTACCTCTGTGCCTTAACTTCCTTGCTGCAATAGGTATAGCTAAATTCACATGAACACTGTGATAATCACTCAGTTGGAGCGATAACAGGACTTAGAAACTTACAGATATTTTCTACGCTTCGTGAAATGTTTTGTGGTCTGCCAGATGAAATGTCTGTGCATGCTTCAAGCATGTGTGTAGCTGTATTCAAGCATCTATGCAAGACTCACAGCAATAATGGCTGCTAGAATGTTTATTACTTTTAAGGGTACAAAAATAACTCTGAAAAATCCACTACCTTCAACACTGAACCCGTAACTTCACTCCATACACTCACCCTGCTTATGTATCTGTAAAATACAAATACTGAGCAGCTCTAAAGAGTCATAAAACAATGCTGACAAAAATAGTTCCCTTGATTGTTGTATATTCTCTAAAACTGATGGCTGAAAGCAATGGACCAAATTAATCCCTCATGTAACTCCACTGAGTTCTGAGGAGTTATAGCATGGATGAAGTTGGTCTAGCATGTACAATCTCGGGAACTGCTTGCACTTAATGGCAATTGTTGGAACTGCTAGCACTCCTTAGAGAAAATCACTCTTAGTTTTATTAACCTCTTTGATTTTTTTTTTTAGTTTTCTTAATTTTTATTTTGGTTCAAAATGGTTATGGGCACAAAAATGTCAGGGGGTAGGAAACTTCCATGTGGAGGTCTTTCTGTTCCGAAATGTTTAGCTCATGGAGGACTTCCACAGAAAGCTTCCTAGGCAGAAAACGTGGGATTTTTTCATATCAGTCCCAAGGGGGAGCATAGTAAATAAAATCTATTCAAGCCAACTGCCTCCACTGAGCTCTCCTGTCCCAAAGGGCTGGATGCTCTGCTTGGGTGAGACACACTGGAGAAAGCAGTCAGCTCATTTTCCAAGTGAAGCACAGTAATGAAAGCTTTTAGTTCCTCTTTCCAGGGAACGACCTGCTGGCAGAGCTTGCTGACAATTCTCCAAGGAGACTGAGTAGACCTTTCAAGGTTGAAGGTTATGTAAGAAATTCTTCACAAGGCCCACTAAACCTCCCCATATCTGTCCTCTAACATGCACAACATTCTACCTCTAATAACGTGACCTCCATCACATTCTCAGAGAAAATAAGAGAAAGCAAACAAAACCCTACCACATCTTTGCATGAAAAGGGAACATAAAATACAAATAAAATAATAATAAATATACATGGGGAACTAAAACATTGATGTGTTCTCGAATGCAAGTGTTACATTTACTGCACAGCAGGGGCCAAACTCTGCTTTCTGTACACTGCTGTAAGCACAAACATTTTGCACACCTGCCAGAGCCATTTGCAGAACGTACCCAACATACCTCTAGATGATCCAAAGAACCCAGATGGATTCAGTTTTTAGAGAGGACAGCTCCTCTTCAGCCTCTGCATTCTACACTGCACAATCCCTGCCCCAGGTTGGTATTAGTCCCGTAATAAAAGTTCCTCCTGCCCTCCTGTCCCCCAAAAGCAGAAAACATTATGGAGAAAACCTGAGCCTGACAGTATCTTTTTCATTTCTTTCCCATTACTGAAGAGCAAAGATTTAACTACAGATTAGTAATGCTACTAAATGGAGCAGGTAAGCACATGCATTATATCAAGCTGTATGTAAACTGAGAGAAAATGAATTATGCAGTATAGCCTCACTTTCTAAGAATTTCCATCAAAAGAAATACCATGACAAATCACTGCTATACACTTAGGTGTTTATAGAGCAACCACAAATATGTGATTGAGGTTAAGAGTTTGCATTCCACAGTTTCAGTAGAGAAGTCCATTTTTCAGCTGCTTTTCAATAATTTGTGTTAATTCATTTTCATGGAAATCACTTCAGCAACTTAGTATTTTAATAAAGAACACAGTATTGGGGCAATTTTTGCAGCAGCTGAAATTAACATAAAACAATCTAATTTCTTTAAATACTTTGAGGAATGGCTTTGGAGCATCAGTAAGACCTGTACTCCGAGCCTTAGAGTGTAAAGCCCCAGGAAGGGAGGAGGGGATAGGATGTACCTGCAGCAGCTCATCTCTACCACACCAGCTGCCAGGAGCCAGACCAGTGCACCGGGAGCTGTGGCAGTTCCTGTGCAGGACAGCATCCAGGGTTTTGTGCTGGACAAAGGGCATGCCTGGCCACTGGACAAGCCCAGCAATTAGAGCTGAGGCCCCTTTGTGTTCTCACCCTCTGCTGTGACCCAGATATAGCCCAGTTCATCAGCTACCATGGGGCTTATGCTCATCGTGCTTATATTGGGAAGATTAGGGACTTCATCCCTTTGGACATGAGAGCAAAATCCAGTCCTTCAGGGGTTTTTTTCAGTCACCACACTGAGTGGAACTGCAGGAATGCATTTTTAAAGCAAGATCCTTAAAAGCAACAGTTACATATGGGCCAGACAAATCTCTGTGGATTGGCAATGTGAAAGTCCCAGTTTTAACTCTGGATGAGGAATGGACATTTCTGCTCAGACTTCTGATTCAGCTCCACGTGCCAAATTTCTTATGATGTAATCAAGTGCAACACCACTGCTATCAGCTGTCAACAGACTTCCTCCCATCATGCCAGCACCAAATTTGGCCCCAGAGCCGGGGAGCCCGCGAGCCTGTATCAACAGCAACTACAGCAGCTATTTTAAGCTGGATGGAATTCTTACTGTTTTAGATGCTCTAGAATTACAAGGTCATAAACCTATGCTATCAAATCCAGGCGTGTGCTCCGAGCCAGCCCCTGCCCTGTGATGTGTGCATCCAACTGCCGCTGGAGCTGCACATCTGAGAGCGGAGCGCTGCCCATACGGTTTAAATTGCCTTAATTCCTCCAGTCCATGCAGCCTGTTGCTCCACATTGTATTTATTAGACAGTTTCATTTGGGCTTTTTACTTGTTTATTTTGTGTGCTGAAGGCTTTTTGCTGCCCTATTTAGTATTCAGGGCTTAGAGTTACTCTGATTTGAATGAAACACATCTCATTATTTAACTGAGCTCAGCAATGCCACATCACCCAGTGCACTCTCTGTGGTTTAGATGTATTTCAGCATATCCTTCCAAAGAATCATGAAACAAATAACAGCGAGATGCAGTGTAAAACAGCCTCTCCTCTGAGCACTACAGCCATGTCTTTCCCATGTAACTGGTTCTGTACTTACAAAATTAAAATTACTCCAGTGCTATGACAGGAATGGATGGATTCTGAAAGTGTGCTATTAACTAGAACCAAACTATAAAGCTGGAGGAGCACCCTGCTTCTAACCTTGATCTTTTAAACCCAGGAGATTTAAATAGATGCATACACACCTACGGACATATAAACACATAATATTTCTACAGGTCTTGAACTTCCTTTCTCCAGCATATGTGTTTTCCAGTCAGTGTCTTCACCATTTTTAGGGTTTCATGTATACTGGGTGTGGGGTTTTTATGTTTTGTTTTGGGTTTTTTTGTGGAAGGTGAGATTTGCTGACATTATTCACATGGCTTCAAGAGTTTAAGCTTTCTATAAGAAAGTTAAAGCCTGATATTTTAAACTGCTATGGTAGGCAGTAGCTTTACATGTCATGCCTCTATCTTAAGCTATTTTTTCCTGGAAGAAGCACCATTTGGAAGGCTAGCTGCAGACATCATATTGCCAGAATAACAGTAGATATTTGTATGTATGCCCACATTCAAACATGCATGCCTATGCTACATACATTTAGATATGCAGCCAGAAATTACACCCAGTTGAGAAGAATGCAGATTTTCAGCAAGAAATGTCTTTACTGCTCTTGTACAAGACATACACTCAATTAGAGTTGAACCAAATTTAGATGAATCGGGTTTTGGTTTCATATTCCCTTTATTGGGTGCAAATTTCTGGTAAATGCCCATGACCTCGATGGTTTCCTTTTGTAACCACTCGTGCACAACAGCAGCTTTAGTTCCTCTACTGACTTGATAGCCTGTAGCACAGACTTGAGTGTAAATGACTGTATCCACACAGATCTCAGTGGATTATGCTGATTTATACCAGCTCACTGGCTCAGTGTGATTCCTGTTCCCTCTCACATACTCCAGTTCTATAAACTGATATCATTCCAGTGGGGTAATTCTGGATTTGTACCGGTAAATGTGAGAACTGGCCAAAATTACTTCAGATGGCTAGAGAATGAGAGAAAAAAATAGCAAAAACGTTTTCAAAAAGTCATAGTACAGGCTTTTATAGAACGATACTATTTAGTCAAGCAAACTTATCTAATTGCTTTCTGGGCCACCTCTCCAAAATGTTACTAATACCTGTGCATGTCCACCTTATAAGTCCACAAAGGGAAAAGAAAACATTAATCTAAAATAGCACTGCCTAATTTTCTGGAATACATAATTCATTAAACATGGATTCTGGCAGCTCAACTTTAACTCTGAAACAAAAGAAATCCGCACAAAAGGCAATAAATCTGCATTACACATGGTACTAAAATGATCCAATGGATTTATAGATGTTTACAAGTTTGCAGAGTGTGACACAGCGTCCACCAGAAATTTGATATTCACAGCACAAAACATCATAAACATATGTCTGCAACTACAAAAGGGCCTTTTTATGTGGGGATCATTGTTAAAATTGTCTTCAGAACATAAACCTTAAGTTGTAAATGCTACTCCCCATTTATTCTCCAAGACATAACAAATGAGGGAAGAAAAGCAGAGATATGTTTGTAATTGAAAATGTTTCTCAGGAAATGATCTGTACAGGAACATCATTCTCATTCCATTAACTGCTGACTCCAAGCCAACCATTTGTAAAAGTAAATAAATATGCAAACTGGCTGACAACAATGTGCCTGCCTTTAATGTTTCTGCATTAGTACTCAGTCTCCAAAAAAGAATCTATTTTCTTTTCTCATTTCTCCATTAAACCAAACATGGCATGCACACAAAAGGAACAGGAGTAATGCTGTTCACAAAAAAAGATGAGAGAAATGCTGTGATTTGATTTTCAGGTATGCAACACAAAATAAATGCCTTTTGCCTTGAACTTTCTTTAAAGTCCAAAGCCACTCTGAAGTACCTCAGTGACCAGTTGGCTGTTCCTTTCTTTCTTGCAATTAGCAGGGAAAAAAACCCTCCACAGACAGACAGATGTCTGCTCTGGGTAGGTAAAAAACAATAAATCAGGAAGCAAACTCAGTCCTTTTTTAAAAGAGTACATGTGATCCTCTTTCGCCATGTCACAAGTAGCTTCATTAAGCCTTCCATGCTTGCACATTTCATTTGGGATGGAGGTTCTTTCTCAGAATTTCCCTGTAGTTTCTAAGAGGTAATAAGCAGTGAAGTGCCAAGCTAACACAGATGCCAGTCATTCCATTCATTCCTTCTACACATCCACTCAACATGTCTTTTAAAATACATAACCAGTATCTGCAGATGTTTTGAAAAGCCTGTCACCCTACAGGAGTGTTTAAAACGCTACTGAAAAATCCCAAAAGGCAGTTTTGGGAACAAATACAGACAAGAGTTCAATTGATGCTGATTCTTATTCCTACTGAAGAACAAACCATGCACATGAGAAATGCTGTGACCATCCCAAGTTCTAATCAAAATGTGCTTTGTGGAATCAGATCCCAAAGCAAACTCCAAAGAGCCTCAGATGCTTTGGAAGGGTCTTTGTGCAACAGACACACAGAGGTTGTTAGCTGGCCTGCACGTGGTATCCCTACATGCAAAACACTTTATTGAAACAAATCCTTTGACAGCAAAATACTCTATGGAAACAAATCCTCCGACAGTTATGATTTTCAACTTATTGAGGTATGTACTGAGAGATCTCTGAACTGATTTATTGAGGGATCTCAGAGTTACACAGAGTACTTGGGGCCATACAGGGACAGAAAGGAGAGCATTTGTATCCTCCTCACTGGCATTTTGATATTTCTCAAGTTACAACAAATCTGCAGGTAGCAATACCCAGAAGAGAGGCAGACAGACCTCTTGGTGCAAGTGGAGGCCATTGTTCCTCTTACACACTCACCAGCTTGCTGCAACAATTTTTTCCAAACATTGTGGAGAAGCAGATTTTATAGGGCTGACTTGCCTCATTTTGTGAATCACCAACCAGCTAAGAGCAGCTATTCCAACATCAACAAGAGGCGCTCATGCAGAGAAGACAAAACCAAGGATCTGTTCCAAGAAGTCTTTCCCAGCTCAACAAGTTCTAGCTATTCCTAAGAGAAAACCCAAAAATAGTTCTTAGGAATGTGAGGGCACACTGGTAGCAAGCTGAGGATTTCCTGAATTTCTTACTCTTTTCCTCTTGAGTATATAAGCCTTGTTTTTGAAGGAGAAAAAGTTAAGAGAGACCCACTGCATCTCAGTAATCTAGATGACTGCTTTTTCTTGAAAGAAACAGAAAAATTACTACTTTTACTGGAAAGTTGAAAGTTTCTTCTCAAGAGACTGCAAACCAGTTTATGTGTCACACATGGCCCCCATTTTTGAACTGCTGTTCCTAGAACTACTTGTGTTTTGAGATACCCTCATACCCTCAAGGATCCTCAAGGAAAGACTCTGTGACAAAGGATCAAAAGATTTGTAGTAAGTGGCCAAGCACTTCGGCATCTCAGAAGGAAAAAAACCGAAAAAACTTCTCAGGCTTCAAGATCTTTCACTGGTATCAAAGTTGACCAGGATGAAGTTTGGGGTTGAAACCAAGGCTGGACAAGTAGCAAACACAAGAAAGATGGCATAAGAGTAATCCAAAGAAATTAAAATAATAATAATGAATACAAATATATAGATATATTACTTATTTGCCTAACTGGTAGATTGCAGTCCATTCTTTGCTACCTTCTGTGTCAGTCCTGAGCATCTAACCATGGTTCTCAGATTCAGGAGCAGAATTAACCTGCAACATCTAATTCTCTTTTTCCCCCTCGACTTTGAAGATTTTCAGTTTCTTGCTATGTTTAATATTTGTGCTTAACAACACAGATGGTTTCTTACAGTCTCTGCAATATGTCCTAGGGAATTGAAGTTTGTAGTCAAGGACAGAATCAGGATCTAATTTGGGAACTGGGATCTAAAGACAGGCCTTCAACATGGCAAAAATAGGCTGTGGCTTTGGCTGGATCAACAGAAACCCAGCTACATTCTGAAAGAAAAAGGGGTGGATTTGGTAAAAGGCAGCAAAATGAAAGCTGAAAATGGAAGAAATATATCTTCTAGCATCCTGAAGACTAAACTGCCCTTCAGGGTTCTCTTGGGCAACTTGGAGGTTAACAGGCATTTGACAGCAGAGAAGCTTCAGGCTTTGACTGCTACAGAAGGGACCAGAGAAAAGGCAAACTTCCTTCCCCATCCGTATCTCCTATGAGTGTGCATTATCAAGATGCACATCTTATGTGTGGAAGCCCCTCTGCTTTTCCCAGCCGTACAGCATTAAGGGCCAGTTCAGGGGTGAAAAGGAATATATCAGGGCTGTCTGTGAAAACCCCTGGCTAGAGGAAGGACTTTGGTCAGCTGGCATAAATCACAGTGTGGTGTGATCGATAGTGTGGCTATGCTACCCTCCTGAAACACATTTACACAAAAGTGTAAGATGATGATGCAACAAAGGACTTTGGTAGAACAAATTAGAAACCGTGTTTGGCTTAGGAAAGCAGAATTTGTTCTCAATTTGCACAGGAAATAAATCAACACTTTCCAGCCTATGTTCTCAAATCCCTTAATCAGAATTAATTCATTTAACAGAAGAAAACAGCAGTATCCTCATTCTGCAGCATAGAAAAACACACAATTCTTGACACGATGTTTAAGGAATACATCTACATGTTTCCTTTCTGGAGACAAATTGCACTTGTAAAATGGAAGCCTGGCACTTAAAATACAGCCTTAAAAGCCTGTCTCTAATGTTATACTTAGCTTGACAGAGTGGACAGGAATACCTGTACCTCTTGCTTTCCAAACCCCTATCACGGCAAAGAAAACACCCTTCTTTCCATATAAAACAGCAGTAATGATTTTCATCCAGCCCTGTGCCTTGTCCTTCACAGGCCCTGCCTGGTACCCTCTGTGCATTCCTAATTTTGCTTATTTCCTTATAAAACTCAAACAGCTGCTCCAACTTCCAAATGCCCTGTCTAAAACAAACCCCCTCACTGAACTGTTCATCTGAGGGTGGTGTTTCTGTGAGGACCAGCATTGTAAAGGTAAAGCCCCAGCTCTGAACTGCACATGCACTGCCACTGTCTCTTCCAAGAGATCTCAAACAAGCTGGCATTTTGGGGCAGCACTTGCTAGCACCTGTCAAGAGCTGTCAGACAAGGGAAACACCCCTGCATGAACTCCTACCCGTCAAACGCATTTCCTGGGCTGCTGTCATTGCCAATTTCATCATGAGGAACAATCACACCAACAGTACCTGTGGCTGTATCTCCTACTTTGCAGATGGACATACCTAAACCTGCAACTCAATCATCTAAGTAAATAACCTCAAATGGGTTTTACTTCATGGCACTAACACCTTTGGAGTTTCCCAGAAATAGTGTGCAGCCTTCAGCTTTGATGTCATAAATGAGTTTGTGTTACTATTCCTCTTAGAAAGTGCATAGTACCACGAAGGTTTAATTTTAATAAGCATGAATATTGAAACTTATCTACGGCGTAACACATAGTCCATTTGAAAATTGCTATCCCAAGCATGCTTTTGACTACAAATGACAACTTGCCCTGAGTGGAAATTCAGCTGATAAAAATCACTATTTTCACACTGGAGCCAGTGTTACATAAAGACTGAATTTGTACCAAACTGAATCTAATAGAAACACATAATCTTATGAAACATCACTAGGATGAAAAAGCTAATTCTATTTAATATTGCAGAAATATTTTCATGGAATAACATTAAATATTAACAGACTGCTGTATTTTCTTCTTCTTTTACCAAGGAAAAAACAAAGTCTGACAGGAGAAAAAAGAAAATAAACTCCCATTTTTATCTTCAAAATATTACCAAACAAAAATAACTACCATTGTAAAAATACAGGGTCAGAAAGCAATAACCAGAAAAGAAAAACAACCAGATGAGTCGGTCTAGTCTCCTACCTTTAGGGCAAAATGCTCCACAGCCCATCGTAGGGTCGCTGGGCCACCCTCATAGTGCATCCCATGGGGAACTGCAGTCCTTGAGGTGCTGGAAGCTCCTGGCAGGCCCCTGTGCTGCTGCTCTTCAGAGGAGCTGTTTTAGCTTTAGAGCCTGTTTTCCAACAGAATGGTCCAAGCACATCACAACTCTCGGCTCAGATCATCGCTTCAGAACAAGCGACTGACTGCCTATATAATTTAATATGATGCCACATGAGACTCATAGACCATCTGCAAAAGAAACTAAATCTGCTTTTTGCAGCTTGGTGAGTTGCGTTCCGAAGGCTGGGATGCAGCTTTGATTGTGTGCTTTTGTTATCAGTCGTACAACTAAACAAAGTGCTCAAAGGGCAAGTGCAAAACACACGTTTTTAGCGATCCCAGTCTGTTTCTGTTCTAGGTAACTTGTACCTTTTCCCCTTGTACTTGAATAAAGTCTCAATTCCCCTCAAAGCATAGGAAAAGCCTATGCATACACACTGCAGCATTGGAAGAGAAATATATTTTTTTCTTTTTTTTTTTTCAGTTGTTGTTGTGAAACAAAGTCTGATCAACAGGAGTTACTTGAATCGTGTTGCCTGAATCGAGATGCACGTGTGGTATTACCAAATATTACCAAATGCAGATCCTGACCACAGTATTCTTTTCTCTACAAATACTTCCCTACTGAAATAATTAGCAACACTCACATGGAACAAGGATTAAGCCCTGAAACAGGCAAAAGCATATAAAAAGCTAAAAAGCAGAGGAAAGGAATGGTATGAGCCATCAAAAGAATCATAAACTACTGGTAAGAAATAAACTAGTTTTATGGTCGATGGGTCCTTCCAAAAGGGAACAGTAATGAAAATATAATCTAAAGCCATTACTTACTTGGGCTGAAAATAAAATTCCTATGGAGTCTTCTACAGACTAAAACTTTTCAGAAGCTGTAAAATGTCTAAGTGTTTGTTTCAACTTGGAGCAGGAGGAGGGAAGTGACCCATCCCTGGCTCATTTCTAAGTCATGGAAAGTAGTTACCTTTCTAATTTCCAATGGAACTTCATTTAAAATACCAGTGCCAAAAGACAAGTATGGAGAATGGAGTGGTATTTATTGTTGAGGGTTATTGAGCTGTGCTACTCAACATTCCTCCCCCAGGTTTCATATCAGATGTGATTCCTTGCAGAAGAAGACTCAGAGCTCTCATCAGTGTTCTGACACCACATTCTTTGCCAGTTCTAAGGAGTCTCTGACACACACTGGTCTGCAGTTTTTGGGTCACTCCTAAAAGCAGCTTTCCCTGCCAACATTTCTATTTCATGCTGCACTCACAACTGGTAATGGGGCTCCCCATTCTGACTCCTGGAGTCCCATTGCCTTCTGGCACTGAAAACCTACATTGCTGGACTGCTGAATAACAGCATTCAATTACAGGACAATACTGAGCTGGCAGTTCTTACCAAGCTTTCCTTTTCTTAATTTCTGAATAGAATCATAAGTGTCCCAGATACTTATTATGGCAATCCTGTTAGGGACACAAGTACAGCCCAAGGAAAACAATGCTTCACTTGAAATGTCAAGAAGGAGGCTGAAAATTACTCTATATTAAGAAAATTCATGAGGTCTGAAGCCACAGCTACCTGCATCATCAATTCAACCTATTTTATAAGTAATTATTTATATCTGTTTATAAAGTGGTATTTTTTTGCATGCACAAAAGTAGTTATTTTACAAAAATAGTAAATGAGATTTGTTTCTTTTATGCTGAGTTTTTATACCTACAGAAGTAGACAAAAGATCATGCCCAGGTAATAGGTGAGGTTACAGCAGAGTAAGAAAGCTCCAAATTAGCTAAAGCAGAGCTCTTTCCTCAGAGAGTATAGCATGGCAAGAAGCTGACAACAGCAGGTCTGAAGTGCATAGCTTGGGGACCCAGTAGAGGAATTTCTACTTCTCTCTGTAATCCATTTTCACTTGCCACAAACATAAACTCAAGCAGGGCTTGATTTCTAATTCCTGTAACATAACAACACCACCATCTTTCAAAAAGCCTGTGCACTTCCCCCTTCCCTTAGCAGAGATCACTGCAGGGAAAAAACCCTGCACACTGGTAAGATGCTTTGGGCCCAGAGTTTCCCAAACTGTTCCTAAGGGCTCATTTTCAACCCTGCAATTTTCAGCTTTGTAAAAACAGAAGTATAGCCAGGGAGAACTAAAGTCTTATTCAAGCCATTTTGGCCATCAATACAGGAAACAATTCAAAGGCAACATGACACTGATAGCTTAATTTGTGAAAATGGATAAATACTGGATCTGCCACATAGCACATTAACCCATGTAACAAATAAATACAGAAATAACACTGCAATACTTGGTTAAAAGGTTTTGGTTCACAGAGGAGGAAATTCAATTAAAGCATGTAATGTCAATTACTGTCATTTGTAATTTTATTTTGCTTCCCTAGAAACAATACAGATGCAGGATTCTAAAGTTACCTGCATGTTTGATACAAATGGGATAAAATTATCTAGGTTCTGAGAAAATCCAGATAGTAGGAGGGAAAAACCCCACAGTTTCACCTAACCTCACTCATGGATCTTCTTCAAAGTGCTGGTCACATGAGGACTGACAAGCCTTCAATTTAAACATATAAGCCAACAACCCGGACCTGAAACAAGACTTTAATGTTTAAAAAATTATGTTAAGTCATCAGAAAGGCTGGGAGGAGAGCAACAGCTTAATTCTCAGCTACTGCAAATGGGCACAGCCTTACTAAAGCCAACAGAAGAGCACTGACTGGCATCAGAAGGGAATTTGGCTTACTGTTTATACTGATTGATTCCAATCGGAAAATGACAGGGTCAGGTCCTGAATGTTTCTTAAGGTCAGGTCCTTAATGTCTCCTTCGCTCTGCTCAGTGTACAAGTGACAGGGACTAAAGGCCACGTGGAAGACTCCAAGCATCTCACCAGCACAGTAACAAACACTGCCAAATCTCATCAGTCCTTTTCCCCTTTGCCACGTGAAACGCACCGCAGCATCAGCACCCAGTCCTGCTTTTACACAAACAGCTTTGCAGCAGTAGAGCTCAGTGCTGCACAGAAGCATCCCACCCATGGCATATTCTGCTGGACTCAGGAAATAACACCAAAAATCAATTAATTATACTTACTGGTGGTGAAATAAATGCCAGACATATTTCTACCTTGCAAACTATGATCTGAGCTACACCAGAATTAGCAGAAAATCTGCTGTAAAGACCTCCAAACCTTTTTCCTTTAAGTATCACCAGTTTTAAATATGGAAGCCTCCTGCCTTTGAAAACCCATACTTTCCTCAATGGTGTAATGCTACAGTGAAATGATGATTAGAATTATAGGAAAGAGCTAACAAAAGAAAGACTAAATCAATCAGATGCTTTCTTATGCCTCTAAATGATACACATAAATCGTGTCTATCAGGTTCCCCCAGGCTATTTCAGGAGCAAGCAGAACACAAAATGATGCAGATTCATAACAAAAAGTCTAAATCTAATCTACCTGAATTTAAAATGCCAGGAATCGTGTAAAGGGAAGAAGAGATGACAGACCTTGCATGTTATACATAAGCAGAAACAAGAGTCATACAAACCGGGAGTCACACGAAGTGCTCATTTACCAAGAAATTACAGGTTAGATCCCCAGCAATGCCAGCAACTACTGGTGTGTAACTGCAGTGAGGAAAGAGGTGTCTCCAAACTGCCTTCATGCCTTCCCTGCCCTCCAGAGGATGACACAAACCTGGCACATGGTACTTCAGGGGTGGCACTGAGGGTATGGGTGACACTTAACCTCCCCTCCCCACTCACCAGGGCTAAAACCCCAAAGTGAAGAATTCCAGCTGTGATGCAAAGGGAGAAGGTAGATACTAGTACTATGTTTCAGACATGCAAATTATCAAACCGTGTCCTTCCCAAGTAACACAGGTGAATGTTGGCAAAAGTCATTTAAAAGGGGCAATTCCAACTAGATCTAGGTGACAAATGCAAGAAAATTAGACTACTGAAAAAATAACATACCATTGACATGACCCAGTTCACCTATAACACAACTGACAAATGGCTAAAAATATGTCGAGAAGAACCTGAGGAATTCCAGCTCTCCCAGAATGTTACTATTATTTGCAATGCACCTTGCAAGATCCAAACACAGGCAGGCCCATTGCCTTTTTCCCTAAACACACAGGAGAAGGAGAATGATGTTATACCTATAAATACACACACTTTTTTAATGCCTCATACCATAAACAAAATCTTTACTACAACCATACATGCACACAAAATCGGATCATTTGGAACACTCAATAACATAGCCTCTCTCTCCTAATAAGCCAGCCTCATTCCCTCCCATTAAATCAACACACATTCAGGTCTAAAACCTTCACCTGGAGCCAGACTTCTTGACTTGCTATGTGCTGACATTTTAAATGCAGGAATAACTCTCCTCTCATTTTCTAAGCTATGCTGGATCAAAATCTAGACATCAGCAACACTACTGAAAATACAGAAACAACATCAAAGTCAACAGAATCTCAGCAGCATAAAACCAGTATGCAGATCAGACCTAGATCATAACTCCTGCAGACTTCTCTTGTGGCACAAAAATATTACTCAGCAAAAGGCAACACAATTGATAACCAAATAGTTTATTCAGTGTTATCTCATTATTTCTCAAGCGGAAGAACTACAGCATACCAACTTTCAGGGATGGACTAAATTGGCTCAAAGTTTGTGCTAGAGCAAGAGGAAAAAGCCCTTGATTTATAGACCTGCACATTAACAAGTGCCTCTTTCTTGTTACCCTCTCTCTGCCTTCCATTTAGCGTTCATGTTACTGGAGTTGGATTTCCTCTAGGCCTGGGCCCTATTCAGAGACTGCATTACTACCCCAATTCCACTTGAGATTCCGTTTCCAGAGCCCTGCCAAGCTGGCAATATGGTTCCTGAGAGACTACTTTCCCTGACATGCAGTAAGCTATTTATTGACACACCACTGTTCCCGTTCAGTTCTGCACCTAAGCACTGAACTGGATAGCAGTTCCATATGTTGGATCTGTTACACTTCCCTGGAAAATTATATTACTTTGGGTAAATAAAAAGCTAAGAGCAGCAGGAAAAATATCATAAAAATGCAGCCGAATTTGTTTCATCCTGCCTCCATCAGCAAATTTGGTCTATGACCTCTGCATATGAGTCATGCAAGTGCTTTAAAACTTGCAGTGATTTATATTTTCAGGATAGGAAGTTCAAGGCTTATATTTCTGCTTCCCAACCATACATTATTTTTCTTTATACACAATTTCTTGATAATTATCTATGAACTAAAATATATAGGCATCTTATTTTCCTACTTTGTGGTGCACATTAACCAAAACCATTCATCTCAATAACCAGTCTTTGGGTTCTTGGCAGAGGAGAGCTGAATGTGTAGGTTATTCCTGGAACCATACTAGGCTGATGCTCTCATCATAAGTTTTAGTCATGGAAACAGGCTTCTACCAAGACAGGCATTGTTTGTTAAAAAGGAAATTCCCAGCATATCTGTCAGAAACAAGGAGTAGTAGGGTACACCACTTAACAGTGTAATGTTTGCACAGGGCTGTTCATCAGAAGGCTTTGGTCTGTTCTACAAATCAAGTGATGTTTTTTTGAGCTTTGGGCTTGTGTCCTGCTGAGAAACCACTCTCACAGTTCCTCTGCAGCACAGCTTCACTCCTTGAGACTTACCTTTATAAGACAGCAACAAGCTTTGAAGGGAACTAGCAAAAGAGGTGACTTTTCAGTTTCTCTAAGCATTATTAGCAAGGGTTTTGGATCCACAAACCTGTGTTTTCTACGGCCTATTTGGCCTTTACCACAACACTTGCGAGGTTACAAGGAAGGTCTCGCTGCCTTGAAAAGGACAATTTGTTTCCCTTGTGATTCAGGCCCATAAGAACCACAGTGCAGCTCTAGCCAGATACATTGACTTTACCATGCAGGGACCACCTCTGAATTGCTGCATTGGTGAGCTGCCACTGATTAAGCACTCTTTGCCTCATTCCTGTAAAATTTAACAAAGAGCCCCTTCATTGAATAAAGGTGTAATAATCTGTTTTCACAGATAAATTCTTTGGGTCTCTGCATCTTCAGCACTTGCCTCTGCAGGATATTTGATGACAGCAAAAGCGAAGTGTCTCACTCATCAGGGTCTGGGGAGTTTATCCTGTTTGCTCTCTTGGACTGGTCCTGCCCAGACAATGAAAACTTTTTCATCTTATTTCTCTAGAGTACTAACAGAGATCAGTAATTCTGCTTTATCTAATGGAAAATCTCTGGGGTCTTGTGAATCATGTGTTGGCAGCTTTATTTAGATGGAAATCTGTGCTCATCCCTGGGAAGCCTTGCTTTAAAACAATTTTCTGTAACATTCAGACTTCAGTTGATCTTTCAAGTAATTTCTAGTCTGAATGAGTTAAAACACAGGTGAAGTTTCCCTGCTGAATGATCAGCTCAAGCACAAAACCCAACCTGACAGATCTGGATCAGTTTTAGAAGTCGGCTGCAAAATGTTACATCAGTGAGCAAGTTAATCCTCACCCAGGACCTGAAAGCTTCTGTTTTTCTTCAAATGTTTCCATTTTCATTAGTACTACAGGGCATGTCAGGCGAATCCTGCCCTTTGTTACTTGTGCAGCCCGATTGCAATTAAGCTAACAAGTCTGCTGTAGTACAGGATGGTGTCCAAACCCTTTTCATAGCTGCGGTTGCTCAGGAAGAAGAAAGCGAGCCCTTAATTTGTCACTGAGGTAAGCATTTATCAACTGTGGGCACAAAGGAAGGTCAACACATCTCTGCTGTTTCAGAACTACAATGGCACTTTAAGCCTCCTGATACCACTTTGATGCAGACAATGGCCATTATCACTATTTCATGAATATGAAGAAAAAAGAAAAGGGAAGAATTTGCATGCAGCCTCAGAACATAACAGGATTAGTGCTCAAGGGCTGCTGGCTGCCAGGCACAGGCTTAGACCACTTCAGCAGCAGTCCCCCACACACATCACTCTCCTCTCACCCACTTTCCTGATTCAAGCTGGTCACCTCCTCAACACTACTCTCACCTTGTCCACCTCCCCTTCCAAGGCCCGTGTTTGTTATCACCTTTCCAATCTCCCACCCTGGTGCTGCTCCTGCCACTTCCTCCCAACGGCTTTCCCCTTCCCCACCTACAGCTGCAGGCACAGAGCCAGAGCTGTTATGTCCAAGTGACCTTGTTTTCCAGACCCCGCAGATAGGTAAATGACAAAAAACAGTGCCCATGTTGCCAATCTAATTTATCCTATTTTGAACGCAGGTATTAAAAATATGAAAATGATTATTGACTCTCTCTTGTCCCACTTAGTGGCACCTTAGACTGACTGTTTGAACTTTGCCTTAGAAATCTGTTTCCAGTGTTAACTGCTGATTTTACATTACATCCTAGATTGAGTATTTCTCACCATAATCTCCAGCCTTCTCTGTTCCCTGTAAAACATTTTTTCCTGTCAATTTCTGAAAAGTCTTTAAACAGCATTAGGAAGAGAATCTGATAGCCTACAGTTCTAGAAATCAGTACAGGCAGAACCAAGTTTAAAAGCACTGCACAGGCAAAAGAAAATATTTCCTGGATCAATCAAAGCTTAGTGCAAGACAGGGAAGATGTTGCCTTTAATAGTCAAAGGAATCTACCACCTTGTGAAAGAGCACCAGGCAGCCAAGCCGTGCTGAAGAACAAACAGGAGATTGTCAATGCCTGGCCCCTCGCACGGCAAACCTGTTGGTTTATAATTACAGCTCCCTGCTCTGCCAGGGCAGGGGACAGGCCAGGCCCGAGCTGTGCCCCACCACAGCAGCACCTGCATGCAAATGCAGCACCATCAGCTCAGGGGCTCCGAAGGGAACCACTTGCCATAAGTAAATGCACTTTGACAGCAGCTCCTAATAAGAGGAAGGAAATGAGGGAGAGAAAGAAAAGTGATAGGAGACAAAAGGACTTTATAAAACAGGGCTTTATTGCTTTCATTTGTAGCATTTTCCCTTTGTTCTGCTGAGCCTTCCAATTCCAGATACTGCACAAAAGAGATACCTGTCTAAAAAAGTTTATTTCAATCTGAAACTGACTTGTAAGATGCTTCACTAATTCAACAGCCCATTATCAGGAGTAACAATGAGCTACCTCTAATTAATTTGGTGCAGCCTTTGCTTCTGATACCAATCAAATCAATATTAATGGGGAGTTTGTGCTCTCTCATTACAGCACAAAATGGGTACCAATCTTCTCATGAAGACTTTTGGACCATAAACTGTGTTTGAGGTCAGCATAGTTGGCTTCTTCCCACACCCTTTTTTTCAACCAGGATGGAAAAAAATATATAATGATGTGCTATTTAGTACCTGGATAAAAATCTACATTCAGGCTGCCTACACCGAAAGACTGAAAGCAGTTCAATATGAAGAAATCTCAGTCTAAGAAAACAAAGATTTTAGTAGCTCGCAGAGCTCAAATTAAACACTTAAATAGGTAACACTAGATATTTCTCATGCTGCCTCACATTTCTCTATTTATTTTTATCTGCAGGATCAGGCGTGTTAGAGAGGGAGGCCTGGTAAGAATTGCCTCAGCCATCATTCTTGGTTACTTACATCTGTGGTCAATTTTCCACACTTTCTTCCATAAAAGGTAAACGAGGCACTGTACTTGCAACAGGATAATCTAAACAATATGAACAATGTTACTGTTGAAGACCATCTGGCTCATCAAGCACAGCTCCAGACTTTTAACTCCTTGAATAAAGTGTGGAACCCCACAGTGTATTTTTTTCTTCCAAAATTCATTTTTGAAACGGTAAAAGTAGAGGTCCTGGAGACACGAGGGATTCAGAGAGGGAGAAAATTCAGTTTCTGGTTTTATCCTTTCTGTATCTTATGCATGTCTCAATCCAGGCTACAGACAAACACTGAGACGTCAAATTTTTCTACCAAAAAAAAAGCCGTCCATGAGTAACTAGTACATGTGGGGTTGGAGTTCCAGAGGGGAGACAAGAGGGTTAAGTATTTCATAATTCACTTCAACTTAATGGCCTGATTCTACCAGTTCTTAAAAGGTAATAAAAGTCAAAGAAGGGTCACCCGGAATTTGAGGAAAATAGGGGAGAGGGATAAGGGTGAACGAGACCAAGGAAGGCTTTTGCTAATTGTAAACACAATTTCTTATCTGCAGATAAATTTACAAGTGGCTGGTCTCTGGGAGAAAAATGTTAAAGCAGCGTAGGAACAAAATAACCTGGAAGAGGGCAAGCCAGTAGGAGAAAACAGTGATCCCCAAAGTCCAAAGAGCAAAGGAAGCACTGGAGCTGGCTGCGCTCTGTGCCCCAGAGGCCAGGCCAAGGGTCTGTGCCTCAGTTTCCCCACCCACCCATTCCCAGGGGAATCGCAGCCCAAGGCAGCAGTGCCAGGGCTCACCTCAGCTCCGCGAGGCGCTCTGGAATATGGAACGGCAGTGAGCCCCCGGCTTGCGGCAGAACAGCTCCACAGACACACAGGAGTTAAATATTCTTACACTTCTAAAAGGCTACAGACTTCAGAACACACTTGTTTTTCAACTGAGCAACAGAGAGAATTAGATTTTGTCACGGGTCTTCGCTCAGTTTTCGCTCAGCTCTGTGATTTCTCAGTTCTGTGCTTTCTGTGCACAGAGCGGGTTAAAAAGCCCCATAAGTGTTGGCTGTAACAGGGCAGGGTTTTGGTCCTCAAGAGGGTTGTTATCCTCCAAAGAAGTTTTAATGGCATTATAAAAAACAAAACAAAACCAAACAAAACAATAAAAACATCCAAAATAAAACCAAAAACCCACAACCAACTGGTTGTTGAAATACTTCAATGCTTTTTATTTAATTTCTAAAAATATTTTTGGAACGGAAAGCAAAGAAAATGAATTAGAGCATAGTTGGATTTTTTCTTTTTGTGTAAACACAAAAATTAATTTTCATATTCAGCGGTTCCTTGCTTTAAATTCTACATCTTGTTTTAACTAGAAGCATCACCCTATCTGGTTTCTAGGTAGAGCACACACAGGGCTGAACCTTCCCCTACAGTAAGTTCTTCCAGCCACTCCCAAAAACATGTGCCCACAACCCTTTTTCAAAGTCTAGTCTAATTTAGATCTAATTTTCGTTGAAGCTATTATATCATAAGCCCACTGCAATATGTACTGACACACATATGTTGAATTCTTAGCTTACAAAATCATTTTAAGATGCAAGAAGGACTTATAAAAAATTATTTTTAAAGAAATCGTATTTAATATATGCTCATGACTCATCAATTGAAAAAAAAGCAATGTTACAGTAAGCAAGACAGGTCAGGCAGTTTTATGATTAATGGGGTCAAAAAGTTAGAATTCTTGTTTAAAACTTTGGTTGCTCATACTGAAACAATTAACCCTATCTATGGAGCACCAGGCCCCAAAAAACAATGCAAAATTTCAGAAAGAAGCAATACTATGTTACAAAACACTTATTTTGGTGTGTGTTCCTCCCCTTCAAAAACAGACTAACAGATTTCGCCCATTTATCAAGAGATTTTCCGGGTGTAGCTCTTCCAAAACAAATCTAGCTTTGAAGTATGAGATGTTAGAGTACAACGTATAAACTAGGCATGCCCTAATGGCTATTTTGCTGCAAAAGCATCCTGTTTTCTGCTATACCAACTGAAAGTCCCTTTCCTCCTACTTAAGCTAATATTAGGATCTGAAAAATAAAAAAGAAGTCGTTTGATCAACAAGGAATCTGCTGCCGAAACCTCCGGTACATTAATGACAACATCGGTTACAAAAGCGCCTGCCAATCATACTGTAGCTCTGAGAAAAAGCATTCCTTTAAATTTATTTAGCTGCTAACTCGACTGAGTGCTCATGATAGCGAGCATCAAATGCACTGTAAGCAGCTCCTGGATTTTAATTAAGAGCATTCCACAGGAATAATGCTAACACGTGCTGAGTGATAAACATATAAGCACTAATACTGTTCTGTAAAGCCTTAAATTACACGCTCCAGTGCGCTGGATTTAAATCCTAGAAGACACTGGCACCAATTGCTGGGATTACAACTTTCAATTAAACATAGAACTAAATTACTGGATTTCAAACCATTTCTTTAAGCCACACCTGTCTGCTAAGCCTTTCGCCACATTCACACTTAATAACCCTTAACATTTTTCATCGAGCAAGCTCAAAGGTTCTTCCAAATTTAATCCCCGTCACTGCTCCACTTCACACATCTGGAAACTGAGGCACACAATAATTAAATATCCCAAGCTAACACAGGAACCTGTGCCATGGCCACTGCTTTTGAAAGGAGCGATTGCATCTTGTTCCCAAACTTGTGGATCATTCTCACTCCCACACGATCGTCATCTCTTGGGCAAGTACTCACATGGCCTTATGGTAAATTACACCAGGAAAGAGCTTCAGATTAAAACTGAGGGGTAAAGGGAATTACAGGCATGTAAATTAATACAGCTAATTATCTGTAGCCATTATTTATGAGCCATCTCTAGGTGGGCACATTTCTAGACTTTGTAACAGAATGCTATCTTGACTCAGCACAACAAAAGCCTACAGTTGCCTTTGAAAACCTCAGTCATGTTTCCTTCTAATTGAAAAGCGATTAAGAAAACAAAACCAAAATTATTTTTCCTCCTGATTCAGGATTGTTCTCTATTTGAAAAAGTGGTTAATTGCTTTTCTAAATAATGTTAAGCTTACTCAGACTAAATCTCACCAAGAAGCATTTGGCCAACTTCATATGAATTTCATATAGCAAAATACTCAAACATTCTTAAAACCAAATGTCCACACCACAGCTGAAGAGCTGCACAGATGCTGTGCATGGCGGAAAACTGTGACACAGGGGAGAGCTCTGCACCTGCACTTCCACACCCAGAGTATTGTGCCCAGTTCTGGGCTCTCCAGTGCAAGAGACACATGGAGTTACTGCAGAGAGTCCAGTAAAGGGCTGCAAAGGTGCTTAGTGACCTGGAGCATCTCTCATGAGGGTGAGACCCAAAATCCCAAAGCTCTGGTGCACTCAGTGATTCTAGAACCCAGAAATGCTCAGAAGGTTCAGCTATGGAGTGAACTGGAGAACAGGAGCACAGAACAGGACAAAGAATCGACTCAGCCATGCACACCCTCAACTACTCTCTACATGCACAGGCATCGAAAAACTAATTCAAATAAAGAAATCTAAGCCACATGCAATATACACAAACACCTCATTCCTTTCCTGCACTCCTTCAAAGAGTTAGATTCCTTTAGTACCCTGGTAAAAAGTAGTCTATTGCAGATATGATCTGGGCATAAGATCTGTCAAAAAATCAAAATTATTGAGAATGATTCTGTTTTTTATCTAATGTTTGATATACTTTACTAAGTATATTGAAATCCTTGTACACACTAGGAAGTAAATGACCCGAGTATTTTGAGAAGTGTGAAGCTAACATGTATCACTTCCGAGGAAAAAAAACGATCCTCTCCTTTTCAAGCGGTTGTCATTACAAAGTAGGTAGTTGTTTCCTGCAGGTGAAACCCCTGAAACTGCACATTCTAGTCCATACCCTGTAGTAACTGCTTTGAAGCAAAAATAAAAATGCTTGGGTTGCTGCTTCTTGTGCAAAGGTTTCCATGTCAGTAACAACAATGTATGTAACACTTCCAGAGCCTGATGAACTAAAAGACAAGGAGTATTCTGCTAAACATAAAATCCCTTACAGTGTCTGGATGGAACAACTGAAGAAAACTGCTGCAGCTGCCTGTGCTGTCTCTAGGTTTTGGCATTCATTATTTAAGTTCAGTGGAAACTGTTCAGCCTTGAAGTAGACTGACTCATGCACTTTAACTTCCAATTTCCTGCAAACAATCCATTAGTTTTTGGCAAGTTTCATACTGCACAGTACTTCCCTGAAAAGGGCAGCTCCCAAACTCTTCTGATTTCAACAGTGTTTTTTGAGTTTAATGAAAGTAGAATTTGTACTTGTGCCCTTACAAAACTGAGTGTGATCCCCACCTGAAGATGTCTGACACACTCACGAAAGGTACACGAATGACTTTGCTCAGAAAGGTTCTCTCCAAATGTACGTGTTGGGACAAATCCTACTGGGCTGTACAATATGGGCATTTCTCAGAGAACACGAGCTGAGTTTAGATGTGCACTGTTAAGTTTTACCTGACAAGGAAAGCAAAAAAATATTTTTTCGTATTACCTACACCTCTCCCAAAAGTGCAATACCTACTCCTACACTTCTCTGGTTTTATAGCAGCTGAAATGAGCTACTTGATAAGTAAATGATAATTCTGTCATTTGTAGCTACAATGGTTTTAAAATTTACCATTCCCTTCAAGTATTTTGTCCCGAAGTGGTATCTGAAATATGTCAGTACCTCAGAATGGAAAATAACTGTGGTATCTCGATCTCCACCAGTTGGTAACTGTAGATAAACGTGGTCTAGTAAACAGTGACTAGCAAAATAATTCTTCTTCTTCCATCCCCAGGATGCAATTATTTAATGATGAGAAAAGAGATGAAAGCATCAACATAAATACATGTGCATACAGCTTTCAAAGTACTCAGTGGCATTCCAAATCTCCACTTCAGCTGACACAGTAGAAGAGCTTCCAGATTACAATTAATTTTTTTAATCTGTGCACCTTGCAGAGTGTGGTGCTGGAATCTTGTGTTTATCCACACTCTAAAAAAGCTACAGTAAACATCAGCAGCACAGATTTTCTCACCTCAGCATATCAAATCTCCATCTACACAAGGCAATCATAAATAGGTTGCATAGTTCCATAGTTTTCATGTTCATTCAGGTCCTTAGCCCTTTCTCCTGGGACTGTCAAGCAAGCACAATTTATTAACTGAGATCTGCAAAAGACTCCACTCTTTACAAAACCTGACCCAATCTCATCCCAATGATTTCACTTACGTGATACAACCATCAAATGGGCAGTGGCCACTATGGGACCTAAGTTCACGTGCAACAACCTAAACTTGAGTGTCTAGTGGCAAAAAAGTTTACAAAATGTAGAAGCAAGCTCCAGAATGTTTTGAAAGGCTTGTTTAAAGTGTTTAAAAATACACTGTGACTACCAGGGGATTATACATTGTGGGACCTTAAGTGGCTATGGCTTGGAACTTAAGCACCTAGATCCGCTGCGTATTTGGGTGTTCAAAAGACACCTACCAGCTCTACAGGTGCCTGCATTCCAGCTGGGAAAGTCCAACAGACATTTAATTCCCTACTGCTGTACACGAACACTGACATGAACCTGACTCAAACAGCAGGTGCTTATTTCCCAGCTTCCTTTCCCAAGCTAGACTGCACACAGGTATTTCCACTATAAATAAGATACACAAAGATGGCAGACCAAAGTTTTAAGAAGTATTACTTTCTGCTGAGGGTACCTTATTTTCTGCACAATTATGTGATGTTTCATAGCAAGGTAAGTTTGTATCAATTTCTTGGTATGTGTGTTACTATTCTCCACCTCAGAAAGAATTCTTTCCTACCTTTCTGAAGCCCCTGGGATGTATCCGTAAAGACTGGTTAAATGCTTAAACCATTAGCATAAACCTAACCCCTTTCTTTCTTTCTTGTTTTTTTAATAGACTCTCATTTCCTCGCTTTTAAAAATGTGCAATTTCTTGCAGCTTTACTTAAGGTTCAGTCTGACAGAGCCATTCCCTCTTTCCAGTAAATTTCCAAGCCTTAACAGAACATGTGCCTGATTTAGTCCTTAAGCTCTGCTGTACTCTGACACGATCATGTATGCACCTCTTTGAGCACATGAATGGTTTCTTGACTTGTCTCCTTGACTTGTCTCCTTGCATTGCTTATTGTTAAGCGGGGAATTAAGTGGTTTGTCAGACTGATCCCAAGTGCTTAGCATCTCAACAGCATGAAGTTTTACTCTGCTGAGTAAGAAAACATTTCCCAGAACTTCATCTCCCTATCCACGCTAACTGCCTATACACAAGTCTTACTTCCCTGACAAAAGAGTAACATTTACAGACATAGTTATCTCCCTGGGATAAGATATTTATTAGTGAAACTGGAGACCAATGGTTTGAACTGGGGAAGCAAATGAAGCAGAGCTGGCACACTAGTCATCCAGGGGTTAAGCTAATTTGTTAGTGCCCTTGCTGTTTCTTGCTGTCAGCCACTGTGCATCCACTCTCTAAATTCTGAAAAGAACACCGACCTTTAATCTGTGGTATTAGTTCCTTTGACAAAATGGAAGATTATGTCTTTCTCCCACAAGCCTTCATGCGAAGCTTAGCCAGCTTCCATCTGGTCTGGCTAATTAAATGTAAGTTAACATTAAGTTAAGAGGCAGCTCCAGCCCACAGACCTTCTATTCTGCAACGGCAGATTTATTAATTAGCTGAACTATTTGAGTATTTAATACCAATTTTTGATTACTCCTATTTTCTTCGCTCTCTCATGAAAACAGGGAAATGCTTTTGAAGACATATTTGCATAATTTCAGTTCAGAAACACAAAACACCAAGATGTGCTAAAAAGATTCTGAGAAGCCATAAAACTGTCAGGTTTTTTTCCTTCTGTATTTGACATGTTAATAAAGTACACATCATAACAGTGTGAAGGATCTGCCTATTATGCACAAGATGTGGAATCACTGGAGCTGTACACTTTAAGCTGGCCCTGACCCACAATCTGGCCCTATATGTACTAAAACTACAGCCAGTTGTTGTATTCCTTATTCAGTCAAAACTTTCTTTGACCCTAATGGGTGTTCTGTCTGAATGAAGAACAAAGGGATTAGATCTAATATGGGGGAGCTACTAATTAGAATCATGCCCACAGCTAAATTTTGATAAAATTAATTTGTAAAAATGAAAACACAAATAATTTACTAAGTCAAAATGTTGCTTTGCACTGTTTTAACATTAACTCTGTGTAGGTCTGGTACCTAATCTGTTTCACTGTATCTAACATTAGATGACAGAGAAGAAAACAATACACTTCAAGACTTTTAAAATAAATAATTCAGCAAATTGAGATTTATAAATTTGTTTTAACACCTGACATTACTTTGAGAAAGACTGTTCTATCAGGTAAAACATTTCAACCTCTTAACCAAACCTTCCTTCTTTGGGATAGAGGCAAAGATCACATTAAGAAATGCTATTTCTTCATATATTTACTTAATGTAATGCCTGCTGCTACTGTCTGTAAAGCATATTCAAAAATTCAAACCCCAGGAAACTTCCACCTAGTTCACATACCAAAAAAAAAAAACAAACCAAACCAACCAGACCCCAAACAAATCCAACCAATTAGAAGTTGTTTCAGATAAAAATCTAAACGGTATCAAGACATGCATCAGAGAGTTACAAACCAACAAAAAACTGTGAATGGCACAAAGCTGTCTAATGGAGCAAGACTAAACACAGAAATGAGGAGACCACAGCTCCCACTTCTTTGCCTGCAGAAGATCACATGAGTGAATCAATTCACCTTTTCTGCCTCAGTTGCTCCAAGCAGATGGTGCAGGGAGAACAAACATTTTTCCTTTTCTGATCTCGCCTTAAAATTCCCAGGTGTTTCAGTCAGATGAAGATGCTCTGTGTAAGGGAAGACTATTAGCAGCTAATGTTATGTTGGAAATAGAAATGGACAAGCAATTCGCTTCTAAGAGACTCTGAAAACAAAAATGCTGTTTTACAGGGTGCAAGACCAACAACAGACACAAAGCATTTCTGATTGTTTATAATACGGCGTTTTTCTATCAACTTATTCTGTTCGCTCACTTTAATGACCTGTTTCCAAAAAAAAAAACCCCAAAACCAGCCAAAAACCCCAACCCCTTTCTCATTAAGCTTTCAATCTCCGTCCTATCTTCTGCCTAGCTTACTTTACATTTGTGTTCTCGCTGTACACACCAACTCTTGTTTATTTCCACAGCTTACCCTGGGAATGCTGTTCTGCATGGAATTGTTATGTTTTACTCAGGCAAAAGCAGAATGCCTGATAAAATCCACTGGGGTAACTCCTTCAAAGATGAAATACAAGCCCCCAAATGCAATCTAAATGCACTAGTCTGACTCTAAGGCTAGCCACAGTTTTCTTCTAAAGGCTATTGAGGTTCAGTCCGTTTTCAGAATCCCAGACGTGCACACAGAGAACTGCTGGGCTCCATTCTGACACAGCAGTAGCTGATTCCTCTGAACTCATTGCTGGCACTTGGGCTGCTCACGCCAGCTTTCCTCGTGAGCTGGAGCCACCTTGTGCCCTAGAGAGCACCTGCACCCTGAGGTCTGCTTAGGAAAAACTGTGTTTACACGCTGGCATTTTGTGTATGAGACAACAACTGAAAAATACTTATTCGGATTCTATATAAATCGTTTCATTTGGGAGTAACTGTTTGAAATCAGTTAAAGATGATTTATTTGTGGGTAACTATTTCAAGTCAGTTAAAAATGAACACAATAATAAAGCTGCAAATCAACTGGATGCCGATTATTTTTTTCTCCAATTCAATCCACCATTGCAATAAGGTTTTACGAGTTATGCAAGACACTAAGTCACTTTGAACACTCGTGGTATAATGAGGAATACCACCACTATTTTCCAGGTTATTATGTGTTCTTATGTATGACAGAATTATAACAAGCAGTGACAAGAATGCGAGACCATGAGCTGCTCTGCTGCACATTTTACTTTGCAGTAAAACACTAAAGTCTCTTCCTCTGCAGTAATGAATTTGAGTGCACAGCATAAAAATGTTTAAAAATGCTGCAGTTTGCATTTGGCCTCTAGCCATAAAATTCAAATCCAGCTTTCAAACACGCCTAAATTCAGAGTTGAGGTTTTTTTGGTCTCATTATAAAATAGGGATCACATGAATCAAATAGGTCTGGACATACTTCCAGAGGCTACTGGGGCAAATTCTGACTCGGGGCCAAATCTATCATATTCATGTGCTTTTATTCTGACAGGATCAATATCAAATGTGTTGAGGGTACTGAGCCAATAGGTATTTCCTTTCCTTCTCAAAGCAAGAGTGATGTTCTTTATTCCAAGTGGGTAGGACAGATGTGATCACACCTTCTAATAAAATTAATACTTATCATTTAAACACATGAGACCTGACATTTCTTCTTAAGCCTGAGAACATAGGCCACAAAAAACATCAAACAAACCACAAAATCCAAACCCCTGAACTACATAGTTACAACAGAAAGCGTTCTGACCTTTTACCATTCTTCTTCTTCATGCACTCTGACGACAAGTTAGGCGTATCATCTTTTGAATTCAGCACTGCAATACATTATACTGCATTTACTCTGAGCACTCTGACATTATCATTATCTTCTTTTGTGCCCGACAGCAACTGCAGCTCCCATAATGCCATTATTGTAATTAAGAACAATCTGAACCATTGACAGCATTGCCTCGTTTGCTCTAGAATCCCCTGTGCATTAGTGTTCTTCTAAACCAATATTTCACTATTAATAGTTTGCTACTTTAGAATTGCCTACGGTTAAAAAAAAAAAAAAATTAGGCCTCAGCCTAACTCAATGGCCAAAGAAAAAACTTGCTAAGAAAAAACTTAATGAGAGGCTGTGCACTGGCAAATTGTTACACTTTTCTTTACACTTGTTGAAAACGGATTCACACCCTGCCAACCTATTCAGGCTGTTACCCAGGTGAGGAAGCTTATTTTGGCTTGCTTCAAAAGGACCACCTGTACAGATACAAAAGAAAACATGTCTTCTCCCACTAAATGTACCCAAAGTACTTCTCTGTCTAAACTCTCCCTTTCATTAATCCAGCTCACAGTTGGATAAGTAGGGCACAGCAATTCAGACATTCTTGTCTGGGAAGTTCTGACCTTAACTCCCAGCCCTGCAGCACACGTGCTCTGTAGGCTGCCTGCACCCCGTCCATCTGTTTGCTGAGGGTGACACCTGCCTGTCCCTGAGCCAGGAAGGTGGTCAGCCACAGCCCTGTGACCACCTAACACCCAGCCTTTCACTACTGTAGTTCCAGGGAAACAATCAACCGTGGGCTAAAGAACTGCAGGTGCAACTGGCAGGACAGCACCGACCCATTAACATCAGAATCCAGAAAGCCCATGGCCAGGCCATCAGAAGCAACTTCAATTTTTCCTCTGCAGTAAATGAGAAGCTGGAGTACCAAGTCCTAGCAGAAAAGTACCCGGCAATCATCACCTGCATGCTGTGTGAAAAGGGAGCATCGCTGGTCACGTGGAGTTTTATGTATTTTTAGTAGATGTGAACACAGGAAAGCACCATCTGGAAATGACCAAAGAAACGTGGCTAGTGGAAAAGAGCTGGTATCTCCCAAGGAGATTTACATACATGTGGTGGCAGACTTTTTCTTCTTGTGAACATGTATTCCATTAAAAAATTATGAACCTTATGCTAAAGGAACATTCAGGAAATGATAATGTTCAGGCCAAATACTTTTGGAATTTTTTATTCTTTCAAAGCTTTTGCAGTACGGGATTGTATTTTCACATCCGGGACATCACTCTACCACACCCTTCAGTCTCTGCCCAGAGCTTCTGAAGGGGAACGGCGCTCACTGACAGTTGTTGCACCCCTCCTCCTCCTAAAGTCCCTTTTCCCAAGTGGGATTTCATAGGTTTCACTATGAATAAAGGCTAATACCACCCATCACTAGGTCAGTGCCACAGACTGCTCTAACACTCCTCTGGAAGGGCAAAGAACAAGAGCAGCTCTATGCTAAGCAGAAATCAGAGAAGACAGGAGGACTTAACCATGACTACAGCTACCAAGAATGACTCACAGAAATTCATATTCCAGGTGTTTTCTTTCACAAAAATAATTATCTAAGAAAAAGTAACATATTGTCAACCATGGTACACTATGTGCTGCTTGACACAAAGATCAGTAAGAAGTCAGGAAGAGAAGTGCAAAGACTAAAAGGACAGCAGTATTGCTAAGTCATGACCATTGTGCTGTCTAATTTTGTAATAAATCCACATAAAAGATGAGAACATTTCATAGCACCACATGCAATTATTTCACACGGGCTACTACAAAACTGAAAGGAAACCAGAACATTTGGGAGACTGTAGAGCCTTGTTATTTAACCCTGCAATTCTTTAATATTTTGAGTAAGATCACTGCTTGATGAACAGTGGCACAGTCTAGAGCCAGGTGCAGGATTTGGGTGAACAGATGGTGGCTAATCTTCCTAATTCAGCTCTGCCAGTACAACTCACTCTTGACCAGTCACATCCCTGTTTTTTTTCTGGCCCTTGGCTTTCTCTGGCCTGAACACAGCTTTTCAAGGGGTAGTTGCAGACTAGGCTAAGGACTCACGAAAGGCTGTTGATCTGATTTTGCTTTTGGTACAAGACATCTTTTGTTTGTATTTCAGTTTGGTCACTAAAGGGAATTAACTCCCCGGTGCACTCAACACACACATACACACCCAATTCCAGCAGGGACAAGGGTATTCAGGCCAAATAATGCTATCTATTAGTAAGTATTAGCACACCAAGCAGAAAATGCATGATGATACATGCAGAGAGCAAGGTCTGAGTGCTTTGCTACTCAGTGCTCCAACCACAGCCACGCGTTCAAAAGCAGCACAGGAACTACTACGAGCTGGAGAAGGCACAGAGAACACACAGAGAGCAAGCTACGCCTTCAGCCCCACCCCAGCCCCACATTTGGAAGAGCTGCAAGTGAGAATGTGAAGCACTGCAAAATATCCTGCCTTCCAGCTCATCCTCCCTCACAAAAAAATGGCATCACACTGCTTCCTGCACAGCCCTGGCTGCACCACCTGCTGTGTCAACTGTCCTTTCAGGATCGTCTGCTTTGGAGCTGGCTGCAGTTTAGCTGATAAAATAGCTTATCATTAGGGATACAACCACAACCATATTTGAATAGGAACTGGTGTGGGGAGGAAAAGGAAGAGGACAGAAGAAGCAGATGGGAAAGCAGCACAATTTTAGGTACACCTCAACCACTGATTTTTAAGTTTCATCTCACAAAGAACTGTGTCCCTACAACTGCTGACTTCACCTTCAGCAACATCAGCATTTTGCCAAAAAATACTGCAGAACTCTGGATTAAGTTATTAGGAAGCACTTGATCTTGGATACAGTGACATAACAAACACACCGGACTGCCCTTATCTTAATCTCCGTGAGAAAGGCAGAGAGCCCAGTATTAAACTATTTAGTCTGCAGGAAGGGCATCATTTAATGGTTGTGAAAGGTGTTAAAGAAAGAAAATAAAAATTAGGATACATCCCAGAGATCCTGTCCAAGGGAGGTTTCCAGAAGCACAGACCTGTACCTACAGGAAGCTGCCTTTAAGGTGAGGGGTTTCAAAGATGTAGAGTCCACAAGCAGTAATCAAATCCAGTGAGAACTTTTCTCTTGGACAGAATCTTGGTCCCTAGGTCTTTTCTTACCTTCAGGGCAGATTCCTTTAAATGCTATGGGAAACATTAGAGTTTTAGAACTCCAGATCCTCTTGACAGCACACTCACTTCACTGAGGATGGAAACTTCATCCTCAGCTGAGTACCTCATATTTACTCTATTCTACAGCTTTACTTGATTATATCCACGTTCACTCAGCAAACTGGATACGTGCTTTTATGAGGATGAGATAAGGGAATGCATGTTTTAAATCTGGAGATGTAAAGAAAAAATTAGCACTGAAATAAAGGTGCATCACTGAGCTGGTCTCCAGCTGGGTTTTTTTTTTCTTTTCCATGGCTCCATCCTGCAATCTGAAAGCACTGGAGGCTCTTCAACCACTTGTTCAATGCATGTGTAGTTTTAGCTGAAACCTCAGCTCAGAACATGAAGGAATTATTTAAATGGGAAAAATTCAGGAAATAAAAGGCAGATTTCTGCAGCAGCTGACTTGCCCATGTAATTTAGGCTGCTTTTGCAAGTCAAATGCAAAGGCAGTTCAGTGGCTCTATTGCCCTCATGCAGGTAGTCAGAAAACCGTAGAATTCATGTCTGTTTTGGGTCAGAATAGGAGATCAAAGCCCAGGGCCCTGGTCCCTGGCAGAAATGCCTTCTTTACAATACAAACAGGGAAGGGCAAAACCAACAGAATTTCGTATAAGCTTCATAACAGCTTCATAATCCTAACAGATGTCACAACAGGTATTTTACGATTTCTGAGCACAAAATGTCTGTGAAGGCCTACATGATTCACAAGTGGACCGCTGGAGATACTGGAGTTTTTGTACATCTATGATCCACCCAGACCCACTTTTAGCCCCCACCCCCCATTCCCTTTAGAAAACATTTCTGGCATCCAAAACATCGCAGAGCAATAAGTTTCAGAAATTAATCATGCACAGACTGGCTCTGAGTTCTCTTCATACACATCCCCTCAGTGCGTGCATGTGTCCTCCTGCCTCCAGTGAGACACCACCACGGGCTCCTTTGCCTCCTCTCTGACACAGAGGAGGATGGCAGTGCTGTGCTTTGTGTTAATCTCAGCACTGTCAGCACAATTCCACATCCTGTGTGACCTAACCCCCGTGCACCTGCTAGGAGGCACTCACATAAAGCAGGCATGGATACACTCAGCTCTACCATGATTACTCTGGATACAGACTCCATAAGCTGTCTGGCAAAAAGGCTGCATCTGGGACTCACACGTTCCTGCAGATCTGATTGCTGTAGATGAAACACATGGACCAAGCATAACTGGACTGGTTGAAACAATGAACTTTTTAGAATAATTTTAGGATTATCTTTTACTTTTGAGATTCAGAAACGCATTCACAATATTTTCATGCCTTTTTCTGACCCAACTGGAGCCAGAGGCTAGTAAAAAGAAGGGGGTAAAAACTGCTCCACCCCGGCAGAGCTCGGCTCGACAGATGCCAAACAGCCTCAAGCAGGGCGGAGCTGTCATCCACATTTGTGCCCGGGAGCTGCATCTGCAGGGCGATCACAGTCCCAGCCTAAGCAACAGTTGGGTGTTCAGCTACGCTTTCAGAGGCAATTATCTTCCTTTCCACCGAGCAATCCCTTCCGCCGCCTCAGCACAGGCCTCCCCAGACATCCCCTGACAATTCGGCTTCAAAGCACGCAAACAAAACCCCAGTGCTGTGCTCCCGAGGAGATCCTCTCGTACTGCAGATGTGCTCAGAAGGCTTGAAGCAGTGAAATGACAACAAAACAAAGCAAGTGGACCTCCCCTCTATTTTTCTGCTTTTCCACCTTCCTTCCACAGAACAGAAGTATTTTATCTACTTAGCAGAACTTGCTCCAAGGCAATAATTACTTCAGTGGTGATGCTAACGGGTTTTGTCCGGCAGCAGCTCTGCAGCTGTCTACAATGTGCCTGTGGCAGTACACCAGGGACACGGAAATATGCGGCACAGAACACAGGGAAAAGATTATAAGCACATTCCAGTTGCTGTGCAGTGAGGTTGGTGGTAAAACACGTTCATGTCAGACAGCAAAACCAGCTGTTCAGCTACTCCGATGGCACTGGAAGGCCTACGGCTGATGTACTGATAAGCTGCGGTGAAAGACGGAATAGGGAAAGTATTGATAAGAGTGACAGTAAAGCCTTCCCCATGCCTTCCTTTTCACAGGAGACACCACATGCCACCTTCTAAACACCAGCATGAAATTAGCATGCAGTTCATTTTCATCATTCATGCCATACATTAGCAAATACAATGGTAGGACACAGATCAGTTCTTCCAGCTTCTGCTTTAAAATACAGCATGAGGGAAGGGCAGAAGGAAAGAAAAGCCTGCAGAGTGTTTCAGCCAGACGAGACTCTCTCACACAAGAAACAGAGAGCACAAACATCTACTGACACAAAAACTGGTCATTCGCATTACTTGCGCAGTAAGTTCCAGAAACAGGTCCAAAGAAAATTAGTCAATTAAATATTAGCAGAACACTTCTTGTATACCAACAAATAGATTTATTTCATGGGAAAAGGCCCAGAGCAAGACCAAGGCATGATCTTTCTGTCAGCAAGTCACACAGCAAAGCATTTCACTCGTGGATTCCAGAAAGACAAACATTTTACTTAAAGCACCTGAAAAGCTTTCATCACCCTACATTTACTCTTACTTTGTATTCTTAAATGTTTCTGATTTAATGTTATTTCATAGAATGCATGATGGTAACAAAATAAAGGTTAAGAAAGTTAAGGTTATTATCAGAAACCACCAGAATCTACAGTATTTTACAGTTAACATACTCTTCCCTGAGGCAGTCAGAGAATCCTGCCTACTGGGACCCCACATACCCAAATTAAATCAAAACAAGACATACAACACAAAAAGAAGAAATATCGTTAAGTGGAGGACGGCAGAAAATGAATTCTTTCTCCTGCCCATCAACCCCAAATAAACTAGGCAGAAGAGCAGTCAAATTACTGAAATTGATGTCACATCAATTGGGAAACTGACTGAGCCCATACAATTGCCCTCCACCAAACATGGGTCCAAGCTGTCTGTTTCCCATCTGCTCCTCGGCAATTTAAGCAATTCTCAACTTCACTCTCTGTTCCCAAATGTGTCACAGATTTATTAGCATGTCAGGGGCCAATTCTTTACATTCTCCACTAAGGTAAGCTATTAGGGGGAGCAAATTTTCTGTGTTTATAATTGCCAGGCCAGGAAAATTCAAGGAGGACAATCACACATGACCTTACTAAACCCACCATACAAAATTCATTAGATAACACAACCCACACACACACAGATTTTTTTTTAAAAGGCCATTCTGTTCTCTTCTTACATGTGTTTAAAGACATGTTTAGTACACAGTACAGACTACTACCAGGAGCTTACAAAAATCTAATTTGTGGGGGTTTTTTTGCTAATATGATGAGCTCCACCATACATCTGAATTTCGGATAGATAAGGACTGGGATCCTTCACTAGCATATTTGGGGTGGCCCAGTCTTTAAATGCCTTTCAGCAATGAAGGGGATGGAACCTTACTAAAATCTACAAATAACTTTTGTACACCACAGTTCAGTCTGCAGACAGGCCATCAAATATTCTAGTGTTAGTTCACAATTCTCTCACCGCCTGAAAAGCTAATTTAATTAATTCCAAACATACTTATTGATTTGTAATTTTGCTACCTTAACAGAATGTATACACCATTTAAAGATGCAGCTGCAGATGCTCTCACAGGGAAGACTGAAGTACAATGTTCTCATCCTTGAATTACAACACTGGCGATGAGATATTGTAAATGAAAACCAGACTAAGGCTCTACATGACAGATGACAACATAAACAAATTTGAGTTCCAAATTCCAGATTTTATCAAATATTCTCTAATATTTAATGTATTTTCCATATTAACATATGTCTTCTGGTATGACTAATCCCTGCTTACATCATGTGTGATATCTCAAGTATCTCAGGTTACTCTCTTTGTTTTGGTCAATAACTTATGCTGTTATACTAGAGAATTCATTTCACTTGTCTAGACTGCCCTCACCTCTACCACTGGTGGACCTCTCACCATTGCCAAGAACTTTGAAGTTCATAAGCAAAGGTTTACTATATATTTTTATATATATTTATACATATAAATTAATGTCAATACTGAAATCCCATTTAATGTTGTATCATAAACTATTTCTGCAACATCTAAAACTACATAAACTTTACTCTCTTCATAAATTATCTGCATTACTCTCCGTCAAAATGTCACTTCAGATCCTAAAGGATTTTCATTTGATGGAGCATTTTGGCAATGGCTGACAATGATCAAAACGTCTGTTGATGACACAAGTACAAAACTCTCAGATGTGTAATCATGTATCACCCACAACAGTTAACTACACTCAAAGCAGAGACAGTACTAAAGTGTAACCAGCGTAGTCCCTACAAGAGATAAAACATTTTTGCATTATTAAAAACCACCCAGTTCTTAGCCCTTGTGGTAAAACACTGGATTAAATCAGTAAGTTTCTGTCCTCTGTGTAGCAGCAGAATTTACACCAACTGAAAGACATGGAAATTTTCAGTTGTCCCTCATTTGTCCCGACTTATCCTGAATGTTTTCCAATACATCCTGTGTGTTAACAGTTTAATAAGCACATGCACTCCTATGACCAAGACCCATCTCCATAGGAAACCTGCCATAGGTTGGTTAAAGCAGGAAAAAAAACCCCAAAGAACAGAGCCTGGATGAACAAGCAATCTGACCTCCGAAATCCCTAGCTAGGCTTCAAAAACACCTGGAGCCCTACAAAAAAAACCAGCACAACTTAAGATGGAACCTATGTGGGCCACAGACAGCAAAGAAGAACAGGACAGGCTTTACAGTAAGGCTGAAGCCATCTGAATGAGTTAAAACCAACAAATCAATAAACACAAAGATAAGATAGAATACTACCAATCTCACCTCTATATAGGCTTCCACCAGAGAAATCACACAAATACACGCCCAAGTAAAAAGGATACTAAGGTGAATTTAACACAATACTTTTTTGTCCATCAGTAAATAACAAAGTCCTTACAAAGTTAACAAGAAATCTCCAACTTTCTACACCACTGTTATTTTTAGACGGACCTTAGAAAATTGGAAAACAGGAAAGACAAGGACAATGCAGTTAGTTTCAAAACTTCAAAAGGATAGACAGTGATTTTGAAATGGCAGATGCAGATTTTAATCAATAAATGTAATACATTAAAGTAATGAGAAGAAGTATGATTTCACAGAATTCATCTTTTTGTAAGAGTACAAGATTGTGGATAAAAGTAATTGCTGCCTCCAACAGTTTGCTGGAGATTTGTGACTTCAAACATCTGTCACTAAGGAAAATAGCATTTAATAGTAAAAACAATAATTATGACAATATGATGGACATACCCAAACTGCCACAAATAGGCTCACTTAAAGATCTCTAAACATATCTACAATACGGACTCATCAAGGAAGAGTTGCTAATAGTCACAAATACTCTAACAAAATAATGTAAAGAAGTTGGTAACTAATAAAGTTTGTCATTCTTTACTATTTCATCAACATCTGGTCCATCTGCAATGACCAGAAAAAGCCAAATAATGCGAGCACACTTGTGCAACACGGATTTAATTGAAAAGCAAGGCCATGCATCACAGAAAGATGACGTGATAGCTACAGAATGAGGGGCTGTGCTCTCCCAAGTTGTGTCATCCTTGTCCACAGCACTGGTGCTGCTCTGGAACACAGTGCGCCTGGCTTCAGTGCCCATGTGCACATGAAGAGCAAGGGGCTGCTGAGCACAGTACCCTTCTTCACACTTGCAAGAAATGAATCTTGCCTGAAAAACCGTTTTGAAGTGACTGTTACTCTGACTCTATTTGCATCATATTTAAATCAAATTCAGCTGCGAAAACGATGGGTGAGCGAGGTTAAATTCCAATTCACTGTCTCACGGGATTTCACACAGGCAAATTCAGCAGGGGGCGAGTTATTAATTCACATGTACGGACAAAGAACCAGACTGCTGCACACGCTCGGCGTTCTGCAAAGGTGCACTGTGGCGAGGCACAAGTCTTTCGCTTAGCCCCGGGATAATTGCGTTTCGAGCCCCTGAGGAACGATCACTGCTGCGAACATTGAATCAGCCGTGTGCACTGCGCAGGTTTCTCAGACCGCTGTGCCACACCGCACACCAACACAACGCCGTGTGAGTCACGGAGGACTCGAGCACCGCGGTTTTGGGTGTCCGCACCGCGACCGCGGAGCCGAATCCTGCTGAGGGGGAATCCCCGCGCGCTCCCAGGCCTGCGGGGCCCGCCGGCCGCCTGGCCCGCTG
>VZRQ01002210.1:232105-271990 GCA_013397975.1 Machaerirhynchus nigripectus
TAAATTCAGGTTCAATGGCATTGGAAATAATTCCAAATCTGTGATAACCAACAGAAAATTCAAAGCATTCAATGTAAAGGTACTTGAGCTAACAGAGAGTTTGAGAAAAAGGTTAAAGAATTATTTTTGTCCTGCCAGTTATTGTTCCTTTTCAGATTTTGCACTAAACTATTTCCATGACAACCATTAAAACCCTCTGCTCTGAAACAGGTTAAAAAAACCACCACCAAACAAACAAATACTGCTTTGTGTACCTGCTTCTCCTCTTAGTTCTCTCTCCAGTTCGACACCAAAAATCTCCAGAGCTCTTTGTCTTTCCTCCAGTTCTTCTAGTTGGCGCTGGACTGCCTGCAAAAATGTAACCATATAAAAGCTACAGACATAGCTTCAAAATTCAGAGACAAAAGATGGTCTCAGTGGTTAGAGAAACAGCTTGGAAAGGTCTCAGAGGAGTCGTGGCTCTTGCCAACTCATTGAGTGTCCCAGGCACCTAAGCAATTTAAATATGCCACTAGGTGTCTATCACAATTTTATGGGGCTAAGTATCACAGGTACCAAAAGAACCTCATTTTTCTTTGAGTTTCAGCTCTCCCATTGCAAGAAAGAGATCATAACATCTCTGTGTCTTGTAAAAACTCAATACTTTCATATTCAAAGACATATATTCCAAGATATTACATTAGCAAAGCTCATATAAATAGAGAAGGTTTACAGCTAGAAAGCTCTGCTAGCTATTTTACTGTCCATGGGATTTTGTTTGGTTTGCTTTCATATTTCACAAGCTTTTGACCCAGAAAGAAAAGGGTCTAATAGCTAAGATGTGAAAATTCAGTAGCACTTCAGGAAGGATTTCTACATCCATTGTCCATTCCCTTTTAAATAAGATTTTCAGAGGTGTGGTCAGGATAAAAGGCATGAAACACCTTAAAAGGTTGAAATGTCAAAGGCAGATGCTCAGCAGTTCCCATTTCAGGCTGTGTTAGGGCATTCCAAGCCAAGCCCTCAGCAACAGCCTAACAAATACGAAAGATCATTCAAAAAGTTCAGACTTGATTGTCTCCACAAAGCAGTAAAATAAGAGTAGTCACGTATGCATCTAATTTTACCTCAAGATAATCTACAATTCTCAGATGAAAACTAAAACATAGCTGCTCTTCCTTTGTACTAAGTAGGATACATCTGAGATCAAATTGCGCAGAAGTGCATTTACAAATCTTAAACTGTAATTGGAAATAATAACACCTCAGTAGAGTCCAGAGCTTTCCTAGCATTTTCTGAAGAGCAGGGCCTGTATAAAATGAAGTGACTTTCCATCATTAAGGAAAAAAATGGATCACTTTCATTTGTTGGCAGGGAGAGAACAAAAGCCATCACTGTATTTTTGTATCCTCCTGTAATACACAGAGGTAATAGCCCAGTTTCTTACATTCTATGGGGTTGATGTTTATTTCCCCTTTCTATCTTTTTCCCTCTTCAGAGCATTCTTATTGCCAGTCACTATTCCCTCTTGTTCTTCATCCACAATTACAAAATTAGGATGATAATTGCGATGATCTCCAGGGACTGACATGGATTTGTCACTCAGAGAGATGTAGGGCCCTGCCACACGCACCTTCCTGCTCCTGGTGGTTGGGGGGATTTCAGCACAGAAGGCAGTGAGCCACAGTGAGGAGTGAGGGGAGGTGCAGAGCCCATTTTGGGTACCCCCATCCTCACAAGTCACTCTTGGGAGACAAAGGGGACATCTTCGAGCTACATTTTCACCTGTGCTTTGTGAAGCCTCTTCAGCTCCTCTTGTTTAATCAACTGCTTTGTCTCCTTCTCCAGCTTCCTCCTCTTTCTGAGAGCCCTTTTTGCCTACAAAAGACACAGAGAGAAAGAAAAAGGCAATCAAAGCATAAATATGTTATTGCAGCTTTCCTCCAGCCTCTCCCAGAATCACGGAGCCGCTGAGGTTGGGACTGACCTCTGGAGACGGCCTGACCCGATCCCCTGCCCAAAGCAGGGTGAGCTGCTGCAGGGTGCTCAGGGCAAAAGGAAAACATTCCTGTAGGAACATTTACATGCATTTGCTATGCTGGCTTTAAATCATTACAAGCTCTTAATGCAACCCTAAGTGAGTGGGAACTGTGTCAATAAGAAGAGTCCGAAGCACAAAGCTGACTGTATACAGCATCCCACTGTACATGGCCATGCACAGGCTGGGGAAAGCACCAGTTTAAGGAGACTCAGCCCATTTCCTTTGCTATAGCTATAAAGTGATAGAATTCAAATCATGGAACACTACCTGAAGCCCTGTGAAACCTTCCCCAGTGCCATTTCTGTGCTGCATTACAGAGATTTTTGCTTTTCCCCAGGGCACTTGTTGCTGCTGCCAGGAGATCAGGACAGCACATGCTGCAGGGCTGGTCAGGGAATTGCCTGCTATTGCTCCATCTTGGCTTTGACCCAAGCTATCCTGAAGTGCTTCAAGGCTGTGGTGTTTCCATTTTTGAGGAGACAGGATACCTGAGCACCCTAGACTCAACAATTAAAAAATTAACCAGCCAGGAAGTCACTAAAATTTTTCCCACTGAGTTTTGCCAGATAAAAATGGTGGTACTGGCAAAATAGCAGCCAGAACTGGCATGAAAAGGGATGAGTAGGAGGCAGCTGAAAGAAACACACTGAGTGGGGAATGTGCATCAAAACTGAATCACTGCTAATGCCCATGTGCAACAGCTGATCCTTCTTCCCATTTCTGGCAGCTCCCCTGGAGCTCTGCCTTCTCCCTGCCTGGTCCTGCCCTCCCCGTGACTGCCTGAACTGCTGGGGGTTGCTTCTATCCAGTTTGCTCCCATGTCTCCCTTTTTTCTCTATTTTATTTAAACCTTATTTGATTCACCATAACATTTTTATACTATAGATCGTCTTTCCTGTAACAGGGAAGATGAGTGAAGAATCCTGACATCTCAGTGCAGCCTGACACAGAGCCACTGGTGACAAGTGCTGCCACACATTGCTGTGCTTTGGTTCCTGTTTCCATTCAAAGACCCACTTAGCTTTCATATTTTTCAGTGTTTTTCAGTACTTTGCTTTCCTTCTTCTCCCCCCCGCCCCCAAAGGCAACAAGTCAAAAGGCCACCTCATACTATCAACTCCACTTACTGATGTTCTCCACAGGAAAGAGATAAACACAGTTCTGATGGGCTATTCAGACAATGAAAGCTGTGTTTCCTCACGTCAGAGCTGGGCATGGAGGGTTCAGGGTGCTGTAGCCCCCCGGCTCCTGCTCCTGCAGTCGGCCCTTTCAGGGTACAGGGCCCGAGTGTGACTTTGTGGCTCACACACTCGTGCTGATTAGGATAAACAGAGTGTTTTCCAGGCAACCTGCCTGCAGCACTTCTCAAATGAATCTGTATTCCCCCAAAGGAAATCTGCATCTGTTTGGTTTAATTTTTTCAATAGTTTGCTTGTTGGGCTGCATATTAAGGCCACTTAAGAATGCGGCTTCAAAGTGGTTTCAGTGAAACATGTCTGTTTGTCAAATTAAGGCCTCCTCTGTCAGCGCTGCTGTAACCTGGGGGAGTTAAAGATCCAAAGAGGTAAAAGAAATGTTGATGTTCATCTGTCTTAAAGATGTTTAATGTGTTTTCTCTCCGTGACATGTAACCTCCAACGTTCCCATCCCCACTTTGAGGAACTGCTGCGTGTTTCAGATCAAAATCATACGATGAATTTTAAACACAGTCCGACTAAGGAAATATTTTCTTTCTGTTCCCAAGTCAAGATTACCTTGAGCGTTAATGAAGGCTTGGGTTCAAATCCCTCATCGGAGGATGAAGTAGAATACTCAGTAGCTTGTTTTCTGACAGGTAGGTGTTCATATCCTAAAATGCGAGAACAGAATGGTCAGTGAAGCAAAAAATACTGTTCTTTAACTTAAACAGCCCCTTTGCACCTGCCCTGAGTTCTAATCAGCAGCACCTAGAGCAACTTGGAAATTCAGCTGACAGCACTAATTAAATTTTTGATCCCTGTCAAAACCTGTCTGGCTATATATATTTTTTTTTCCTAGGTACTGCAAACAAATAAATTAATTCCTTGAGCACCCTGCATGTAGCATGCTGTTCTGAATGCACTCAACATTCATTAAAATGTATATCTGAAGCCATGTTACCCAAATGATTGTATAAGGCCCACTATACAGTGTAATTGAATGCACAAAGTCTGAGCCAGCTCTTAAACAAATTACCCTTATGTGGCTTGTAGCATCTGGCACCCATTTTTACTACATGACATCTGCTCAGTGTAAAATAGTTGGCGTCAGAATGTCTGGTCATATAAAAAAATCACAAATGTAATCAGAAGCAAATGGACTAAGAGAACAGGGCTTTATCACACAGCCTCATGCAACATAAATAATTCATTAATTATGTCTAAACAAACGTCACTTATTTTTCTGCTTTAGGAATATTATCACATCATTGGGCTGTTGATTAAAATGCCATGAGAAGTCAGGAAAATCCATACATCACAACAATACAGTCCATAAGGAAAACTCAAAGGCTGCCTTTGGAAGAAGCGTGCTTTCAGAATTATAAATTAAATTACATTTAATTGCAGCAATTTTATCACGCCTTTTTTTTCCCAGCATCTTGTTTCAGCTGGGTGTAAATATTTGCATTTCTTCCTAATTTGTCTAATGCATAGCTTCATTCTCTTTATTTCAGAAAATAAAACCGCTTTTGGAACATCTGTCTCTATGCTTCAACCTGCTACAGGGTTAATGATTAACAGCTGGGCGTCTTGGAAATGTACATTATTTAAAGCTAACAGTGTTAGTTTTTCTTTGTATCTACAAGGTAACAGTTGGTTTTCTAGGTGCAAGCTGTATTCACATTAAAATCACCTCCCCTTCTCCCAGTGTAAATGTTTCTTCTTCGCCTTGTTCTGGGTCCCAGTCCCAAAGCAGGACTTTTGCCTCCAGCCCTAATTTAAACTCAGGATCCATGAAACATGTTCATCCCAGACAGTAAAGCAATAAAAGCAAATCCAAGTAATCTGAGGCAGAAATTCTGATTTTTTTTTCAGGAATCTCAATTTTAGAAGTACCAGGTCCTTGTGCTCAGTGAAGCTGCTAGCTCAGAGGGCTCAGCGGAGCAGACCTGGGTCCTACCATCCTTTTTGGGATGCAGGTCCTTGGGCAGGGCGGTGCGGTAGCCCTCCAGGTGGGTCTCCAGTCTCACAGGGGCCTCTGCTCCATAGTGCCCAAGCTGCCAGCCCACACCTCCCTGTCTTGCAGTGCTTGGAGAAGGGACACAGCTCCTGCTCGGACCTGCCAGGGGCTCACGAGTGCCGGGGTCACACCACTGCCACACAGCACCCGTGCCCTGCACAGGACTGCACGTCCAGCTGCACTCCACCTCTGCCCCCAGCAGGGACAGTCAGACACAGCCCTTTTCAGGTGTGGGGGGCATCAGACACTGCTTCTTTTAATGTGGAAACCCGCCCACCTTGCTTCTGCCTGTGCCGCCAGAGGTTTGCAGTAACCACCCCGCGGTCACGCCACCGGAGAAATCAAATTCCACAATATGCAAAGGGCGAACCTTGCAGCCCAGCAGGGCTGGACACAGAGGCAATTACACACTCCCTTTCTTCTCTCTGCTGTGCTGGGAATAAGCGACCGCTTCCCCTGTCCTCCCCTTTGAGGGATATCAATAATTTAGGAGGCCTTACAAGGTCTGGAGGAGAAGCAGCCTGCTCCAGCACAAGGGCACCTGCTTCTTCCGTGGGGCTGTGCCTCGGGAACGCTCTGCCTTTCTGAGACAGAGGGAGGCTCAGTGACCTCCCCAAAGGCCTCCAAGGGCCGGCGACCTCCCCAAAGGCCTCCAAGGGCCGTCTCATGAGCACAAGGAATCTGATGCCTGTGTACAGAATAGATTCACAGCATTCCCAGTCCTCCCAGTGCCTCGCTGTGGTATTTGCACCTTGCTCTGCAGAAAAAAGCCATTCAGGTGGCTCCAGAACACCTCGGCCTTTCAAGGGACCCCAATACCCAAATCCTGTTTTCTTCAGCTGTTTCTTTGTGAAAGACGAGATAGTTGTTCTAAAGTGTACCCCAGATGCAAATTTCAACTTCAGGACAACAGAAACAAGACAAACAAACAACAAAAAGCCCCAAACCAAAGCCCAAAAACCCCCTCAAACCAAACAGGGTGGGATAGGCAGAACTTAGCCAACAGCTGTGAGAATTTGGACAAAACAAACATAAAAACGTTCAAACTTAGGGACTTTTACTGAGTCATTAAAATCTGAAACTTAGAACTGCAATACTAAAGTTAGATTATAATAATTTGCTTCCAAATATGTCAAGCCTTAAGGCTCGATCTGCTACAGAACTGATCTCAAAAATGCAGGTTTTTTTTCCAAATATTAACTCAAGTCTTCTAAACTTGGGATTTTGCTTTCCAGGCGTTTAATTCCTTCAGACTGGGAGTTATTTATTAAGTATTTCTTATTTCCTAAGTACTCTATCATCTCCTAATTCCCAAATTAGCATGTGATACACTAGAGCTTTCCCTCCCCATGTAACAAGGCCTCAGATGAAAGTGCAACGATTTTGAGAACCTCTCCCTTAACACGAACATCCAAGGTACTCATTTTCCCAGGAAATTTGAGGTCCTCTGAAAAAGGAGGGAGCTATCACATGAAGAGGCTGATAAGGTGATCCCTTGTGTTAGATGTGGGAGCACCACTGAGTGTCCTGGAGGTTTATAGGGAAAACCCACCACTGGTGTCAATCTGCCTGTCACAGCTCACTTCCCTTTCTTTCCTGGGGTGTTTTTGTGTCATGGTAGTGACTGCAGCCTAAATACACAAAATGCCTTGGAGCAGGAACTGTTTTGATAACATAATGCTATATTAATCTGCTGGCTTCCTCTGTAACTGTCAAAGACTGCATATTTTTATAAAGTCATGGGAGTTAATCATGACCACTGTAAGAACTTCAGTGTTTTGCAAAAGAGAGTGATAAAGTTACACATATCTCTTGGGGTACTGGTGTCCAAAACCAGATGGAAGCTGGCATGAGATAGGAAATGAAAAGAATGGCCAGTAGAAATCAAGTAGAATGACCACTAGAAAGAGAGGACTTGGCTACGTGGTTTCACATCTCTGCTTCTCCACAGATTTCTTATCTGGTCTTATGCATGTAATTAACCTTCTAGTGCCCCAGTTCCCCTCCTAAAATACAAAATCAGTGCAAGAGCAGTGTCCTCACTGAGCAGAACACTGCAAACACACAGACTTTCCATGGCACAATGATGCATTAATGGGAACCTGAAACATTTGCAAGCAATCCCTTCTCAATCTAAAAGTGCACAGAATCAGCAAAGTGAGTTCATAGCACATTAAATTTTCTCATCAGCTGAATTGGTTATCCTGCTTAAAGTATCAGTAATTAACACGGCACTGTGGCATTTCTTTGAATTACAAAAGGGCAAGTAGGCTTAGGAGAGAACAGTCAGCCATATGATTGAACTATTTTATTGATCAATTTCTTTTTTTTAGTTAGGGGGTTTACTGCAGGTTGGAACACAAAGGAAGCATCAAAGGACAAAAACCTCAAAGATATTCGTGCCGTAAATAAAAAAGCTGGAATAGCACTAATGAACTCCAGTGTGGTTATTTGTGGACAGTTGTATATTCTACAGGAAATCTTTGGATTTTTTTTTTTTTTTAAACCAGTCTCTCACTGAAAAGCGTGCATGAACCCCCATTAATTCAGTAAGCTTTGTCTATGTCCCACACAAGTTGTCTGTGCAGCTGGATCTCTGCACGGCCTCAAATTTCCAAGTGGCTGTGAGGAGCAGCTCTTATGAAACAGAGGGAAAGTGTTAGACAGAAAGCCTTAAAATCAGTCTGGGTATCAGAAACTGGAATGACCCGTATGGAAGGTGCAACTGCAGGTGTAGGTTTGAACAACAGGCAATCTGCTGCTAAGGTTCTTCATTTTTCTGAAGACTGCTTCTTCCTGCTGAGCTTCAGCTGGGGGCTGAGCACGTGGCAGGAAAGGACAGGAGGACAGGACATATTAGATATCAGAAGTGATTTCCAAGTATTTGGTTACTCCCCAGGGGATTTCTCTGCCATGAGCGGGCCCAGGCTTGTCTCAAGCCCATGGATTTTTATCATCCAGCTCATTCTCTGGATCCACAAGCCATGGAGAGAGAAAACACCAGCATAATGTAATACCAACCATACCTGCACAGAACACACGTGGCCCCAAACAGGATAGGAAAGCTCTACTGCAAAGAGTCAAGAGGAGTGTTAGAAGGAGTCTCATTAAACTGGCTCCTGCAAGGTGCTGGGAGTAATTTTTTTTTCATTAAAGAGATTTTCTGAAAGTTGTGGTAAATTTCAAGAGAGGCAAATAATAACAAGAAATGTGGACTAAAGCTTGCCATCACTTCATGACTAAAGTTTGCCAAGCCTGGGCCTCTGACAAGGCCCCGTAAGAGACATAAATGTCATTTTTGAGAGCCAAGCAGGACTCAGCTCTTTACCAGTTTGATTTACTCAAGTATGAATGTTTTAAAAACTTCAGAGAGCTACAGTGTTGAAACACTGAAGGTAACAGATTACCAGGCAAATGGCTAGATTAGAGCTTAATTTCCTTTTTTTTTTCCTAAACAGATTTTGCATTGCCACATTTAATAAGTGTAATGATTTAATAAATCCTCTTTTGGCTTGCACAGCAGAGGAATGCAACATGTTACACCAGCATGTTTTTCCAACATATTTTCAACATCAATAAAGTATAGCATTATTCAAACCTTGCAAGAACTTCTCCCATTTTAGTAGGAGCACAACACACCAATTACTGTAATTCATTTAATTAAGAGCAAGTCAGGTTGGCTCAGTTGAAGGGCAGTGATGAGGTGCAGACTCTGAAAAGGCCTCCCATTTAGGACCACAGTGAGAAGTGTGAACTAGCAACTGTCTGTGGCTTCAGTGCAGTCCTCAACATCTTCTGGCTTGATGGGAACGCCCGGTTTTGTGAGTTGTTAGATAAAGGATGCCCCAAGAATCCAATCCAAAAATCCAGGAACGAGAGCAGGAGTTACTCTATGAGTTTTCACGAGCTCCAGATCAAGTGGCTTACACGCTGTATCTCCCTCACAGCGTGTGCCAGTTCTGAAGCAGAAGGGATGCAAAAGGATCTGGCAGCTCACTGGGAACATTTCAGTGACTTTGCATTCTACATACAGATTTTATTGCTGCAGCACAGCAGCAGTTTTGGGCTAGCAGTTTGGGTTGCAATTTAATAAACTTAAGAGTTTAATAAACTTAAGATTTAAAATTAAGAGACAAACAGGTATGTTGACAAAATTCAATAGTTATTTAGTTAAATAACCGTGACTTTCTGCAGTGGAAAGATGGATCACAGAGAAAGACAGGTGGGTGCAGCTCTCATGCCTCATATTTCATACCTGAATCTGTGCTGCACTTAATTCTTTCTGAGCCTATGCTCAGATTACTCAGATTGCTCTTGGTCTGACATCAATATTTCTTGGACTCGTCTGCAATTTTAATACTAAACTTGCTCTTGCAAGCAAACATGAAAATTGATGCCTTTTAGTCACTGCCCAGATAGACTCACAAATAGGTCAGAGGAGGTCAATGAGGTGCTCTCTCCTCTCAAATTAAAGAACAAGAGGATATTAATGACACTGCAAAGCTCCCAAAAGTATGTCCACAGCTCAGTCACTCTGACAGCAAAGCTGAGGAGACACCTGCTGAGGAAGCAGAAACAGAGCAAAGCTTCTTGCTGTTGCAACCATAGTTCTTCAGTCTCTGGTTCCTCGTGGGAAGAAAAACAAATGTATTCTGCACTGAAACAACTGAAGTTTTTGGTGCTCATCCTTCTGCTTGCCAGTTCTAGTCCTCCTTCCACCACTCAGTGTCACCACAGAAGCTGCTCTGCCCAACATCCCACCCTGCCTTGCCATCCTTTCCACCTCTTGAGGACAATTCCCAGACCCAAACACATCCCAACAGCAGGGAGCTGGTTCTGCTAGCAAATTCACTCTGCTCCTTTAAATCTGTAGCAGCTCCTAAATGTTAGCCAAAAATGTCTTTATTAAGTTTTTTTTTATGTAGAAAGTAACTAGAAATTTAACAAAACATACAATAGATATGTGCTTTCAAGAGCACGCACAGCTTTTTAAAGGTTAAGTGCTGTTACACAACAATAATAGTAATAATAATAATAATGATAACAGTAATAATAACAAAGTAATTCCACTCGGGTCCTCACCTGTGAAAGGATAACACAGCCTTTCTGGAGAACGGTCCTTCATGACAGGCAGAGATGACACCAAGGAACTCCACTCCCTTTCACGAGCTTTACTTCTCAGTCTATTGAAGAGTGACCCTCTTTGTGCAGAGTCATCCAGACTGTCCTTGAAGGAGTTCTTGGGCTCTGGACATGAAAGAAGAACAGACTTTTCCTTACAGATACACATCTCATCCATGGGAGCCCCAAGAGGACTGTCTTCAAAGGTAAACCTTTCTAGGAGTCCTGGGACTTCCTCCATCCTAGTGCAAGCTGATTTCTGAGGTATATGGGTTGTCTTGGAAGGCCTGTAGGGTGTGAAGGATACCTCTTCCCTGTAATCCCTTAGAGATATCTCTTCAGAGCTGACAGAAGAATGAGATGGGTTTGAGAAAGGTCTCCCATCTCCTAAATATTTTCCTGCCCACTCCCTTACTTTAGGATCCTGTGACTGAGTGTTGTTGTTATTCCTGTTCCTTTGGCGCAAGGAATACCCAGGAGTGCTGGGGAAGCTGAAGAAAACTTGTTCTGAAGAGGCTTTGACTGTGCTGTCCAAGTCCTGCTTTAATCCTTCTGGAGTTGAGGTTAGAGGCTCCCAAATGGACCTTTTGATAGCATTGGCTATGAGCCTCAGTGGGGATTTTGGCTGGCCAGCTGCATGCTCCCTGGAAACCACATCTGGAATCCTCAGAGCATCCTTTGTGTTGGCTGACAAAGTTGGTGGAGCACCATCTGCAGGTAAGAGAGGCCCAGGACAAGCAGATCGTTTGAACACTTCTTTCCTCCAGCCAGCATCCTTCTCCGGAGGCCACGGGGCTCCGTTGTTTCCATACCCTGGACTGCTCCCACCCGAGTCTGTCCTGTTAGAGCCGTGCAAGGGTTGCTGTTGAGTACGAGGCCCCAGCCTCTTCTTTGCCTCCTTTAACTCTTGCTCAAGCTTTTCTTCTGGGTGCCTGCTATTTTTGCCGTTTTTCTCTTTCAAATCCAGAGATGACAGCACTTTCGTCTTCCTGTTAAAATCCTCCGGTTCAGAGGTAAATGTCCGTGTTCTTTCCTTCCAGTCCCGGGCTGAGTGTGTCCCAATGTCACCATCTGGGTCTTCAGGCTCATAAAAATCAGCAGCCAGTGTCCCATTCCCAAGAGGGGTCCATGGAGAACCTGCAGTGCTGCTCTGGAGAGGACAGTGGGGAACAGAGCAATGTGCGTCTTCAGGCATCTCCCTGGCTTTTTCTTTTCTTTGAAATACTGGGCTGCAGGGTTTGGAATGTCCTCTTGTAATTTCTGGTGGCTTCCTGCAAGAAGCCAACTGTGAAGTGCATGAAAAAAAATTATTATTTTAGGGATATAAAAATACTGCTTTGTGTAGCTTCTATTTCATCACCTATTTTAATCCATCTTAATCTTAATGTAATAGAAATGAACATAAGATTTAATTTATACACAAATACATATGTAAATGATAATGTAAGAAAAGCTTTTCTCCCTAAAGGGCTAATATTTCCCTAGGAGTGGAGATCTAATACTATTGGAAATTTTAATAGTCTAAAAATAATGTTATTCATGCAAAGAATTTGTCATATCTTTATGAATTGCCTTTAGTATTTTCTTTAGAAAGAAAGAGTCCTATCTCCAGGAAAACAGACAAGAGCAGATCTGCTCTGTTCTCCTGTGTGTGTTCCAGTTGCATCACCTTAGAGTTTTGAGCAAGCACAGGAGACCATTATCCATCCTCTCCAAATGTTTTTATAATATTGCATGTTTACGTAGCACAGGTAGGAATGAAAGAAGTGACCCAGAAAAGATCATAAAATGCAAGATGGTAGTTTTAAACAATTCAATTAGTTCCCTCTCATTATTTTTCCTTTGGTAAAGGTTTAAATTCATTACTTCAGCCACCAGAACCTGCTGAAGATAGTAACAGGGATAAATACCCACTTCATGCAGCCAGCAGAACAAAACTAGAGTTCTTCGTTCCATCTTAAAAGGGAGGCATTTTATCATCAGTGCTATGTGATAATGGATGGTGTGAAGATTGAGTTCCTGCTTCCATTTATGTGCCAGATACCCAAATTCACATGGGTGAAGCCATTAATCTGTCTGACTTTTCATTTCCCAGAAGCATCAGAAGCAAGGCAATAATGATTCCACTCCGTTTCACACTTCTGTTTGATGACTAAAATTATTACTGGCCAGGGTCTCAGATAGCAAAATGTAAGAAACACAACAAACAAATAAACACCCTCTTAATCCCTGCTTTTTAGAGTAAAAAAGGCCACTAAGCAGTGCTGGTAGAGCAGGAGCTGATGGAATCACCCCTCTTCATGCACAGCGTGGCCAGGCAGCATTGTGCAGCTCTGCTCCCCTGGGACATTCCCTTCCTGGCCCCATTGTCCTGCACCGGATTTCAGCTACCACCGTGGATGTGGAAGAGCTGATTTTTTCCTAGCACAGCCCCTGAGGCCAAGCAATTCTAGTTATGTTTAACCCAAGGGTGAGGACAGCTGTCCAGGGCATGGAGGATGTGGGCTGGTCCCTGCTCCACCTGGCTGCGGGAGTCCGGGGATGTGCTGCCCTTTGCTCAGGATGGTTGGTCATGACTCCTCCTGCACTCATGGCAGGGCCACGCTTCCTCCTCCTCGAAAAACCCCCAAAATTAAAAAAACACAGAAAATACCATGGAAATCCTAGGTCCCGAAGGACACAGAAGATGCTCCTGAGCAGTGGTGGATGTGAAGCCCTTTTCCAGCCTAAACTATTCTGTGATTTTATGACTGGTTCAACAGATTAGTGGCTAACTCCTCATGTGATCGAGGCCTGAGTCCCACAGCCGCTTGATTTGGGAACGATTACATCAAATCCAAGTCTCTTCCCTACTTGCAGCACAAGTATAACTCCAACCTCCGTGGTCACTGTGAGGACCAAAACTATTTAAAGGAGCAGAGACAGCCTGCTGAGAGCAGACATGCCCCAACAGAAGTTACAGCCATTCTGCTCTGCACAGTTTTCCATCCCACCTGTGTTTGGGAGTGCTCCTCTGCAGCACCACTCTGACAGCTGGCTGAGCTGTCCTTCCAGGGTAGCCCAGGTTTCTTGCTCGACAGCAGAGGAAAGCCTGCAAAAGACACAACTTTTACCTTCACACTGGTATTGCTTTTGTCTTAAATGAAGTCTGCAATCAAAGAACAAGAGCAGAAGATTAGGCAGCAGCCTGGATAGAGTTAAACCTGAAGAACTGACCTACAACATTGAAGTTTATGGCCTCGCTCACATATGTGCGTGCACGCTGTGCCAAACACATGTTGATATTTTCAGCGGTGGACCTGAACTGCTTCCACTTCTTGGCTGGATGTAGTGAAGCAGCTTTTGAGTTCCAGGAAACTTTCTGGAAAACCAGCCCACTTTAGAGGGCATTCAGGCCTCAGAAGGAGAGGCAGTCAAAACAACCTGTGACTTTTGAACTTTGGGTAATTCCAAGAAATGAAGAAAATGGATGACTTCTGAGAGGTCTGTCCATCAGAATGGGAAAAAAATGGGAAATGCATCCATCTGCAGGCAGTAATGACAGAAAAAATCCCACAGTCTCCCAAGAAGGAACAACAGAAAGCATGATGGGAGCTCTCCTAGGATCAGGCAAGGTAATTAATTGCTAAAGGAGGCAACTTGCACCTGAAGGGAGTCAGGAGAACTTTCCAATATTTGTGCCTGTGGGAATTTTACATACTAAATAATCTTTGGACAAACAAAAGTATCACTGATCCAAGATACTATTATGTCCAGCTCTAACATGACAAGTATATTTATAGCTCAACTGTTAACTCCCAAACCCAACCATTAGTTCTGAAATCCATGCAGGTTCCCAAAGCAAACTTTGGTTCTTCCACACAGGGACTAAAAGCTGCATAAGGACAAAAGCAACACGCCAGAGAGAGAGGGGACAGCTCCTGCATGTGGACTTCAACAAAGGCAAGCCAGGGAGGGAGGTCGAGTTTCCTTTCTTCCCAGTGTCTCACTTATTTGTACCCAATCTTGATGCAGCTTGTTATGTTGGACCAAGATTGGAGGGACACACTCTGCTGGAGCCTGGAACTCCTGCAGGGATGGCAACCCCGGGCTGACCTTTATATTCTGTAATTGAGCTGCAGCAAAACGTGAGAATCCACAATTAGGATAACAAAGCTGCCACCACCACCTGCATAAATGAGCCAAGGGGGCTCAGCCTGATCCACGAAAGCCCTGAGCCTCCTGACACGAGCAAACGTCATGGTTCAGGACACCGAGGGGAAACGCAAGTGCTGCAGCAGCGACAGCCAGAACACTGATGAGGGCGTAAAACCCCCAGCCCAGGGGTCTGCTCGTGCCCATGGGGAGAATTCCTTCCCAGCCCAGCTCTCGTGGGCAGGCTCACAAGGACAGGGCCTGCACGTGTGAGAACACTACTCCACGCAAAGCCACAGCCCGCCGTCTGTCATGGGGAAAACCGTTTCATTTCCACCAAGATGCTGAACCTGTATTTTCAGCTTCGCTTTCAAAACAGGATTTAAAAAAAAAACCAAAAAAGTTCCCCAGGGCACTATCATGATCTGCTTGGCCCAAAATCCCGAGATAAATTAAGAGCACGGCGTTCCCGTGGCCGTGCGATGGGGATTTAGAGGTTTTGAAAGGTAATATCCTGCTCTGAGCCTTGCAGCCAATACAGCCGTGACACTGATTTCCTCTCCTTGGCTGCCTACCCCGTGCTGTTTATGAAACATATGTGTTTGGGGAAATATGACTGAAAAGGAGACAGATTTTTTTTCATGTGACTGATGATCATATGAATTCCTGTAATCAAATTGGATTAAATATAGAAACTATGATTTACAGTCTTCCTCCAGAGAGTAAAAAAAGCCTTTATTCTGCTCCCGGTGTATGCTGACCGTGCTTTACACCTCATTTTAACAGCATACTTGAGGTTCAGGAAGACTCATGCGGCACATTGCTTCCCTCTCAAAGGCTTTTAGCTCCCTCTAGAGCCCTTGAGGCACACGGAAGATTTTAACACAATGATGGGAAAATTAATTGCCAAACCATTCATAATGCCCTTGCTGAGAACAAGCTGAAAATCAGTCAAAATTAAGAGTGATGTCCCCTCCAGTCTTCTCCTCTTTCCTCGCTCAGAGTCCGTCTTACCCCGCACTCAAACCTGGATCAAGCATCATTATTGATTGGTCTTCTAAAAACTGGGATCAATTAAGACAAGACTTGAAATCCAAGCCTTTGGTGGAGCCAAACTCTGACGTCTATGCCAATTCCCACATGCTTTACAGTTCTCAAGAGGCAGAGCCACAGCTGACACAGATGCCATGAGACTTTGACGACAGCCTGTTCCACCTTCTCATCCTCAGCTTGGGGGAGCCTTCCCCTGGGTGGGACACCCCATGCAGCCTCTCAGAGCATGGCAAAGCCTCATGGCTCAGAAGTGCAGGGAATCCCAGGGAATGCAGCCCTATTGTTCCTGTCTGCCTGCCACAGCTGCCTCTCCAGGGACAGACCCTTACAGGGGAGGAAGCTGAGCTTGGAGGGGGCCTCCTCTCAGGAACATGAACTAGCCCTGTGAATACTCCACTGAGATTTACTGAGCTATCCCAGATGTGTGGCACGAGAGGCCTCCCAGGGACTGTGGGTGGGTAGTGACAGTGCTCATGTGCACCTGACTTGAAGGCAAGGCTGATGCCAGGAAGAGGAAATGCATCTTATCTCATCTTTTGAGATACAAAAATTCATCCCACGGTGGGTACTTGCAAATAATCCCAAAGCTTTCTTAGGCACTCAAAGCAAGCAAGCTGATACGCCTCTGCTTGAGCACTGGTCCCACAACGGGCACAGGGATCCTACTTGTTTCAGATGCAGAGCCATAACTTCTCTGAAGGCAACTGGGACCCTGAGCAGCAGCAGAAATCTCCCTTGTTGCAGAGGGCAGGGTTAAAGAGCAGCTGTCACCATCATTCCCCAAAACCCACTGTCTCCATGCTCAGAAACTGCAGCACTTGGTCACGTGCGCAGATCCCGTCCTCCTGCTGCGGTACATCCACGTTTTACACTTCAGCCTGCCAACACCCCCGTCTCCCAGACACAAATGCACTTCTGGCAGAGCTTTGAGGGGCTCTGGGATGCTGGTAAGCTCACCCAGCCCCATGCTGGTGGGGCCAATCCCAGCAGGAGCCTGCCAGTCCTTAGGGGGCTGGGAGGAAAGTGTGTGCACTTGCTGAGGGGCTGTGCCAAGGCAGGAGGGCGACACAGTCCCAAGCAGCAGGGGTGAAACCAAGGATGGGTGTCTTGTTTGGGCACCCCAGCCCAGGAGAAAGGTTACCTGGATGCAGCCTCAGCTGGGAGGGGTGACCAGTGGTGAACAGAGCACAGATCCTATCTATCTATATCCTATAACCTCTATCAAAATCACTGCTTTCCTGTGTGATTCCCACAGGTCAGCCCAAAGCAAGGGAAACTGCTAGAGGACAAGGACCACTTACACTTATTTTCACCAGCTCACCTCTTGGGATTGGCTTTCTCCTTTCACCAGCCTGGAAATACCACCTGAGGGTTTTTTTTCCAGCAGCAAAGAGGTGACAGAGCACCTTTGGAAGTGTGTCAGCAGGCACCTCCAGGAGCATTTCTAATGAGTGACACCAGGGTAGAGCCAGTGTCCCACCTGACCAAGAGCAATCAGTGCAGGCAGGGCTAGAGACAAAATATGCAGTTCTAGGATAGGAGTGCATGTGCTCATCTGGAGAATTAAAGTGGACACCACTTGCTGATGGGTATAGTTACACAGAGAACAGTCACACAGAAAGGGAATTTGATCTTTTGAGGGTAAAAAAATGGAAAAGAAACACTTGGTGTGTTTTAGGTCTCTGTTTTCTCAACTAGTGACTCCAAAACACAAAAATTCTAAAGGAAAGGAGGGGAAACAGACAACTAAAAGACAGGAAAACAGAATGAATAGAAAATACAATCACTTCTCAGGCTCTACTTACTCGTTTGGATTTTTCTCCTCCAATTCTGATACTTATTTAACGCCGTGGACTGAAAGCTGTTGGCTCTCTGGAGTGCTGAGCAGAAACAGAAGGGACACAGGGTCAGCTAATGCAGCAAAAGCCAGAGGGCAAAAATGGAGCTGGGGAAAGAAGAAAAGTAGAGAAACAGAACCCCAAATCCCCGGCGGCGGGGGGTCAGCTTTCCAAGCAGCCTCCCGCCGGGAGAGGGCAGCGCGCACCCGCCGCGGGATGCCGGCAGCAGCTCCCAGTGCGGAGCTCAGGAACCCTCGCACCTATCCCAAACCCACACAGGGGATGGTGGCACGGAAACGACCTTAGCAGCCAGGGATGGGGGACATCGTGAAACTGGGGAGGAGAAAAGGATTAAATCCTTTAGTGGCTACTTGGAGTCACACGCTGCTGGGCACATTTTGGGGTCCGCTGCTGTCCTTCTGCCTTCAACAGGGGCTCTGTTATTCGAGAGTTGATTTAAATTGCTGCATTAAATCCCCTCTTTTCTGCTTGGACTAAAAATGCATATATGGCTGTGGGGGTGGTGGGAGATAGGAAGAAATGAGTGCTGGTGGCCCTTTATTTTCTGCAGAACCATTCCTTTGGATGTTTTTAGCACGTCTTTTACTTCTGACCAGCTCCAGAAAAGTTTCCATTTCAAGGCAGATTGTTCCCAGATCTCCCCACCTCCCTTCTAGCTTTATCCTTTCCTCCTTGTGCTTTCACTGGATACAAAAACCATAAGCAGCTACCTACAGAGACACAAATTGTCCCAAGCAGAGCTCTCCAGTGATTCCCGGCATCACCCTTGTCTAGGCAGTGCTGCAGATATTGCACTGACTAGTCATATGTAAACATTTTACCAGTGGGAACACATTCATCCCACCCCTGCAAGCCAAGCACGAGGCACAACTCCTCCAGGTAACCCTGCACCACGGAAATGGTGCTTCAGCTACAGCACCAAAAAGGGAGAAACCCCCCAAAACCACAACCTGGCCACACTGCAGGGAACAGCCTCTGCTTTGAAACACCTCCCCCAGTCCTGCCTGCCCAGTCTAGCAGGAGAGGCTGCTGGAGCACCCCCAGGTCAGGATACTGCTTACCATCAGCCACTTTGGATGTTTTGGAGCTCTCCTCCTGCACCACAGGGCTCCTGATGAGTGATGCCCACCTCTGGATGGGGCTGGAGCAGGCAGGGGACTCCAGCAGCAAGGTCGGTCCTTCGCTCACCTCAGAGTTCGAGGAGTCACCATTGAAGTCAGAATCCAGCTCAGAGCTACAGGGAAAAAGGGCAAAATGGAAGTGGGACGTTCCGGGGGGTGCAACAAGCCCCAGCACCAGCACTGACAGCAGTGTGGGTGTTTCAGAGGAATAGATATTTGGCACCCAGAGCTGATGTCCTCATTTTCCTGCTTTCACCACCGTTACTGCAGGACTGTAATTTGCTGTAGGTGCTACACAGCTCAGCTATCCCCAATCCCATCAGACTCTGGATTTGCACCCACAGCCACTGCATTCAGCACGTGGAATCAAAGTGCTGCCGAGAGGGACTGGAGGTGAAACCCCTCACTGCTTGGTTAGCAAGGCCAGGCCCTTCTGCCTGCAAGGCTGTGCAGCGGGATGAAGTAAGGGAAACAGCATTTGCAATGCTGTAATTGGCCTGGAAACAAGGCACAAGGGTAAAAACGCTACACTTTTCACATTTTTCCTGCAGATTCTGGAAAATAAGAGGAGAAAGGAGCCTGGAGGAGAGGCATGAGGAGAACCATGGGCCCAGCAAGCAAGGCTGAGTCCAGAAGCTGGAGAAAATTTTAAGCATTAGTCTAGAGAGAGAGGGTTAAGTGAAGCTACCTAAGCAGCCTTTAAATGTGCAAAAGGTGTCTGCAGAAAACAAGGAAACAAACTCTCCTCATTCGCAGGAGCCACCGGGCCAGCCGATGTAACACTGAGCAGCACAGGGAGGCACCTGAGCTGATCACAGAGGCAGATTGTGGCATCCCCTTGGGTAAATGTAATTAAAAACACATCACACAGACACACGTGTGGATGACATGCACATCATGACCTTGCCTCAGGGCAGAACAACTATTTGAGGTGATTATTAGCCCTTTTTCTAATAATGAGGCCATTTCTTTCATCTCTGAAGTCCAGACTGCAGGGAACAGACATGTCAGCCCTTCTGATGTGACCACATTCCCACTGCCATGAAAGAGTGCAGCAGGATCCCACTCGGCCTCTTTTGAATGCAAACAATACTGCCAACCTAATTCTTAGATTTACTGTGATGATTAATAGCTGTGCCTCAAAAAAAGAGGAGCTCACAGCACGAGCAGTCCTGTTGGCGTGGCAGAAGAACACTGCTTCATGTTTATACAGCAGAAAGCAAAGTTTTGTTGTGACAGCCCAGGGCACAGCCCGGGAGGAAGAAGAGGTAAAGGAGAGGGCTGCAGACCTTATAAAGCCATGCTTTGGGCAGCACCCACCAGTCCTGCGTCCCAGCTTCACCCAGATCAAACCAGCAGTACTGGGAGGCCAGGGCAGGCAAGACAGCAGGGAGGGAACACCTCTCCAGGTGTGCTGCTCTCTTGGCAGGCTGCATCAGAGCGGCCTTGAATTTCATGCTAAAACATACTTTTAAAGCTGACTTTCAAGCAGTGTCAGCCACACAGATAGATACAGATACATACATATGTAAAAATATAAATATATGAAGGCTGAGACCCTGTGTGGATGGAGAGATACCACACTGAGATCGGGCAGAGTGCCACACCAAAGGAGAAGAAAAAGCCCTGCCATTAACATTGATTGATATCTTTCTGTTTTAAAGAGCAAAACGTGTATTTTCCTTGGCCAGCAAGGAGGTAAGTGCTATAGCATGAGGTTTCTCCCCTCATCTCTGCTGGAATGGGGGCCATTATTCACGGTACTTAAAGCCTGAACTGCAAAGCTGTGTCACCGAGCTGGTCGGTTTCCCAGTGCCACCGAGGTCCCCGCAGCCAGCTCAGCAGTGCCATTTGTCACCTGCTGTTTCTCTCGTCCCCCTTTCCAGGCGGGGCCTGTCCTGCCGGAGCAGCCCGAGGCGGAGGGCTCGGCGGGGGGTTGGCCTCGGAGCCACTGGCACCCGCTGTGCTGGTGACAGATGTGCTGTCACCCCTTGTGCCACGTCCTGCTGGCAGGGAGCCAGGGGCCCTGCTGTCCAGCCGCAGGGAAAGGAGCTGATCCCTCAGATCAGGGGATTAGCCGGCTCTCGTCGCTGCCTGGACGCCACCGGGCACCACGAGCTGGAGGGTGTTAGCAGGGGATGCAAGCACATGCTCTGCAGGGGAGCTGCTAAACAGGCAGGAAACCCTTCCCTATGTTCTCCATTTCCCCACGGATAGGTTCATCCTTCCCTCTAAGAGCACCCAGGCGCACGCACAGAGCACAAATCCTGTTTCAAACCACCTCAGGGAACAGCAGGAAGTTGCGTTCCTCAGAGCCAGGTTGCTCTCCAAAAGCTAAGCACAGCACCACAAACAGGTGTTTAGAGGGTGTCAGGAATCTGAACGAGCTTCCCCACAGAGCAGCAGTGCTTGCAACAGCTGGTCTTGGTTTTGCCTTTTTTTTTTTCTTTTTTTCACTTCCCCTCTTAAGTTTTAGTTCTTGGTAAGGAAAACTGCTTTACCCAGGGGATACCAATCTAATCTTTAGACGGAACAAACTGGCACAGAATCCTGCCCAAAAGCAATTATATTCTAATGTGTACTTAAAAATTGGGCTTCCTCTGACAGCTCCCCGAGGTTCATCAAATTTCAGATTTCTTAGGGATGGGCAGGCTCTCAAAACCCAGGAGAGGCCCGGGGTGTGGAGCTGCAGGATGGTGCCCAAGGTGGGAGGCGGCCACGTCACAGGATGCACCTTTGGCCACAACACGCCCACTGCCCAAATCCCTGTGTACCAAAAACTGTCGGTTCCAGGAGCTGAACCCAAGCTGATCACAGCAATGTTTATCCCTCTGATTCAGGCCCCTGTGTGGGATGTGAATGTTTGAAGATTTCCTGCAAAGTGATTCATGTGCCTGGGGGGATTTATGGCTGTGGTTAAGAACAATTGTTATCCTGAGCATTTGTGGTGGTTTTTTGTTCGGTTCTTTTCCCCCACCCCCTCCAGTTGTACATACATCCAGTACTATATTTTGCTATGATTTTCTTTAGCATTCCAGAGAAAATCAAACTGCTCTTACAAGTTTACTTGTATTTTAAAGTACCTGCTAGCATCACTGGTGACCATGACTCGAACGGCGAGGAGGTTGTGCTCAGCCATCTCCTCCTCGGGGATGACCCTCACGATGGCCCACTCGGGGGAAGGGGGTGAGAACCAGCTCTCCAGGTCGTGGTGTTTGGGGATGCTCTTCGCCTTCTTGGGGGAGGTGGGCTCATGAGCCACGGGCAGGCAGCAGCCTGGGAAGGCACAAAGGTGACAGCAGGGTGTTAGGGGAGGAGGGAGTCCATGGGGGATCTCACTCCTGCACTGGAGTGGTCCTTGGCCGGTGGTTCCTGCATGGGGTCCTGTGCTGTCCCCAGAGGTGCAGGCGAGGTGCATGCACCGACAGCCTGGCATAGCAAAAACATCCCTCCAGCCCAGGAAAGCCCTGTCAGGGCTCCTCAGCTTGGATCCAGAGAGAAGGAAACTTCAGGAGCAGCCTCAGCTTCTGCAGCTGCGGGTCCTCACACTGCTCAGTGGGAACATCAGCCTGGTGCCTGGTGGCAGCAGTGCCACACGTCAGCCACACAAATAGGGATTTATGGGCTCTTTTCCAGCCCCTTATGGACCTGTGTGTGTGGCAGGAGGCAGATGAACCAACCTTGCTTGGGTGGCTGAACCTTCAGCCTCATACTGAAAGTTTAGGTCAGTTTAGGACAGCGGGAATGAGCAAAATAAATGCAGACCCTTTGGGTTATTATTGACTGCGTACAGCAAATACAGACCCTGATTTGTGAAAAGAAGCAGCATCCCAGCAGTTAAACAGCACTATCCCTGAACTTCACATTCAGACAGGGGGAATAAAGAATAAAGCCACGTTTCCCCGCTCACCCCAGGTGACTGAGACTGGAGTTCATGTCTCCCTGTGAAATCCTTAATTTCTGAGCAACCTCATCTACCCACAATCTCCCCCCCCAAGCAAATACAAACATATCAGCTGCAAAGCTTCCCTGGCGCTTGGTGCAGAAGGGACAAATTACAAGCTCCAGGAGAGTGGCTCTCCTTGGTTCACTGCCCATGTGTGGTGCTTTTACTGCATCCAATTCAACACTGGTGCTTCTAATTTACACCTGTATGAGTGAGGGGGCTTATTTTCTCATCTACTGGAGCAAACCATCTAGTTAACATCAATTAAACTCCTATTTAACTTGCAGCGCCTCCATTTATTGCAGGAGTGCACTCACCCCATCCTTCTCCTTGCAAGAGCTTTTACCTTGAACCTGCTCAGGCCCTACCTCCAGCTCAACAGCACCACAGCAGGCACGTGTTCCCTGACTGCAGGGATTTCATTTTCTCTGGGAGATGGGAAGAAATTCATACCTCTCTGATTTTTATGTCTGACTTCTACTTCGGCCCAGCCAGGCCACCCACCCAAAGATGCTGTGGGCTCCAGCAGCTAAGTGGAAACCAGCGTTGTGAGCCAATCGGTAAAACCCAAATCCTTCAACTCAACTTTCTCCTTAAAAGATGGTGCATTTTACATGAAAATCAGAGCACACAAACCCAAATAATAGTTTGCCAGCTCTTTCTGTAAATTCTGTGCCCGTGCAGGCAATAAGCACTGCCCAAGGTTGCTTCAAGTGGCTGCTAAAAAAAGTCAGTTTTGCCACTTGCTTGCACCCTCAGTGTGTTCCCTTCCCACCCCACACACTAATGCTTTCCCTGCCACGCTAACAGGAAAGAGGAGAAAACATGTTTATGACTAACAGGCACACAGCTGGAGACCATCAAAACCCACAGACAGACAGACAGACACACTACCTAGAGTGATTCCCAGTGTGGCTCCTGAATGTGATCACATTTCCAGTCAACACATCCCTCGGCAATAGCTTGCTACACATCCAGTTTCCAATCATTAGGGACATGTAATAGAGCTGGTGAAGGACCTCAGGGTGTCATCCAGGACACCAGATGACAGTGATGGATGGCACCATTACCTCTCTGAAGAGGTAAATTTCTGTGCTTGCTTTTTTCCTATTGCATTCTTCTGGTTTTTTAGATTTCTTTCTGGCATCACAATCTCTCCCCTTCTTGAACTCTGCACCCAGGAGCTGACCCGCTCAGCAATCTGTTAGACAGCTGAGTCCTTTCTGAGCAAGGTAAGTTTACATCCCCAGTGATACCAACCAGGATTAAGATCAGCATCCTGCAGCAGCATCCCTGCCCATGGCAGGGGGGTTGGACCGGTCCTCTGCAGGTCCCTTCCCACGCAAACCACTCCAGGATTTGAAAGCAAACCCACTCCCTACTAACATATTTTATCAGTATTTGTACCGTGACATATCAATTGAGTAAATTATGCACTCAGCTCCACGAAAGCAGAGACTGGACCATCTTGGTGTTCCAGTGCGTGGGACACCCACATGTGCACATTAACTTCAACACTGGCTCACACATTCTGCAGGACATTTGGAAAGTTTAAAGTTAACACCTCTGTCCCTCACCACGGGGCTGCACCTTGGCTAACAGGCTCAAACAGAAAGCAGAGATGTCCCAGACACCCCATCACTGGGGTTTTTTGTAGGCTCTGGGGATGTTACACCATACGACTGGTCCCTCCTAAAAAGCAGCGGAGTTTTCAATCCCTGAGGACAACAGGGGTCTGAACCGAGTTCAGGAAGCAGGGATGTGCTGCTGCTGGCCTCGTGTAAGCACCGTGGGGGAAGAGTGTGGCCAATTCAAACAAAAGCCCGGAGCGCCACAGGCCTGGATCCCACCTGGCAATCATTACCTGCTCCCCCACAGCAACGCAAACACATCCAGCCGGCCACCACTGCGGCAGAGCCAGCGCTGCCGCTCGCGTTTGAGGGGTATCAAAAAGGAGAAGTTATGGTCTGACACAAACAAAGCGCTCAAAAAGAAACGTGGGGCTTCTTTAAAGCTCTTATTTTGCACAGTTAGATTAGAAGGGCTATGTGAACTAATTTCTGCTGAATCAGTCCAAAGGCTGAGTACTGACACAAAGGTAAGGCACACATTTATGCTCCTGAACAGATGCTAGGCTAAATTAGAAGCAGGACATTCAGAAGTTCCAGCCTCGCAGCTCTCCCTGAATCCTGAACAGCCACCCATCCCTGCAGCACCAGCAAGGAACTCAGTGAGATGTCAGCACAGCAAGGCTAAGCAGCAGGACCCTGATTTTCTGGAATTCTGACTTTAGGATGGAAACCAGGCTCTAAACCTCAGTGCCCCGATTCCCATCATGCTGCAGGCTTAGACTGCTAGGACCTCAGACTGCTAGTGAAGGACCTCAGGCTGCTACTGCTTGAGTCCTTTCCTCAGTCTGTGCTTGGCTGTACTTGACGAGTCTTGAGTAACTCCAGTGAGGGAGACTCCACACCCTCTCTGGGTAACCTGTTCCTCTGCACAGCCACCGTGCACTAAAGCTCTTCCTCATGCTCAGGTGGAACTTCCTGCACCAATTTCTGTCCATTGCCTCTTGTCCCATTGCTCAGTAGCACCAACAGAGCCTGGCTCTGCCCTCTTTTCACCCTCCCTTCAGATACTGATAGATCTGGTGAGGTCCCCTCTCACCTGTCTGTCCTCAAGGCCCAAATCTCTCAGCCTGTCCTTGTAAGAGAGAGGCTCCAGTGCCCTAATCATTTCCTCCCCAGGACAGGAGATTTTCTATTAGAAGCCAAGAGACTGAGTCAGAGGAACTGAACTTTATAAAAAGTAAAAGCTAAAGAGGTATCCCGTGTGCAGGATGGAAAAGGCACAGCCCCGTTTCCTGCCTGTGCACGCTGGTGCCATGCCACTGACCTCTGCAGCACAGGGTGTTATCAGAGGAACCCCAGCCCTCAGGAAGCAGTCCCTCAAAATAGCATTTGCGTAAGGTCTGACTTCATTTCCATCGTGCTCACTTCACATTTCCTATTCCCTGTGCCTCAGCATGCTAAAGACTTCCAGCAGGGAATTTGCCTGCTCCACAGCACGGTTTGGACAGGAGTCCTGCTAATCCTTTGCCAAAACACTCAATTTACCCAGGGAAGGGGGTTGGAGGAGCACGGACAAGCCAGGCGTGGGAAGGCGTTAGCGTCGTGTCACCGTCAGAGCAGGTCTGTCACACGAGCACGGCTGCAGGGACAGGCAGCACATGCCATGGGTGTCCCTCAGCAGCTGGGTTAACAGGAGACTTCCTGACAACGACTGACAGGTGCTTTCTGGGTGCTGAGGTTCCCTGAGCCAGCCACGGAGCCAAAGTGCTAATTCCCAAATCCTGCCTGTGCTTTGGGGCTGTCCTGTGCGGGGCTGAGGGCAGCCCTTGGCTCTGCTTGGCCAGGAGCTGCAGGTGCTGCAGCCACCACAGCTCGGAGTGTTCCTGCTGCTTTAGGGTCTGCACTTACACAGCACCAGCTTGCTGTCCAAAGGACTGAGAGGATTAAGGGAATTCATGTTTTCCATTCCTTCAGCTGTTAACTTCCTCTTACTCCGCTGTCACCCACATAAGATCCTTCTCACCCATAACCCTACCCCAGTCTTTGACTGACTTGCAGTGAGAGCGAATAACATGGCTTTAGGGTTTGTGGGGGTTTTTTTGTTTGTTTGTTTGGTGGTTGGGGTTTTTAACTTCTTTTTTTATGCAAGCAGTGAAGCTTAGCTGCCTTCAGCTACTTAAATAGCAGCAATACAGTCAGTGATTTGAACAGAACAATCACGTATTCATCTGGCCTTCCCACTCAAACACGATGAAAAATGTGGATAGAAACAATTTCTCCTTTGTCTGTATTTCAAAACTCACCTCATCCTCCTCACATGGGCAGAGAAACAACTGTTTTCCTTACAGGGCAAGGATTTAGCTAAACCCTGTAGTAACTGGGAAGTATTCCTAAGGCCACAGCTTGCAGGCCTTGTATCTGGGTTGGCTCTCACCCAGAGGTCAGGGCTGGTCAAAACTCACTGCAATCCATGGGCTTGGCCCAAGAGCCCCTGCAGACCCAAACAACAGGTACAGATACAAACCCCTTTCCAGTAAAACAGTTCTTCTCCCCACTAAGTGTCAGGCCAAGTGTTTTAATTCAATATTCTGCCATCTCACCTTTGCATTTGAGAGAGCAATGTCTGCACCAGGCCTTGAGTGAGTCAGAGATGCAGCAGTGAGGGACAAAGACATTATGAAAGACCTTTCCCTTAATCTCTCTGGAGACGCTCTCCCTGGATGAGCCCTTCAGGAAGCTCAGGGGCTCAAGGCATTGTCATGCTAACCAAAAGCAGGCAAATTCAGCACAGCTCCTCTGCTCGCTCCAAGTTCAGTGCAACCCTGATTCTCTCAATGACAGGCTTGTAAAATTCACATGCTTACAGAGTGATAATCCACCATAACCTAGAAAGCATTTTTGCCTTCTTTTCTTCTTTAAGTAACTTTTTGTAACAGCAGCCTCAGTGGTCTGTATGCATTCAAGCATCCAGCAAGGCTTTCATGCAGCATCACTGTCCTGCAAAGGCTCTGTGTCCAAGGCAGGAACATGGCAGTGAAATCTTGCGTCCCCACAGTGGAGAAAGCCAAAATCATCCCAGTGCCCAGAAACAAGAATGGAGAAATCTCCTGGGATGTGGGATCGGGGACTCTGGGATCTCAACAGGTTTTGCTGATGCTTTGGTTTGCCTTTCTTCCTTGGGTACGAGGGCAGAGCTGACAGTCCAGCACAGCTGTGGAGAGATCTTTCTTGTCTGTATTGTTACAGACATGAGCTACACGAGTATTCTTACAGCCCTGAAAGCTTGCAATAATTTTGGAAGCAGTTACTCACTCCTGGAGTGAGTTTAAGGCAGTTTATACCCGTGGAGACACAGGGCAGATCTCCCCCACGGCTCTCAGGCAGCTGTGCTGTTTTGGCTCAAGCCAAGCAGGAGAACCACAGCCATAGGGACCCCTCCCTGTGCCATGAATCCCTCCCCACACCGCAGGCTGTCACTGCCTGTCCCTGTCGGGACCGAGGGAGGGTTTGCAGGGGGCACTGAGCTGCACAGACCCAAATCCAGGACTGATGCTAGCTCACGGTCTTGCACCAGCTCTCCGAGACTGCTCTGCCAAAAATCTCCAGCACAGGTTTTTGAAAGCTCAAACCTCAGAGCTGTTTACTGCCCCTCCGTGAGTGACAATCTGCTAAATGCCGTCCACCAGCAGGCAAGCTCCCTCTGCTAATGCAAACCAGACAAATGCATCACTGCATCCCTCCTCCTGGTCCCAGAGGCTCTGCAATCGCACCAGCCCGGCTCAGGGAGCGAGCGGTGCCCCGTTCCACGCTGGGGTGTCGTCAGCCCATTCAGCTGCACCGAGGAGCACCGATCGCTGTCAGATCGTTGTCACGCCAGGCTGGGAGGTGCAATTACAACGGGTTCTGCTCAGCTGATGAAAACACCGCGATCCCACGGGAGCCCCTGGCACGGGCCCCCTTCAGAAACGTGCCCAGAAGTAGCGTGCCACTGCAGCCGTGGCAAAGGGCTTAGCGCCCACCCACCCGGGGCTTCGCGCACGGCTCTGACACCTTCTCTGATTACCATTTGTAAGGCGCTGATCGCTCCAGCATCCGAGTGCCCCCACCCCCAGCGCCAGGGCCAGCAGCAGACACGAGCGGGAGATGCAGTTCCTGCTGCGAGTCCTGCTTGCCAGGGCAGCCTGGCTCCGTGCGGGCTGCTGCTGCTGCTGCTCCTGAGTCATCTGCCGAGCCAGCGCCGGGCAAATCACACTGCTGTGACCTGGCAAGGAGGTGACAAGGGCTTGGGACCCAGCCAGCTTCGGGCAGAGCCAAGCTCCTGCCGGGGCAGCTGGACCGGGTCAGGCGTTTCCTCCCCACCTCAGGCAAAGCGCGTGCTGCCCACAATGGCACAAAGCCTGGACTCTGCCAAAAAACACTCCCCTCCCCACCGGGAGCGCCGTGCCAAGCGGCTCGGACACCAGCTGGCTCAGGGAAGCTGGCTTGGATCGGCTTTTCTCAGGAGCGGCTGCTCCCCACGTGCCTCTGTCCAGCATGGACAAAAATGGTCAAAGATGCTCCACTGAAAATCCCCAACCAAGGCGGCTGCAGCCGTCTCCCCATCAAGTCAATGCTGCTGGGCCACAAACAGCCAGAAGCATTCAATTTTCTCCTCCCTCCTCCTCTTTAGGTGGTTTTAAGTCATGTGAGGGGCATTCATTTTTAAGCAGATCCCGTGGGATTTCTTGGCTAAAGTGAGTCAGACCAAACGGGAGCCCCACATAAGAAGAAAGGGGGAGCGAACCTTGCCAAGTCAGCCAAAGTACGAAAACTCACACAAACCCAGAGAACATCCCTGAAGTCAGATGAAAAGCACAAACAGAGCCAGGAAACAACAAATTTTAAAATTATATCTACCTTTTTTCTTTGGCCCACAGCACACTCAAGGTACCGGTGATCTGGAACAAAGTATTTGTGGGGAGGCTGGTCCAGAAAACAGCTCCAAGAACTCCTGATCTGCCCAGGCTGGGGGTCCCCACACACCAAACACAAGGTCTGGTGGCTGACCAGGTGGAGACCCCCTAGCAGGGCCCTCAGAGGGACAAGAAATTATCCCTACCCGCTGCTGGCAGTGCAAGGGGACCCTGCCACAACTGCCCTGCCCCCTGGGCAGGCAGCTCTACCCCTGCTCCCACAGCTATTGAAAAGCAGACAAACGATCAATTCCTTGTGGGCCTTGTTTTGGGGATAGGGAGGAAGAATGAAACCTCCTGGAATGAATTAATTGTCCCAACCCGCAGGTGGGATGTGATGTTTTGACACCTCTGGCCCACCTTGAGGGCTGTGAAGCAGGAACAGTACAACAGTACTTACCCAAAACTGCCCCAGCCACTCAGGACTGGCACAGGGCTTTCTGGTACTCAGGTGAAAGGCACCACCAAAATCCAGAGAGCTGCTCTGGTCAGCAGGGCGTGGGTGCGTGGCACCCAGGGCTGGCACAGGGCTCACTTTCCTGCTGTGCTGCTGGCCCCATCCAGCACAGTGCCCCCCATTAAAGACTCCAGCCTAAGTTCCATCCTGCGTTCCCGGCTGGCAATCCCAAGGCTCTCGGCCTGCCACTAAACTGTGTCACATCATAACTCATTCACGGGGTAAGTGGAGTCTGCCTGGCCTTGTATGGAGCTGCTGACTAAGGCACTGACAGGAGTGGGCAGTTCTAAAGTGGAGTTACTCACACACATGGGCAGCTCTGATGGTGAAAGCCAACACCAGCTGGCATCAAAAACCAGCATTAAGAAATTCAAACAGCAGACCACAAATTGATCCGTAGCACACCCAGCCCACTTTGCTGCCTGACTTCTTACTGTGCAATACACCAAAAAAACCCCAACTGATCCCAGTTTACAAAACAGCAGTGCTTTAGGAAAGCTGTGGGGACACACGGAAGGTGTCTTAACACCAGAGCTGTGCAAGCCCAGCTGAAACGAACCCAGGGAGCTCAGAGGCGAGACCCCGAGCAGAAAGCACTCGCCAGGGAAGCACAGCCCACATGGGACTGGGAGAGGGAATGGGGGAATTCTATCCAGCTTGGTTAGACCTTGGTGTTGCTGAAATACAGTGCTCAGCAGCCCACACGAGTGAAACCCAAGCTCAAACCTGTCAGAGCTTCAACTGCATCCCGGAACCTGAGCTCAGAACATACAAGGCTGCATGGGAGCACTTCAGAGCTGGAAACTGAAGCCATCCCATTGAGGTATTCCACAAATCTGCCTTAGGAGGCTGTAAGGCTTCCAGCAGCATTCCCAAACTGATATCCTGTTCCAAACTTCAACTTTTCATCTCACCTGAGATACCACCAGGCAGGTTTTTACCCTTGGAAAAGGATTCCTACAAAAGGTATGATGGCTGACATTTCACAGATTTCAGTTCTTGCCATATCTCCCCTTCTTTTTTTTCCTCACGCTTGATTCACACTTCTAACAGAAGCAACTTCCACTTTATTGTGGCTAACACAAGGCAAAGAATAAAGGGAACTGCTGCTCCCCTTATCCATGGGGTGGCACTCAGCTTCCTGGGGCAGCGGGACCAGATCACCTGCCTGGCTTCCAACCACCAGTACCTACAAATGCTTTCCTGCCCTCTCTTCGCCATCCATGCTCCAGGGATGAGCCCCCTCCTCCCGTCCCCACGCCAGGAGACCAGCTCCTCCCACTCTCCTGTGAGCCCACACCTGACCTACCCAAGTTCTTCAGCAGCAAAACACTTTCCAAGTCTCCATCACCTACTTCCTAAACAGACACTTTTGAATTCTGGCACAAAATATAACCAGGGAATTTGAAGCTCTCAAAGCCAGACAGAGCCCCCCATGATTTTTTAATGCATCTGAGGGAACAGTGCACATTAACATGCTAATACAACTGAACAAAAACTAATAGAGATAAAGGAGAAAAAAAAAGAAACTTAGAGGAAGCCTATTAGATATACTGAATAGGTATCTTCAGAAAAAACTGATTCTCAAACAAAACCTGCTATGATAGCACACTACTTCTATCATTTTAGAGTAAAAATATATTTAATCAGAGCAATCTGTGTTAGTCTGGTATATTAAGGCATGTATTAATTATGAATTTGGAGTGCAGTGACAACACTTTCAGTTTCCAGTGTCTGTCAAAATAGTATTTTTGGACACAGATTCAAAGCACCAAATACCTTAAAACAAAGACATGGATGAATGAATGAATACCTGCAGAACAAATGCTGAAAGAGCAAATTCAATACTACAGCAACATGGAAGTTTCTTCATCATTTCACATTTCAAAAAACCCTTTCAGAAATTCCATCCATTTCAAACAGGTTTGGAGCCCACCACCTGATGAGATGAGATTAAAGCCTCCCTTCTTTTTATGTGAGCACAGATCATGAAGGAAAGGAAAGAGACTTGGGGAAATATTTACATGACTAATACGTACACTTGCATCAGGCATTAATACATAATGTCTTCTGATCTTCAGTGACATGATCTTTCAGGCAAAAAAAAAAATCAAGTCATCTGCAAACATGTCATGTCTTCGAAAACATAAATATTAATGCAGAATTCAGTGCGTTTCAAAACTCACTGTTTTGATTGGAATGTGAGGAATGAGTGAGCCAGAAGTGAATTAAAGCCAATTATAGTAACTAATTGCCATAATGCTGTGGAAAAATGCAGACCATTGTCTTTGCTTGAGGTTGGAAGACACACAGAAGCAACTTTCACTGGCATTTTACAGCTGTAGCAATTTAGAAGAAACTCAGAGGAACAGAAATTACTCTTCTTGGTAGAGTTAATGAAAGGTTGGTGTTTGAGCAATTTTAACAAGTTTTGTCTGTATTCTTCTATCCAAATCAAGTATGAATAAAACCTCAAGATCTTTTTCATTTTAAAGGCTTAGCATAATTATAATAAAGGTGGGTTACCTTTAGTGAATCCTGACATGTTTGATTTTCATTAACAGACATCTGGGCAGTTAATGCTGCCTGGCTTTGAGAATGAAAGGTTAGCCTGGCTTTTCAAAAAAAAGAAATTTAATAAAGAAAATAGGCACATCTCTGTACTCATTTTCAACCCAAATGACCCTTGTGGCAACAGACAAGCTCAGAACCCATATGAAGCAGTGTAAAGAGGAGGAAGGACAGAGCAGTTCCTGAGCCTGCCAGTGTCACCTCTGCCCTTCTCATGCTGCAATGGCATCTGTACCATCAGGTCTCAGCATTAACTGTGCAAAGAGGCTTTAGAGTCCTCTGCTCCGAAACCACAGGTTTTGGGGTTTTGGGCTCACCCTGCACCCAGTCCAAGGGCAGGGTGAGCCCAGAGGAGCAGCCTGTGTGCCTCTCAAATAACTCCAGCTCTGCAAAGGGACACAGCAGTACAGCTTTGGGGGGCAGTGCTGACAGCACACGGGGCTGGGAGCACCCCCAGCTTTGGAGAGAACTCCAGAGCAGAGCAATAGGAAGATCCAGGTCACCTGCTCACAGGGAGTTCCGCTCACACACCAAGATCAGGACAGGAGTCCTGAACCAGCTCCTTAAATTCACACAGAACTTAACCCACCAGGCTGTCCCTTCAGCAGCATTACCAGGAGCAAAACAGGGAATATGTGGTTTTATTTTGTAATACTTTTGACCAGGAGTGAGGGAACTAACACAAGCTTCCTTCCCTTACTTTGATAATTTTGTCCGTTTTATTTCTTATCCATAGACTGTGTCCTTCTTGTCCACTAGGGCATGGGTTGTTTACTGCAAGGTATATCCCTCTGCTGACAGGATTGTCTAGTGATGTGACTGTTTGGGGCCTTCTGCATCTCTATGGGAAATAAATCCAGACTCTAACATTACCCCAATTCCAAGTCATTGTACTGGGATCTTAGCAGGAATAAGTGAAACTTTATGAGAACAGCATGAACATCTGATGCCTCTCAACACTCCAGTGCCAAACAAATCATCACCTTCTGCAGGCACAAAAAACTCTTCTGATCTTTCCCTGCCACTGCCTCTGCCTAAAACTGTAAATTGTGCAAAGAGTAAGTTCAGTTTTACCCAAACTGCTTTGTCCATTACAGTTACGGAAGTGCCAAGTATTGTCCTCAGTGGTATTTGGTGCCCTGTGTTTTCATTATGGATATCATCTCCCCCTCGAACAGCAAACTTTTTACTGTGCATGGTGGCTTTTCCTTTGTCGGGGAAGACGGAATAGTTCATTGAGAATAAAATTTGTTCTTCTTTGGCAATGTTGTCTTTAGCAACAATTTAAAATATTCATTTCTGTCATTTAAACAACCCCAGTGAGGCTCAGTTTTAATTCTTTAAAAAAAAAAAAACCACACAATCTTTCCATTCAACTCTTGGGACTATTCTTACCGGGATTCGTTTTTTTCTTAGACTGCAAAGGAAGAGATTAAAGTTTAAGAATTGCAGAGTAAGCAAAAGAAAGAGCGTGAAGGGGAGGAAGACCTAGGAAAGCTCTTTTGGAGAACCTGCTGTTTAAAAAGAATTCCACCATCAGCTTAAAATACAAAACTTAAAATTCAAAGAAATTAAATAATTTAAATTTTAAAAAAATAAATAATTAAATAAAGCAAGGCAACTGTTAACAGGAAATAGGTTACCGCAAACTGCAGCTTCCAAGGGTCCAGAATACGCTGGGAATAGCACTCCAGAGGGAGTAGCAAAGGTAAAGATCTATCCTGGATTATCACCTGCTTTTCCTGAACGTAACACAAAATCCAAGTACATTCACTTATTACCTTTATGACATATGTTAACGTGTAAAATAACAGCATAAGGAAAGGTAGCAGAGGCCAAAGAGAAGAGGACAAGTGCTGTTTATGTATGCAATACAAGCAACCCCCGTGCCCACCAACACCAGCTCATCACTCCCAGGAAGGGCAGATCCCAACACCAGGCACCTTGGATCTGCAGCCATGGGATAACTTGTCAGGGACCTTGATGTGTACCCTTCCAAAAGGGACACACATGCAATTACACCACCACAGTGAAACTCTCGGGCCTTGGGCTCAGGCCACAAGCAGGATAACACCACAGCATCCACCACAAGAGGAATGTGCAAAACCAGCGTGAAGTCACTGCTAAGTCTCTGTACCCAGGAAATGTTTGTAAAAGGAAGAGATGAAACAAGGAGACTTATAAAGAACTACATTTATTTTTGTTTACAGCAGATATCATAAATAAAGCTAAAACAATTTTCACCGTGTGCAAAATACAGAATTTCCATGTGAAAATTTAAATACAGAGTTAAAAACTATTTAATAAAAATATTCAGTTAAGATTATAAAGTAAAATGAAGACAGAAGATTTAGGAGGAGAAGGACAGAATCCTCACTGGGCAGGAAGAGCAAGGAAGACTCTGCAACAGAGAGTAAAAAACACAGCAATAGGAAGTGGTTTGAAATGGCAGACCTTTGTATCATGACCTTCATATTAAAGCATGCAGAGCTCTGTAACAACACACTGCAGCCCTGAAACACACAGGGAGTCACATCCCAGCCGTTTGTGCAGGAAGTGACATTTGAAATACAGACAGATTCTGTGTGGGCACAGCGTGGGGACTTTCAAAGCCATCAAGTCATTTTAGGATACCCACACAAATAAATACTCTTGGCTGAGTCATGCAAACGTACAGACCAGCAAGATAAGGAGCACAGGGCTCTGGCCCTGCTGCCTTCCACATTCCTGGCTGAGGTGTGTGAAATGGGGCAAATAGCAGAGGATGTCTGGCCCCTCCTAAAACTGCTCCTAAGATCATTTCCTAAAGGCCCTCCCCTTTGAACGGGATCCTCAGCAGGGACAGCTGTGTCATGACCACATCAGCCAGACCCTCAGTGCACTTGCTGGTCAGCCTGAGCCCTTGGTTCTTGCTGGGACTCACTTCCCCATCTAGACTGTCACCTTGTGATTATACAAACTGGAACTTATGTAAAAAATACATACAAAATAATGGTGGAAGTTGGACATGGAGAGGGGTGGCCACGTCTCGTGCAGCAGGACAAACCCACTCAGAGTGCCAAACGAGGCCCAGTTAATAAAACCACTCAAACCAAACCACTCTGGAACCCGGCATGTTGGTATTTCAGCCTGAGAACCACATGCACTTTTAGGCCTGCCTACGATGTCACTTGGGGTGGAAGACTAGAATTTGCATCCTTTTGGCCACTCTTTCTACAGAACCTTTTTATACCACACTTTTCCAGTAGGAAAGTGGGGAAGTGCTCAGACACTGCTTGCTCATTTTGTGTTTGAGCTTGATGGAAATAGGCGCTCGCGTTAACCAGGAGAATCAGCTGGGTAATCACACCCTGACCTTATTTTAAATCTTTCCTTCAGCTCTTTGAAAGAAATAAGGCTTTAATAAGTTCTTTCAAGAAAGCCTCAATTTGCCTAACTTACCTTAAAGGCACAGGGAAGCGCACATGCACAGACACAGAGAGAAAAACATTTCCCTACAAAGAGCACAGACGACACCTTTTCTAGAACTGTGAACTCAGCAACAGGTTAAATAATCATGCCAAAGCTCCATTAATATACCAGACACACAGATTGCTCCAACAGTTAAAAAACAACCCCAAAACACACAATGAAATGCTGTCGAACAACAGGGTTAGTCACGTAATTTTGGAACTGGAGAAAAAAAAAATCACCTGAGAGCAGAAAGGCTTCAGCCAGTGAGCGGGTGCAGCACCGGAATGTTGAATTGGACTAAAAGCAATGAGGGAGATTGGCAGAGAAGACAGCAGGGAAGAAAACACAGAACTTCACTTGGTTATGTAGAAAAGCATCAGGAAGATTACATAGGCACAAAGAAAAACTGGCCAAAATGAAATTGCTTTTTTGTCATTCAATTATCAATGAGGACAAGTAGGTATGAATGTTACTAGCAGAACAGTAAGATGAAGAAGTTTAAAAAAAAAAAATCAACCAATTGGAGTGATACCAATAAAATAATCCTCCCAACAGAATCACCAGCAAAATCCCAGTGGAATACACATGGTAATTAAGATTCCTCAGGAAAACATTTTCATTATGCAAGTTCCTGAATTCTGTTGTGGAAATGTAGAGATTTCATGCCCCATTATATAAATATATATAAAACCAATACCATATTTTAATTTTTTTTTAAATCTTATTTTTACACTTTCTACTAGTAAGATTCACTTGCTTTTAGTTCATTGGCCAGAGGTTTCCAAGTTTCTTAACTTGGAAAGTTAACTTGTAGTAAGAAACTACATCACCATTTTCTCTAAGTTTACCATTATGCTCACTCTGCTGTAGTGAACAGCAGAAGAAAACTTTAGGAAAAAGCATTCCTAAAGACTCTCCTATTGACAAACTGAGATCAAAATTGGTAGCTCAAATTTGAAAACTTTACCACTCAGCAGTTCGCTGTGTTGCAGGAGTAACATGGCAAATGGTACTGCAGACTGTCTCCTTTTTAGGGTGAAACAGTTACTATCATTCAAAAGTAATTAAAAATAATACAGTGTTTCAAAGTCGGTTTTTTTAAATGCTGTAAGAAAGGTACAGATACATTACATATATACAGATGCCCACCATGTTACTGTAATTATTGCTGTGTCCAGTCAATGTTGTGAAGTTTGGCTGAAATACATGTTTGAGCATTAATGGCAATTTATGTTAAAGGAATGCTACCTTATATCTAGCTATTTTCTTCAAGCACTTTTTCAAGTTCTGTGCATAAAATTAACAAATTTTTTCTCCAAAATACATAACCACTCTAAAATGTGAAAAGCTCATCCTCATAGTTTAAAGAACGTCAAACTATCCGGAAGAAAGATCCAGTTTGTCATTTATTTTAAACAACAGACACATTGCCTCTCAATACCTAAGAGGCAAAATAATTCAAATCATCTTTTCCCACATTATATTAAAACAAAATAAAAAAAAAAAAAACCAAACCCCAAGACCTGCCAGCCCATAAGCAGCACAGTCATTTGGGACCATTGGAAGGTGATCCTCAATTTTGGTACTGACTGAATGCAACAGTATTTCCTATTGTTTACACCACATTCTTTTGGCTACAAATAAATGCTACAGATGCTTTTCATTTTAGGCTACACACACCACCATGTTTAAGTATTTACCTAATTCCTGGTAAACTTCTGAATATATATAAGTACTTGCAATGCAGGGAGCATGCTTACCTCGCTGGCTAACTAGGCTGAAAGTAATCAGAATTGGGATGTCACTGTGTCCTTGCTGTTTAACAGATTAAGGTAGACCTTCTGATTAAGGTAGACCTTGTTGAGGGACATCTGAAAGAAATTTACTTATCTGCTGCTCCAGATAACAGAATTTCACCTTTCTGCCACCAACGTTGAAATGAATTACCCAAGTAAGAAGTTATCTCCTAAGAATACATTTACAGGCTTTTAAAGTTTGTTCTAAACTTGTACTTGTAAAAAGTTCCAAAAGACACTGGGAGCAGTGCCTGCACAGAGGCACAACAGGAGTGACTTCAGATACAGAGGAGTGCTCCATAAATTGATATTCCTCATATCAGCCAAGGAAACCTTGACTTGAGGAGAATCTGGTCCACCTCTTTCTACCAGTTCCTTCGACTTAAAATTTCAATCAAGCCTTCACTCAACTAACATTTGCTGTTCAAATTTATTTAAAAACTTTAAATAAATTAGTGGAACAGATAATACCCACTAGCAACAAAAGATATCTATCACATGTAAAGCAATGCAAAAGGCATGACTAGGAGCATTGTGAATTCTGTACATGATTTTTAAAAAACATATTCATGCATGTTATAAACCTCATAACCCAGAGGAAAGATGAAAGCGAGGAAAAAAAAAAAGCTATGCGCCATACTCAGGTTTCAAAACCCAGTCATTTGTCAGAAATATTCCCTGAAAGAACACACATTCTTTCTTGGTCTAACTGAAAAAAAGAAAAAAAAAAAGCTGGGGACTGGAGGCAGGGAGAAAAATGGTTTCAAAACGTACCATCTTCCCCAGTGGTCTGATCACAGAATAAAACAGGGGGAAAAATAATCTAGAAAATATCCTTCATCTATCTCCATGTTCTGGAAATGTGTTTGGACGCTGTCCTTCATGCTCTAACATACAGTACATTTTACGTTGAAAGTTTCGATTGTACCTCATTTCTATCAGAAGGGATCCACCGTTCAATGAAGTCATGCATGAAATTGCATGAAAAGCAAAACCAAAACCCTCCAAACCAAAAAAACCCTTCAAGGAAATAGCCAGGCTGGTAATTTTGAAAATCTGAAAGGCACAAGGGGGCAAGACACGTAGGATTCAAACCCTACAGAATCTTTTCACCCATTCAAGCACGTTTTCAAGTGATAGCTCTGCTTCCCGGTACATGTGAGTGAGTACCTCTAGGAGAGCACAGAGGAGTGGCACACCAAGGCTCAGGAGTTCGTACAGGTAGGTATAGTTATATGCATTGTCCCTGAAATGGAGGTGGGTAGCGTGCAGAACACCATGCATCCAGTTAGACAGGCGTCTGGGAATGTCAAGCAGATCCCTTGTCACCCGCAGGGGCCAGCTTAGCGCGCCCCTAAAGAAGGAAGTCAGGATACCTGGGGACCTGGCCTCTGGACTGCTAGGAGCGGACAAAGTGCTTTCTGTGGTGATCTCTGTGGGTTTGGCTTCCACTTTCTTCCATGCTTCTATCGCCTCCTTATAAAGAGCATTAAAAAATAAAAAGGGTTAAACATGCTTCTAAAGTATGTAAGCCCAGTTTCTGCTACTGTCTTCAAGTCTTTATACACATTTTCATTTCCAGTTGCTCTTAAGTTCAACTTTACTTTGCATAGGAAAAGCTAAATTCCGTTGAGAACCAGGTTATAAAACCCCCAATCTCACAGAACCAGGTTTGTATTTGAGCACTGATTCTAGCATATTGGGTAGAAAACATCCCCCCCCAAAACAAAAGTATTGCACCCTGCTCCACATAAAGCTGCCTCAACATTGCATTGGCAATATAATCAATCCATACCTTTCCATGGACCTGTATAGTTGCCCTTCTCTTTCTGTGTTTTGTACTGATTTTGCAGTGCGTAAAATGAGGTTTACAGTAAAATTTACCTACAAGAGGGAAAAATCAGTTATAGGATATGTTATCTATACATATATGGACTGAAAAATCACTGTTACACCTATAAAAAACCCGAAACCAGGATAATGAACAGTTGGGCAGCAAAAGGAATGGGAAACCTGGCACTGACACTGATAAACAGCTCTGAATAGGTTTATTTTTCAGATTTCCACATTAGTTCAGTAACACAAGGTCACTTATCTACCTCTCAGGTATAAGGTGAACAAACAGCAAAGAAACAACATCCCATAAATACAAAGTCACAAACCAATACAAGACATCAAGATGTCAAAAAAGTCAAATAGTCAGCTCAAAAAGACATCTTTGCAGATTCTCCACACTGAAAAAGAACTACTGCCCTTGAATCTTTAATCCTTTTGCAGAAGGAGATTAGGTTAATACTCTGATCTAGTCAAATAATTTGGAAGCGGCAAAGGAATTTCAATTCAGCTTGATGATTCCATTCCAAACTAAAAAAAAAGAAAAAAAAAGGCAAACCCCAGGCTCTAGGTGGGATGACACACCCAAGATCTGAACCTCTTGTTCTACAGCAGCCTGGAATAAATTACACTGTGCTTGGCCAGTCCTACTGCTTTCAGCTCCTGACCATAACCTCTTAAAAGAAATAGCCTACATTCCCTGCATCCATGTAAATCTGCCACTATTATGGCTTGTCCTTATAGATCCCATTATTTAATGGCCATTTTTAAATTAGAGATAAGAATAACTCTGTATTATT
>VZRQ01002210.1:272109-329203 GCA_013397975.1 Machaerirhynchus nigripectus
CCTCCCCCAACCTTACTGTGACCTGTGATTGGACAAAGTGCATTTTGGTCAGTCAACTTATTTTCCCCCGAGGATTTCTTCATTTAAAGCTCAGGTCTGTCATAACTCAACTCTTTTGAAAGACTAGGACTGCAAGTACAAGGACTCCAAACATCAGGACGGACACAAACACCACATTTGGCAGACCTCCTCCTGACCGTGCTACCGGGCCAGATCTTTTTCCCCAGCTCCACTAAAAGCACCAACACTTAGACATTTCAAAATACTCTTAAATAGCTCCTACATTACCTTCTTCAACATCAAAGGCATAAATTCCTAAGCGGAGTGTTGTAGAACATATTTCACACTTGAAGCACTCCCTGTGAAAGAAGTGGCCTTCTGCACTCAGCCTCTCCATGACATAGACCCGTTTCTTGCAGAAATAACAAATGTCACTCCCCCCGATAGACATAGGGAATTCTTTTCGCAGAGAACCCTGTTAAAAGACAAAAACAGAACATAAAGCTGTGGCCCCACACCCAGATATAAATCCTGATGAAGGGGGAAGCTGCTTTAGCTGCTTGAAGCATTGCACAGCATCCTCCAAGCACAATTACAATAAGCATCAGTCAGCTTTTTTATTACTCATTATAGCAATTCTGTAGGTTTGTGCAGCAATTAATAAATCAGACATCAAAAGGACATTAAAGGGGTGACTTTTATGCTGGACTTGCATCCAGGTTCCCTCTGGGAGTTCACCAGCATTTTGAATACTCAGGTCCAAGAGCAGCATCATCCCCGAGTGCTCCCTCGTCACCCTGCACCGCCCTGGCTCAGGGACTCGTGTCTCTCCCAGGAGGTAAAGGCACACATCACTAGCCTCAAACAGACTTGCATCTGGAGCCAAGCAAACAGATGCCCTGAAGACTCAGTTCCGACACACTCTGGAGGAAAATGCAGGCTTGTGCTTTAAGGTCCAGGAGGAAAAGCAGACAGTCTTCAATGCTTCCATCTGAACCACCCTTCCCATTGCCGCCGACGTGCCTCCCCTCTCAGCCGTGCTCCTCCTGAGACTACAGCCCAAGCTGAGGCTTGGTTAGCTCTAAAAATCAGTTTGTTTCCTACCACAGACATTCAGAACACTTTTAACACATTCAAAATACAATCCATATTAACAACGTGAAACTATTTCAAAAGTTTGTTGAAATTAGGCTGGTAATTAACTTTCTTTAATTGCCACAAACCTCATCCCCTCTTAGATACACATGCAAAAGGTACAGAAAAGTGAACTAGAAATTGATTAGATGCCACTGGACTTCCCTTTTCCTATCAGAGGCAGGTATGAGGATGTTACTTTGCATTACTGTATTACGGCTACTTACAGGTTGGTACAGATGAGCGTGCTGTGTCTGCCACATCCATCACCACCTCCCTCCCCTCCCACCACCCCTGCTGCCACAGGAGAGACACCACACATGGGACGGAGGAGGAAAAATCCAAGACACACTCAGACAGCAGCACACAGTCCACACAACTCATCTTTCATCTGCCAGAAAAAGGCAGCCTTGGAACCATTTTTTAATGTTAAGTAGAACTCACAACTGTCATTGTCACGTTGTCTTGTGCTTACAAGTTGAGAATCCTATTCCAGATCTGCCATTAGCAATCTGTTTTGCTCTGATCATTTTAGAGCATGAATCTTTCCAAACAAACAACCATGCAAATGGAAAACCACACAGATGTGTTTTTAAAACAGGGTGTTAAGAGATCAGTTAAAACGAAGCTGAAACAACTGAGTTTAGTGCTGGCTGGTAAGTAAAGTGTCATCACCACAACACAACACCTTACTTGGCTTCCCAATACCTGACAGCTCTGAGCAGTGGAGGCAGCAGATGAAGAGTGAGGAATGGGGCAAGAACCTGCAGCTCTGTCCAGAGACCGCTTCTGAATTCAACACAGAACAGTGTCAGAGTTGAGAAACAGCCCTCTTCAAAAGGAGGCATGGTGATTCAGCACTTGTGTGTTAAAAATAACTGCATAAGCATGCACAAAACTTTCTTTAGAAGCCACCCTGAATAATAATTGTCTTCTGTTACTAATTCTACAGTAATTACATTTAATAAAAGCCTCCTGAAGTTTTAATTCACACAGTCAAGTAATAAAAATAGAAATAGAAGACACGGTGAGCAACATTTCCATCAGTGTATTGTGCCAATGTGCACTTGGTTCTTTAATAAGTGTCAGACTAAGACCTTTCATAAGGCTTCAAGTGCTCCACAACTGGGGTCTTAAATCAGGATGACATTCTGGAAATACTACTCTTAAGTCAAGTTACTGTTTCTTTGTGGGTTTAGTCTTACCAGTTCAAGCTGTGGCTTGGGTCTGTGATCATTCACATACAGATTTACAAGAACTTCAGCCACAGCTCCAATTGCACGCGAGACCTTTCCTACAGTCGTCTAACCAGGAAAGGGGAGAAGATAAAGAATAGAAGGAAGAGCTTTAGTTACCCTTGAAAGAGAATTTAAAGACAGGAAAGGACAAGAATGATTTGGACACGTGCAAACATCGATAAAGGAAGGCAGGAGAAAGAGCAGAGGGAAAGTCTAGCAGAGCACAAGCATGTTCATGCGTGACCAGCACGGTCCAGCTGGGGCCACAGAAAGCTTCTGTGCAGCCCACATACTTTCCCCTGAGGATGATGGAGAAATTCCTGATGGGAGAAAATGCTTCTCCTCAAGGCCTCCTGCCGTGTCCATGAAAGGCTGAGCTGGGAGCCACTGCCTGGCTATCTGAGCTGGACATTGTGACATTAAAAAAACCCCTATTGTTCACTTCAATTCTCTGGGACTTGGTTATTACATTTCAGAACAGGGGTGTGATTGAACTCCACATTAACACTCCACGAACTGTGACATTTCAGGGAACATTCTACGAAAATGTGCGAGCCAAGTCCCACACAGAAATGTTTTGTTGATGCTCACAGGGCAACCATTTGCCCTCTCCCCAGTGACTCATCGTAATGCCAGGGAAAACTGGAGAAACTACACTCATGAGGGGGAAACATCTCCTTTAACCTGCTTCATCACACCACTGCAGCCATGAAAGTCAGGCTGTTTTTAACTAAATTTATCAATCAGGCCTGCAAGGAGACAGCAGTTGCTTAGGCTATGGCTCCAAAGGCACAGTAGACAGACCAATGACTGCATGATCCGTGCTTCCCTGCCAAAACACATGCCTGGGGACTGGAAAAGGGGAAAGATGGCTATGCATGAGTGTATGAGTAGTAGCAGGTAGGTAGATACTCTGGTCCTGGAAAAAAGACAGTAAAGACTTCACAAATTCACAGAAATATTTTCTAATCTAAATCAAATTTCCTGTAGGGATTTGGATGTTAGCTTTCTATTCAATGTAAGATCCCACAACCTCTCCGGTAGCAAATGCAGCCAGGGCCATCCTGGTCTGGCTGGGGATCTGGTACCCTGCTTCTGAAGTCAGGGCTTTGTTTTTCCCATGAGGATAAATACATGATACTGTATCTTACACTCCATTTGCCTCTCACAGAGCCCAAATCTTAAGGAAGTCCCTCTTTTCTCAATAAAATGATTTCTCTACTGCCACCACACCAAGTCCTGCTGATTGGAAGGTTTTAAAGTATCAGAAAGTTACCATGAAGGAGGAGAAAAATATAAATACAACGGTATTCACAACACTTTAAAAATATTTTACAGCATTTTCTATCAAGTTTAAAAACACCTATAATGCACTGTGGGTGTGTTTTCAAAAATAAATATGGATAAAAAAATTCAAGGGAACACGTCCAGCCCTTTACTGCTCTCCTTATCTTTTGAGAATTATCTCATAATTAACTTGATATCCAGGCAGGTAAAAAATATACGTGTTAAGACTACAAGGGCCATTTAAGGGACAAATTTCTGCACTGTTTGGTTCTGTTTAATAGAAAAAGACTTTAAAATATTATTCAAAATATGGACAACTTGTGGGTTAACAAAGTAAGTTAATTAGCAAAGTAAACTGCTAATTACATACCACAATGCTGTCCTAAGTGGTACACCAAATTATAAACTAATACAAGAAGTCCTACTTGCTACTACAGGAAAACTACATTCCTTTGATTTGCTTAAGAACATGGAACAAAAAAAATTTCCTCCCCAAATTCTGCACCTCTGAATATGCTGAGCAATTTCTAGGCCACGTACAAGTTCTTTTCCACAAGCTCCAAGGTAAAAGAAAGCGTTCAAAGTCAGGTGAAGCAGAAAGTTTTCCTTGAACTAGATAAATGATGGAGCAATCAGTTAAATAACATGGCTGTGCATAAAGGGTAAGGAGTTGAATTTCAGGAAAAGTATCCTTGAGCCTGAACTACACCTTGAAATTCATCAGGTTGGCTGATTTCTGTTCTCCACCCATTGGAACAATCTATGTCAATATTAAAGCAGTCAAAATAAGAAAACTGCATGTTTATACATACTTAAAAAATGTTATTAAAAGGAAATGTTCCTGTAATGAATGAGAATTCACATTCCAAGTAAAAGCAAGTGGGATTTCAATTTAATTTAGTGACACTGCCCTTAAAACCATGCTTTAACTTTTAGTCAGTCCTGAATCGGTCAAGAGATGCTTGTTGTACATCCCCTCCAACAGAACTATTCTGTTGTGTCCTGTTCCAGTGCCACTCAATCACCAAGCAGAAATACCAGGGCAGGATGAGGATCCACCAGGGCAGCCCCAAGAGCAGCTGCCATGCTCAGAGACACACAGAGAATGTCCTCACAGCCCCTGAAGCTACTGCCGTAAGTGAAGTCGCACACACAGCTTTGTCATGCTGGGGCCACTGTCTGCATGGAACAGGACACTGCTCACAGCTCAGGCACATTTATACCAGCAGCTTTAAAGCCTCTATGAACAGGAATCTTAAAGAGTTACCTGACGTGGTGAATTTCAGAGAACAACCAGAAAACACTTAAAAATCCCAGGTGTTTGTGATTTACTCAGACTGCTGACCTGTCAGTGGCACGCTGCTCTTCAGCAGGTTGATCAGGGTGGTTATTACCATGGGAAGAGAAAGCTGCCTTCTGTATTTCCTTGTGCTATTATTCAGAACTGCACAGCCAGCCAAGTAAGCCTCAGTAGCATTCTCATAAAACAAAGAAAATATGCTCTCTGCCTCCAGAAGCATACAATGCTTTCCCTTTGTTCTTTCATATCCTTAATGGTTTTCCTGGTCTTATTTTGCTTTGAGGGTGATTTATTTACTTTTGGTACAACCTGCTATGTATATTTTCCCTCTGAGATAAACAACATTTGAGTAATAAGTTACTGTGTGTAGGAAACACCCAAGCCCTGCTTACTGCTGGTAATTAGAGTCACGTCACTGAAGGGAAATAGCTGGTCCAAGCTCTGCAGGGAGCAAACCGATTGCAAAAACTTCAGAGTTCTTACGACACACTGTGTGGATTCACTCATGCAAAGCTCAGATGAACAGAGTTTTCTGAAGGTCAATCCAGCCTTAAGCAGAAAACAGGAATAACCAAAGCCCAGACTGTAATATAATATATGCTGATTCACAATTCTAGCTATGTGAATTTTGACAGCTGATTGAGGCTAGAAGGTACTTTTGATTATTATTGGCATATTGCACATAGAAGGTAATTCTTAGTAAGTTGTATTGCACATAGAAGGTAATTCTTAGTAAGCTGCATGTCTTGAAAGAAACAATACAGTCCCACAGCCTTCTTTTCAAGTGTTCCTTTCAGGACTTAGACTTAATAACAAGTGTCTGAAATTAGACAGTATGATTTCATAGCCACCCTTTTCAATAACTGTGGCACCATAACTAATACTGTTCCAATGAAAACTCAACAGGTGCAATGGATCGTCGTGTCTGGTAACAACCTCAGAACTCACCTGAAATTAAAATGACAGCACCAGCTATTTAAAACCATGGGAGGGTGCTGATATTTATAGGTCATCTATCACAAAGCCTTACAGAATTCAAACCACTTCTATTGCCTTCTGTTTTTCTGCTGGGGAAAAAGCAGAAGCACTGACAGCAACACACAGGAGCTCTTCCTGTTGGTTTATCAGTCCCAAAACACTTTCTGATACTCAAGTCCAGACTTATCTAGCGATAATTCTCAGAAGAGAGACTAGAAATACAAATTCTGAGACCTATAACCTCCCTCAAGATAACACAGACACAGGCAATTCCTGGTCTGTGAACATATTCACAGCAGAGAGGTCCAAATGTATTGTTGAATTATCATACACAGCACTTGAAAAATGCTCACTGCATCTGAAATACTGTTGGATTTTTATTTATATAGCACTGCACATTTAGTCAGTGTTTTATGAAGAATAAAATTTTTACATTCTGAAAAGTGTGCAACTGATGAGGATAAAACACGGGGACAACTATTTGACCATGAAAGGGCATGGACAGATTCTATTGCCACAGCTGTCCCACACAGAAGGAGTAAAAGATCATCTGATTATTACCAGACCTGCTGTCTAAAAATTCTCCAAAATGCCACACAAAATGCACCATATCTGCACCTCAGTGCACAAGAGGCCCTGAGCCTGTACAACCTATGGAGCTGTGTGTGCAGGCATCAAGTTGCTCATGCAGTAGATCTGCCAAAGTGTAAATGCAGCCCTACTTAACCAGGCAAATATTTACCCAGTGAGATGAACATATATTTACTGTGCTGCTGGTGACAGAACTAGATTTCCTTGCTTCAGCTGTGCTGCATCCTGCCAGTATCTCCAGAGAGAGCACTTTTCAGCTGAAGTAAACTCAGCCTGAGTGAAACCAAGTCACAACAAACTATTGCCACACCATTTCAATACAACGGCAAACTAATAAAGGCTGTCAGAGCACTTTAAACAAAATGCAGTTTTTAAAATATCCAAAAAAAAAGAAAACAAGATTGCTCAGGACAAAGGTTCTCCAAGAAGAGATGTTAAAATCCTAACGAAATTATTGCTCACAGAGTTTCCATCTGATTAAAAGCCTAGTTTCTCATACTCTAAAGGGCTTTTCAGATTGCTTGGGTTTGGGGTGGTTGTTTTTTTTTTATTCTCTTTGCAGAGTCACAATAGTTTTCCAAATCAAATGAGCATCAGCCCCCAATCTGTTGGAAACCATGACTTAGCTTAAAACCAATCACATGCTATACCTATTAGGTCATAAAAAGTAAGAGGTAAATCCATGCAAAGGAATTATCTGGAAGCTGAAGGGAATTAGGGGATTACTGCATCAAGGCACCTGCTGAGCTTGCAGTGTCCTTCAAGGGCTGTGCACCCTGCATTTCCCTGGGGATTGAGAGCCAGGCAGTCACTCCAACACAGCCCCTTAACATCAGCTTAAGCAGGAAGAACTGAGTATCTCTGACTCAAGTGTCATCTCTTTCATTCAGAGCATGGATGTTTCCGTAAGGTCTGCTGTATTCTAGCTATTACCATGTAGAACCAAGTTTAAAGTACAAATCACTGAACAAACAACACTAATGTCTGCACTGGTAAGTGCTCATACAATTCTAAGACATGTCCTCTGATTAAAATAACCATTACTATGCAGGTTTTCCCCTGCAGACCAGACAGATATTCTTATGGAAAGAAACACAAATGCCACCCAAGAACAACTGACCAACCCCACAGCATCCCGTTTGCTTTACAGTGCAAAGCTTTCTTCAGCATGCCTGTGGTATTAACCAACAGCAGATCATTTAAAATAAGCAGCAATGCAAAATGTTTAGAGTTGAAGTAAGAAAAAGTTAACTATTTGCTTTGTTCTTCAGCTTTTACCTGAGCCACTTCTGATGACGACATTTCTCTTACAAACATGCAGAACTAACAACAGTAAACAAAGCGAAGTTTGACTTAAATGTGAATTACAACCTATACAACAGGTCTGCTGGCAGCACCTTCCATCCAAGCCAATTCTCAAGCAGCTTGAGTACAAGTTTGGGTTTTACATGAAAAATCTCTTAATAGAGTACCTGTTGAGAAGAAACAGCAGAGGAAGCTGAACCAACAGATGATGAAGCAGCAACAGCTGAATGATGAGGTGGAGGGCAAGAGGGAGTTGGGGGCTGAGAATGGGATAAGCCTTTAGTAGGTAGCTTATTCTGTGTAGAGCAGAAACAGGAGAGTTATCCAAGAGACAGTGACATCAACACAGGTTAAGTTCGCAGTCATGCATCAAAAAAACCCAGGAAGGTAACAATGACAGTTCCACCCTTCTCTCTACTGCTGCACAGTAAGGACCCACGGAAACCATCATGGCACCTTCATGGGAAATTATATTATTGTACTAAATTTTTAACAGAAATATTCCCGGTGGGCAGTAAGGTAAGATAATGCTGGGAGAAAGCATAATGAAATCCAGGAAAAACCAGAGTGCACTAAGTACCACTGCTCACCTACTGATTAGGAACTGTGAGCCAGCTTAAGCACAAGACAGTTTATTAGAATACAGTTCTCTCCTGCTAAAGCACTCTGATTAGCTTTATGATTCAGATTGTTTTACCTCTATCTAATTATGCAGTAATATTTAAACAGCACTTTTTACTAGTTTCAGTGGAATCTACATTACTTTTCAGATCCACACAGAATGAAAGGAAAGTTAAAACCAAAGCCACTGCAATTTTTTTCCCTTCATGAATTCTTATACATCTTCCAATTCAGCAGTTCTTCAGGTGCAAAACTTAAAATTCACCTTCGGAAACTCCATGTATCCAAACATTGAGGCGAGATGTGCTGCTTTCTCTTTAATGTTCTTTTTATGGAATTCCCTATTTGCTATGGTCTGAGCTCTTTTCTGCAGTGACAGCCAGGGAAGGACAGCCAAGAAAAGAAAGAGAGAGATTTCAGTTAAAACCACATCCATTAACAGAACAGAGAAGTTTGTAGAAAGACTTCTTACTGTCTTAATACAACCTACAGTCAACAGAGAAAAAGCCACCAAAGCCAGCAAAAACATAGTACACAGATTATCGTAGGCAGTTAAGAGACAGAAAGGAAAAGAAGTTGCTTGTCACCTGTTTCATTTTTTCCTCCAGGTGCTGAAGACGCTCAAGCACTCCAGAAAGTACAAATGCAGCAGAACAGGCAGATGCGAGATTTTCAGAGGTTTCTGACAGACTGGGCTGGGGATCTGTTTTTTGCACAGTCTTTGCTCTCCTGGCCATATGATCAGAACCATTTAAAGACTGTTTGGGTTCCCTGACCTCGTGTTCACTCCTAGCTACCACCTGAAACTGGGAAACACTCGAAGTGAAAAAAACTCTGCTTTCTGCACTACCATGCATTATATGCAGCTTTTAAGGATGCTTCCGAAAGCGCGGCACAGTCATGCACATAACTAGAAATAAAGTGTTCTCACATCACTCTTTGCACACCATCTACTGCACCTCTGGTGCCTGTGCACATGCACTGAAATAAATCAGTCCTACACAACTGATGCAGGCCTTGACATCCTTCTCTAGGTTTGTGAGTTTTTGTGAATAACCTCAGACAGCATCAGTGCAGAAGAACTACATCTCCTTCTGGGGCTTATAGAAGAGGTTTTGGGTTGGTTTTTTTAGGATCATGCTGGCCCAAAACTAAGCTTATAATCGAATTATATTTATGAGGATTTCAACAGTAGTTCTTGCCATAGTTCTTGATCTAGTCTGACCCAGGTCAGGATACACTGTATTTCAGATTTAAGGCATTTTCTGAGGAGTTCAGAACACGTCTCTGAATCAGAGTTTTCATATAAAATAGCTTCTGACCTGCAGATTTCCACATGCAATACTGATCTCATTTCACTGCAGACTGCTCTTGAAATGCCACTATAGGATGTTCATTCAATTTAAAACTCTAATGTAAAGTGAATATCAACACTGTTTGACATGAGATTGCTTGCTTTGAAAGTACTAAGAGAAAAATCCAGACTATGTCTTCAAAAATTTTTCCCCATATATGTGATGCTGCAAAAGAGATTTCAGCAGAAATTCTTATCACAAGTTCTACTTACAGAAATAAAACACCTGGGCATCAATGCCAGTTTTTCAATGCTCAAGCTTTTATCTTAGGCATTTTTGTCAGGTTTCTCTCTTAGCCTTATCATTACAATAGCCCAAAGCGTGGAGTACATGCACAAATTTTCAGGTACTGCTGTAGTTTTCTCACATGTTAAATGTAGCTGTGTAGTTACATTTATACAATTTGGAGCCTAGATGTAGTAACACAGAAATCAACACTTATGTTTTCAGGGTATTTCCACACTTCCAGAGAGTTTTGTCACCTGGAGAAGCAGGTGAAAAACAGCCTTAAACTTTTAATGTGGTTTTCACAATTCTCAGCTAAATGGGCCTGTGAACTCTGCAGACCCCATCCAAATATTGCTTTGTATATGATGTAGTTCTGCAATGACAGTGAGTTCCCAGCAGTAAGAGAAATGCTGTGCTTGCCAGGTGTTACCCATTTGAGCTTCCTACCTGCCTTTTTGGTTGAGGTGGGAGAAGGCTTGGATCCATAGGTTTAGCAAAGCGAGGATTAACAGGAGGCTCAGAAGAGAGTAGGGCTGGTCTATCTGTTAGCTCCTTGTAAAGCATTTTTAAAATTGCAAAGACAGAGTGAAGGGGGAAAAAAAAGGAAGACAGTAAATAGGATTCAAAGAATTTTTGAGGCAGAAAGAAATAAAAGCTGCTTTTAAAGACAAAGTACTATGAAGCTTAACAACACATTTTGCAGATTTTTGCCACCCACCCATTTTATTAGCAACTTCTACCATCAAAGATATACTTAAAAGTTGAACATGTTCAGTATTTTTTAACAGAGTTTTTGATCAAAATAACTTCCTTCAGCATGGCCAAGGAAATCTCTGGCCACTTACCACACAGAAAGCTCAGGGCATTGACAAGTAGCCAGGTAGTGTGCAAACAACTTTGGTTCAAGGACAGAAAAGTCACTGAACATTTATAAAGCCTACCCTACTGGAGGACCTAAATATTTAAATAAACAAATGGATACAAGGACAAAGAATTAAGAAAGCCACCATCTTTGTCAAAACATCAACACCTTGCTCATCCTTCTTTCAGATCTTTCAGGTGACAGATCCAAACTCTGCCGATTCAAACTATTTCTGACTGAAGTGTGATTTTCAGCTTCTCATCCCTACCTTGGCAGCACGGGATGGTTTTTAAAACACCTCGAGTCACACTAACAACAAACCATGAAAACACTGCACAATGCACAAATGTGTTCCACTCTGCCTAGTTTTGCAATGGAAATGGCAGCCAGACATATCTTGCAAAAGATTAGGTGCCCTTTTAACACCTCCTAGATTTTCCACAAAGAAAGACTCCACAGGATATGCAGTGTCCTTTATTTGAAGAATATAAGCAACAACAGGCCTTCTGCGATACTGTGTGCAGCCAGCTTAGACTTCCAGATAACACAAATTCTACAGGCTGACTTACATGAGATTTCTAGACACTATAACACATAATAATACATCATATTTATACACATTAGTCAATCTATATGAGTTGTATTTGTTCACCAAGAATTGAGAGAAATACTTCTAATTTGCATGAGGTATTAAAAAAAGACAGCCCACTTCGAACACCTAATAAACCCCTTTTTTCCCTTGGAAATCTGCATTGCTTTCATCAGGAGGGACAACAGTTTAATTCCAGAGATGCCTTTCATGTTCATCTATGACCTACCTGTCTCCGCAAAATTGTATTTGAAGCGTTCTCTTCAAACTTTGCCAACAGCTGAGTTGCCATTGATTTCACTTTGTTCTGGTTCATTCCTTCTCTGCCATCACTCTGTTCTTTCCCAGCATTTGCCCCTTGGCTCGGAAAGCCCGAAGTCTGCAAGGCAACAACAAACTGTGTTTTTCTTAGGTTTCCTACAACACTCACGAAGACAGATGAGGAGAGAGGTAACACCCTTATCAGCAAAGGGTGAAAGGAAATACAGTCTACAGTATACTAAAAATGACATGTTTAGCATGCAAAAGCCACCAAAAAATACTTTCTTGGGTCCCAGAGTACAGTAAAAGGGAACATTAATCAGTGCTGCTATTCATAAAACAGAGTCACAAAGGTAACTAATCAGAGAAGGGCTAGAAACCAAGCTGCAATGCAAACTCTTCAAATAAACAATTCTCTAAATCTGAGTTAGGAAAAAGAAAAAACCCACAATACCTTAAATGTTCTCATGTCAGAACAAAAACTAGTGTAATTTAGTTAATGCTCTACTCCCTACCAAATTATTTCAATTAATTTAGCTCTTCTTTAGTGCACGCCACAGTAAATTCAAGGTTTTAGGGGAGAGTTTTTTTGTTCCTGCCAAGCTCCAAAGGTCAAGCCTTAGTCCCCCAACTCCCACTGCTTCCTCAGCTCTGGTGCCCATCAAGGAGCTGGACACAGGTGGGCACCACTGAACACCAACCTCCTCGAAGACACCGAAGAGTCCTTTCCGACGCCTTTTGTTCATCTCATTTTCTTCTGTCTTCCCTTCAGCCTGAAAGGGCAAAGCCAAAACAACTTCCACTGATTACTGCAGCAGCTTCCAAGTTTACCCCAGCAGTTCCTCCCAGGATAACAAGCTCCATCACCAGCCAGGTCAGGTCTGGCCTGTGCTCAACCAGGCACACACAGGTGAGCAGTGCCAGCATAAGGGGTCTCACTGCCCCGTCAGACCCCCCAGCTCAGCAGGACTGCTCCTCGTGGCAGGTGGCAGGTCAGTAAAGGCTGTCCCACAGCCCCTGACTGGGAGCTCTCACTGGACTCCAGTGGGTGAGAACACATGCTTGTACACTTTGCTGAGCACAGGCCCTACAACTTGGGTGTTTATCTTTCCCTCTTTCAGTACTGAAGAGTTCATAATTCAAAAAGCACTAACACATCCTTGGAGAAAAAGGTTTTATGGCATCAGTTATTCTGTGAGTTTTCAGCTAGACTGCACTGTTTTCCAGAGAAGCAACAAAATCCAGAAACCCCTCACTCTTTCACTATAACCCCCAAATCTCTCTTAACCCAGCTGTCTGCACACAGATCATGAATTCATAGCACAGTCATACTTCCTTTTTGGAGCAATTACTGACTGCCTTAAAGGTCTGTCTCCCTCATAAGGTTCACCTCCCTCACTATGGCTGAGCATTGCAATACTTAAGCAACCAAACTGCTTCTTTTCTGCTCCAGCTATGCACATATTTCATTATTTTACTCAACTGGAGATTACACAAATCAGTAATACTTCATACTCAGTCTGCACAAACTTGAAAAATAGTCAATGCTTAGAAATTTTTATCACTTCTTATAACATTCAGCCATGAAGATCTGATACACTGATAATTTATGAACAATAAACTACCTTCCACTTATTTGCATTTGCCCACACTGTAACTTAGTGCCTGCTCTGTCAACATAAAAAAAAAAAACCAAAAAGGAATAAAGAGAGAAAGATCAAAGAATGAAGGCTTCTTTTTTACATATAGACTGTTTGCAATAAATCATTATGCAGTGAGTATGAGTAATCCCAAACAACTTCTGGGCAAACACCAAAAGAATCAGATGACAGTATTTCAATTACTTTTGTCTGCTTTGCTACACTGTCTTTCAAGCAGCAGCTCAGTATAACCCAGCTTTGCACTACCTATAGTCATCAGTCCACCCAGAAAGGGTGAACACAGAGCAGCACAATGTATTCTGCATAATAGCCTGTGCCACATAAAAGCAGAATTTGCCTGAGTGAATGCTGCAAGACGCTGCCTTTCAGAAATCTGACATAAAGGACTCTCATTAACATGCTGACAAAGAAGTGAAAGACAAAGCAATTTAATTGCTGAGCAGAACTCCAAAAGGGCTGTGCCCCGTATTGTGTAAACACCTCCATTCATTTATTAGTCTGGAGCACAGGAAATCTCAGTTCCTCTCCAGCTGGGCTGACACTCAGAGGAGAATGGAAAACATGATCCAGCTCAGCACAGGCTGCCAGAACAGCTACAGCCACACCAGCTCCAGGCCCCGCTTCCTGGTCTCTCACAGCCTGTGCCCAGATAAGGATCCCTCCTCCAGCCAAATCACAGGACAAACTACATGCCATGGAAAGTTCAGTTAGCAACATTCTGTGCTCTCCTAAAGCCTGGATAGAACAGTTAATAGATACACACCTGGATAATGCTCAGCACCACTTTTTGCAGGGGAAAGAACCGTAAAACTGAAGCCACAGCCAAACTCTGAACTCAAGCAGTCGCTTTCCAAGGAGCTTCATTTCCCAGCTAGTTTCAGATGGTTATGGCACTCCCAAGTCTGTCCTAACCCAAGCACCCTAACCCATCTTGCTTGGTTTCACTCCCTATCCATGACAGAGCTGCAAAACCTCACACAAAATGCCTTGTTTCCCAAGCTGATTGGGGAAATACCACTTCCACTTCTCATTTCCAAGGAGCCCCTGTAGTGTGAAACCAGAGGGGCCCTTCAAGTAAATCACCTCGTGCTTTTATGTACTGCCAAGAACTACAGCTCCTGCTAGGACAGGAGGCTTTTATTTCATGACAGGAGGTTAATCAGAGGCTGTATGGCTTTGTAATGGAAAGCTTTCCCCACTACCAGAAGTCTATTTACTTCTGCAAACAATTCATTGAAGAACAACACTTGTGGTCATGATAAAGGTTTTTCTTCTAAAGAAATCACCCCCAAGAAAAAGCGAAGTGTGGTTTTTTTGCCTGTTTGGTTTCTCACTGCTTGGCTATCTGGGAACCATGTCACTTGGTTTTGTGTATACATGGGTGGCAGGGAAAAATAATTTCCTTACAAGGATATATGAAGTTCCTAGACAACTGACTGTCCACAGGTTTTGAAAAAGTGTTTGTAAATGAAAAATATTCAAGACAAAAATCAGTGCAGGAAGTATCTGGAAATTCTGGAGTAATTCTTCAGGTGAAAAAAACCAGAAACCACATTTCTACAACACAAGAGAGCAACAAATTTTAAAAAGCAGTATATTAAAATACTGAGAAATGCAGTAGATGTGTACATGTGTTAACTCAGGCCTCTGTAAAGCTTCAAGGCTCTGAAGTCTTTAATCACAGCCTGCATGGGCATGGATTTTTTTATAATACAGGGACATAACAGGGCCTGTCAGTAAGTTTTCATTAATAAGTGACCAAGAGAGAAAAGTACATGGGCATGACTAAGAGATTCTTATCCCAGAGCTGCTGATCAACCTGCCCACTGTTTGTTACCATTGTAGGTTTCTTCTAAAAGAGTTGGAAAGCTTCCCTTCAGAACCTTGACAGCATCCACAATCCATGCAAATCACTGCTTTTTTTCAAAAGCAGCCAATCAATAAACAGTCCAATAAAATAAACAGCCAATCAATAAACCATAAAAGCTCCCAATCAATAAACAGTCAAGCATAGCACTGATTATTTGAATTGATATGTAATAGACTGGCCGTACATTTAACTCCAGGAATACAGAGCTACAGGACTCTTTTTCTTACCGGGAGAAATAGCCTGGAAAATTATGGCAGTGTGTATTAAAATGCCTTATTTCTGAGCCTGAAAGTGTATTTTCAACTTTTCAGGAAAAAAAAGATTCATAGGGCAAGTCTTCCTTCACAACTTACCTTTGGTACTCGTTTTCTTGGTAGTGTTAAATTGATATAATTATTAAAGATGAAATTCGATGATTTTGCTGAACCAAGATCATTATTTTCTCCATTTTGCTTCTCAGCAGCATCTGTTCAAAAAACAACTGCTTAGGATATTTACTTAGATTTGGTTTTAAATTATTTTGACTAAGCCAAAGCTTTCCAGTTGAGTGCTGGCAGCAATTACATGTAAGAAACACAGGCAAAGAAAAGTAAATACATAGAATGCAGGGTGACTTTTTAAAAAAAAAGAAAGAGAAAAACATAAGCATGAAAGTGCTGTGTGCAGTCATCTCTACCAGGGAATCACACTAACAACTTGATACACGACCTTCATGACCAAGCAGCAGTTATCCAACTGCTCCTATTCCCTTAAACCACCAAGGACCCACAAAACCTTGGTCTTCGATCAAGTTTTTCCCTCTTTCCTGTGCTAAGCCCAAGGTAACTATTGCAGGCAGGCATGCCAGAAGGGCTCAGCTGGGAAAGGCTCAAGCGCTCGTCAGCAGCCTGGATGAAGTGCTTCCACTTCATCCACTTCCCAAACCCACAGGGACCGGGGGTGGTGCCTTACCCACTGCCCGCAGAGGGGTGCCCCGGAACAGCTCGTAGAACTTGGACAGGTACAGGACCATGCTGAGCTTGTCGGGCTCCCCGGCCGAGCCCAGCTCCTGGCCCGTGGTCACCGGGGGGATCCCGAACTCTTGCTCGGCCACGTCGAACGCCAGCTGGTTGTTCTTGACAACGTCCTCTTCGTTCAGAGCCTCGAAGTCGCTGCGGGCACAACACGGTGGCATCATTTGTTCTCTGTCCCTTTGGGAACACACAGTGCTCCCGTGCCCGTGGCAGAGGGGCAGAGCAGCACCAGCAATGAGGGTGCAGGCATTTCCCTGGGTCAAAGCCACAGAGTCCACACAATGCCAAAGGTACGAGCTCACATAAATCCCATTATTACAAATACTGGCTTTGCCAGAAATGTAATTTAAAAGCTTTTTCACTGAACTGGATCTGGACTCAGTCCCACAAAGAAGGTCCTCTTATTTATGGTGAAATACAATTCTTCCTCAGTAGTGCTAAGAAACCTTTTCCTTCTCCAAATACAGCGGAACTACTACAGACTTCATCCATTTGCAACAGATTACTTAAGTTCAATTAGTTCTATAAATCATCAAAGCCATGAGGACTAAATTTAGGATAGCATTCTATGGAAGTAGCATGTTATATGTGTGTGCACATACATGCACAGGCACTACCTTTCCTTTTTAAAGGTGTTACACACAGTTTGAGCATGGACCTCCTGTCCACGTCATAACCGAATTTAGCAGTGCACTAAATAAGTACATCACACATCTGGAACTCTGTTATCCACTCTCTAATCCTTTTTCTATGGGACCTATTCTAAGACTCTGATCTTTTGAACAGCTTCCAAAATTCATGATTAAAATAAACATGTGAATAAATTACAAAGCTCCGGGCAGGGTAGTTTCTTTCTCCTCACAGTGGAATGTGAGTTTTTGAATCCCCAAAGAATTTCTCCTCTTCTCTCACCCACCCACTGCCCATTTCTGGAGCTGGGGGCTGTCACTGGCAGCCACCTCTCTTGCCTGTCTGGCTTTCATCTGGACAAGTACTTCAGCAGGCTCATTGAATACAAAAAGCCACCAAGATACAAACACAATGTTAATTAAACAGCAGGAGGTCTGTTAGCTCAGGAAGATAAATTTATCGACTTTGTAGAGTGCAGTGTAGAGAATGTTTTCCACAGGCAGCAAAGATTACTTTGTTTTCTATAAGCTCTCCCCAAAAACATCCATAATTCTAATTGTTTTAAACTAACCCAAGGCAAAAAAAATATCCTATTCTTAAAATCTCATCTCTTCCTCTGGCAAAACTGTACAAACAAGCACCCTAGGTACCACTCCTATTTTTTACAATTTATCACACCTCATAGAAGAGCTCAATCATTCCTTTCGTTTATCCACAATGAAGGGAGGTTGACAGTAATTCATGTGTGACTCCTAAGGCTCTGTAGGAATACAAGAGACTGCATCCACTGCATTTTGGAGACTGGTGAGGAGAGAGAGTCACCCCACTGGCTGCACTCAGCAGTGCCAGCAATTGCCATTTCCTGACACCTCTTACCTACTGACCCTCTTGTATCTAACTACGGGACATTACAAAATATTCAGATGCATGAAGTTGGGTCATGCAGCATTAGGACCCCAGATACAATGCCAAAAGGGGAATGCTGGCTTACACTCAATCCCTAGGGCAGTTAATTTTCAAGGGCCAGCCCTCACTGTGCCCACGTGAAAGGGCTGTGTGCTCTCCTGGACAGAGCTGTGCAAACCATGGTCCAACATTTCCCTCCTTGACTGTCACAGCAGCCAGCACAACGCATGGAGGATGGCTCACTCCAGGCTCACACGGTATTTCTGTAACAGATGACTGTGCCTTATGGCTGTGGTTTCAAAGGGACACTAAAAACCTGTCCCCAGGGATCCAGGAATACAGCTCTACACATTCCCCCAGCACTGCAAATTTCATTTGAAATAGACACATGACTCCCACAAACATGATAAATCATAGGGTTCAAAGCCTTCCTGGCTCTTTGAAAGCATTTACATTTCATTTTAAATGGTATGCAAGGACATACAGAGGAAACAAAGCAAAACCAACCCCACCCTCTCCACCCCCCAAACCTGGCCAGGGTGTGCACTTCCCCACAGAAAGCAGCCACAGTAGGGGACTGTGGAGTGTCAGGGTTGTTCTGGCTGGTCCTACACTACACTTTGGTAAATGCCTCACCCAACCAGCTCCACAGATGTCACTTACATGAGGTCAGGCCTGAAGCGATGGATGATTGCACACAGAGCAAGGCCACTTTTCCAGGAGGTGGTCAGGTCGGTGACATTAACATTTCGGTATCCCTCTGTCTGCTTCTGGCACCATGTCAAAAGCTTGTTAGGCCGAATATCTGACTCTGCAGAAAGAGGAGAGCAAACATTTCAGTCACTTTTTGCATGCCCAGAAGGCCACAAATGTTAAGCCACAGCAAACAGGAGATGACACTTACCTTGTCTTGTGAGATTCACTGATCTTCTAATGGAGCTCACTCTTGCAAGAGGACACTGCTGTAGCTCATTGGTAACATATAATTGTCTCACCTACAAGGAAAAGCAATTACCAGCATAATGTCAGACCAAAAAACCCAGTTTTGTTTCCAGGTTAACTTTTATCAGCAGCTGGTTCTAAATTAAGGAGTCTCCTGAAGATTCTGTTTACACACTCCTTGCAGCTCTATTTATCCTAGACAAAAAAAGAACTGATTTCACAAGCAAGCCTTTAAAGTACTGACCTGGTGAGGTCGAACACAGCTCGAGTTCAAGTTCGGGTATCTTGTTCCTGGGTCAATGGTGTACTGGTCAAAGTTCTTATTAATATTTTCAGGGGTCGTCTGAGGCAAGAGTCGATAAATGCTCTCTCTTACAGAGGAAAAAGATGCAAGAATTATATATTAAAATAAATATTTATTATATTAAGAGACTGGGGGTTTTTTGCAGCTGCCTGAACCTTATTTTTGTTCTGCCAGGACAAGTGTTACAGACTAAATGCATAATGCATCCATCCCATTTCTTATCCCCAGGTCACAGAAGGATGCCAGACAGATAAAGGACAACAAGACAGACACTTAGAGCTTATGCCCATATCTTCCTGAGGCAGGAAGTGAGCAAGAAAAAGGAGGAAGAAAAAAAAAGAGGAGGTTACATCATCCAGTCATCTGGTTTTGCTTTAACATCCACTCAAGGAGTAACTTCTTTACCACATAACAGCATTAAATCCTGTCATCCTGCAATTCCTATAACCACCACAGCTTTTTTTACTATGCTGTTCAATTTTCCATTTGGGACTAGGCCGTGTTTGAGTCATCCCACAAGCTTCTATCTTGAAACTTCTCAAAGTGCAGTAGTTAGTAAAGCTCCTGCTTGCATTACCACAACCATGACTATTCCTATTACGTATCTGCCCCAAAACAGCCTGGGCAGCTGCAGCAGAGCAGGGTGGCTGCCAGCAGGACCAAAGTCAGCAGCTTTAACCATCAGACCATGGTGACACCAGGATGGCTGCTGTACTTAACAACAGATTTTTTGCTCCAGTCAAAAAAAGCTTATGATGCAGCATTATAAAAATTCTCCTTTTCCACACTTTTATCAGCCTAAAGAGAGCACCGCTAAGCCAAACTGCAGAGTTAAAATCACAGGGAGCAACTTTGAAAGCTGTTAGTGTTGAAGAATTTATTTAGAGTCCTCTCAGGATTTTTTTCTTTATTTTTATGATAAAAAACCAGGTGTTGAGATGGTTGGATGTTTGGTTTTATTGATACAAGGTTTCTTTGGTTTATTTCCTTAAGGATCACACTTAATTAAGTGACATAAATCAGTGATTTAAACCCTAATACTATTTCCCCTGATGGCATTCTGAAATCCACTGCCTTCCACCACTGCTGTGACTCTAAAACACTGGAAATGCTGGAGACCAAAGCAGCACTCACCGTTCAGCCAGGATCTCTAACGGGGGCTTCCCCTGAGCCCAGCTCCGCACCATCCACGCAGTATCAAAGGCGGCCAAGAAGCCTCTTGCACAGCCAGTACCCATTGGCCAGAAGGGCTGTAAGAAGCACTTACACTTTAATTCCTTGTATTTCTTAAGTTCTTATTACAAAAGTATCTTTCAATGCAAATTTTGGAGTCTAGGATTTCATACTGTCTTAGAGAAACAGCCCAGAGTCAAAATGCAACACAGGCAGCACTTGCAGGTTTTAAAGGTGCCTCTCCTCTAAGTCTTAGGTAAGGAAAAAAGATTACTTTTTTCCTTTTTTTTAACTTCTATATTTAAAAACAAATTTCTTAGCCTCAAAAGGTAAATGCTGAGAAAAAAAAAAAGAAGACTCAAGAATTATTCAAGGAAAAAAAGGGGGGAAAAAAGATGTCCTTCTCATCTCAATTTGCTTTGGACTGTTCTTTTCAAATGCCTCAAGTTGCCAGCATAAGATTAAAAGAAAAAACAAAAAAAATTGCAGCATACACTTTTCACTCCAGAAAGAAAAAAAGGGAACATACTAATGCAAAGAGACTGCAATAATAATTTGGATCAAGTTTTTGTCTATGATGGAATTCAGGGAAATTATGCCATGCACCCAAGCTGAGGACACAGAGCTTGGAGTTTTCAGACAGAAACACAAGTTGCATAAAGCAAAACTGGATCTCAGCCGGAGGCTACCAGCCAAGCATTAGCTATGACAAACTATGGCATAAAGAAAGAGAAAACAAAAAAAGAAAAGAAAGTCTATTTCAAAGAAGGTACCACAGTTTCAGGACATGTAAAAAAGGGTATTTTATACTGGAGGATAGATTGAATAGCTGGATTAAGGAAATAAAATCTAAAAATTAAAAATAATACTTGGAAGGCATTCCAAGATATACCTCAAGCAAACTATCTCCAACAAGCGCCACCAGGAGCTGATGTCTGTGCCTCTCTCTCACCAATGCAGCATTTTCAGATGCATACATGGAAGTAAAATCAAACATTGCTACGTCTGGTTGGCCATAGTGATTAATTGCAAAATCCAAGGAAGGCAGCTGGTAGTTGGTTGCAAAGTCAGCAGCTTCTCTGGCGTAGGACAGCAAATTGCTCTGGTTCACGTTTTCCCCACAGAGCAGCAGCTCAGTATCAATGGAGTCCTGCAAGGAGAGAAGGATGCGGGATGAGAGACTCCAATATCCTCTCTGAACTGGAACACTGCAGTCTCACAGCACGACTGGGAGCCATACAGCAACAAGAAACAAGCAAGACTTGTCATCTCCTCCGAAAAGCCAATGCACAAACACAGGTACTACCCCAAGCAGAAACTCTCCTAGCCGACACTGAACAAGCAGCTTTGTTTGCAACAGAAGATTACAGTTTCTCCCAGTTCCCTGATTATGTGTTACTTTCAGAATATTACTTCGCTCACATCAAAAAATGTTATCAAAATCCCTGCAATGCTTTTCTGCACACGTACACCCCACAGGATGCAGGTTTTTAGTGTCCCTGTGAAACCACAGCAGAGCAGAAACACTGGTGCTGTAACATGTGGGGCTCAGCCTCAAGGTTTGACTCGACATCTCAGTAACACCACCACACTCAAATTTGGATGGTAGCAGCTTTTCTGTTTTTCCCTTTTGGGCTGGGTTTTTTTTTTGGCCAGAGTGGTGAAGGACCCTACCTTTATGGGTCATCCTACTTAAAGCCAGTGGTTATTAATAAGGCAGGTTCTATTTCCAGCCTAATCGTGGATGAGACCCCTAATCACAGATGATACCACAGAACCGCTATTAGCCCAGTTGTTCCAGACAGACTGGGGTGGTTTTTTTTTTTCTTTCCACTCAGACCTGAGTAGGTCAGGAAAACAGCTCTGATGAGCCACAGCTGCTGCTCCTCTGCTCCAAACTTCCCACAGATCCCCTAGGACTGCCCCCACCTACAAACACCAGTACCCACTCCCCCCAGGGGATTTCGCCCTTCCTCTCTCACCCTGGCTAGTCAGGGACAGCAGCTCTGCCCTGGGAGCCCCTGACCTCCAAAAGGGCAGGGAATCATGGCACTGAGCTAAGTGGTCCCATCAGAAAGCCAAGAGGCCTCCTGACAGTTCCCCACAAGTACTTCCTCCAGGAAATTACACTTGGCTGTTTTGGCACTGTCTTACTGTGCAAGAAAAATTGACCTCTCTTGGGTTTCCAGGAAGGGAAATTTAAGTGGTGCCGTAACACTTTCTAGAAACAAAAGAAAATAAACCCCTACATTTAGCAGAAGAAGAAAAAAGAAAAAAAAAGAAAAAGAGAAAAATACCTCAAAATAACAAGTACCCCTGAAAGTTCAGGCCATCAAGTTCATAGCCTTCTTCTATCATGTTTCACCCACCTTAGAGAATTTGCAATTTTGCTTAGGGTAGGTTTTTATGCTTCCTTATTTGCCTGATAAAACTCTACATAGCTGTGCTAAGTTCACCCTTAAATAATTGAGGTTTTTATTTAATGGTGTGATGATCCCACCACGTATTTCCAAGGTGAGTCAAGATCCCATTTCAGCCAGTTTCAGAACTGATAAATTTAGGAAGTATTGTTTTCAGTTCTCTGTAGAACTTTGAGCTGACTGAAGGGAGAAGCAAATTCTAAAAATGTCAGAGTAAGATCCAAGTGACCTAAACTTGAATGAAGTGATTAAGTCTATAAACACCCTCTCTAACATGCAACAACGTTTATGCAGATGTTCACACTTATTCTGTGCCAAGTATATAAAACAGGGTTTAACCAGCATTTTTACATACATTAATAATCACTCCTTTGTCCAGAAGACTCTGCTTTTTCGCTGTCATCACAAAATAATGAGTGCTGTCTTTATAGTACACAATATTCTCCAGGTCAATCCCTGAAAAGAGATATACATTTGTTACCAAGTGCAGTGCCCTATGTGTGTCATTTACTAACAACATGTGATTGATCCTGACAGGTGCCTTTCCTTCTTGGGATGCACTCACTTTCCTAGCTGGGAGGAAGGATTAGAGGGAAAAATGCTGTGGAACAAAATGAGAGAGGAGATTGCTCTCACCCAACAAGAGTTTTTCTCAGCACAGTTTAAAGTTATTCAGCATTCTTTCAGGGACCAGCCAGTTAACCCAGAATACACAGCTTCTGAGGTAGAACTGGGTGCCAAAGGAACAAAGTGTTTTTCGGGTTGCTAGGGCTCTGGCATTGGGTGTAACCAGGGGGTTTGGTTTCAATTACAACAATAATTTAAAAAGAATCAGCTGTAAATCAAGAATGGAATTGATTGTACTGACAGTGAGCGCAACTATTCTGAAACCCCTTTCCATTAAGATGTACTTCACAGTTTGTATTTTTAGTATTTATGGCAGAGTCTAGTTCTTCTCAGTTTATCAGCTCCACACATCAAAAAGCAAGAAAACTCCTCCCAGAAGGGCAGAGACTTTTTCAAAGGGTTTAAGCTGTTCAGCATGTGAACGGAGAGAAACAAAACAAATCATGTCTTAAGGGAAGATCTCTGGGCCCTGAAAATGCTCTTCCAAATTTGTTCAACATAGCAGACATTTTTGCAGTTGAGAAAAATTTAAACATGAAAACAAGCCACGATGTGGCAACACCCAAGCTAAAAAAATATCCCACCGTACCATAAATGGGCACCTCTATCTGCAAGCTTCTGACATCCACAACATTTTATCACTTGGAAATTTTTTATACAGATTATTCAAAACTGATGTTACCAGTAACAGGAGGGTGGCCTGGCACATAAAGAGTTCCTCTGCTGCCTCTTTTATTTAGTAGTGGAAAAAATGAGGATGCACCCACCTGTTTCCTCTTTTAGGTCCTGGAAGAACTTCTGATTGAAGATGAAAGCAACCCCACTAATTTCTTCTACCTTGGCTTCTGCAGTTGTATTTCTGTTTATAAAATTGGCAGTGATCGCTATAGCCAGCTTTCCACGAAACTCCTTCCTCCTGAAGCCTGGTGAGCAAAGAAAAGAATTAAAACCCCTGGAAACTTCAGACTGGACTTTCAGGGAGGGTCAGCTCAAAGCAGCTCAGTATCTTTCCTACACTTCATCAAACAACACACCATCAGTAGACTCCACCATTCCTCCAAAATTCCCTTAAATGCAAAGAGTTTTTTCTGGCCATTTTCAGCTGGAAAACTGGAGCTGATCTGCATTCAAGATAAAAGTCTCATTAAAAAAAAAAGTGGTTGGGTGGGGAACTAAGGGAAGAAGTTAAGGAAAAATTATGACTAAAGAAAAATTTGGAAAATTTTTTGGACATGTCTGGAAATAGAACAGGTCAAATTCAGTGGAGGGAGGCATTTTTAACATGCTAAACAGCAAATTAGATATTTGTTTTATAGGTGGTAAACAGGTCATGAAAAAAGACACAAGAGACCAGCAGTCAAAAGCAGCAGAGAATGATGTGAAAAATAGAAACCTCTGTAGCAGTGCTTAGGTGCACACATTACCAGCTAATGAGATTTTCCAAAGATATTTGGGATTGAAAAATATTTGGTGGCTTAACTGGTATATTTCCAAGGTGAGACCGACTGAGAAGCTCCTTGCTCTATCTTTGCTTCCACTTTTCACAGAAAAAAGCCCACTAAGCCACAATCTTGCAATCACACATTGAAGTTTTTCCATCTGTATGTTCCCCTCATCCATAATTAAATGCAATGCAGATGACTCCAGAGAATACGTGTATTTTATAACAAGAAATGAAATGGTTATGAATTTTTGTCTCAGTGCTTCTTGATATGCTCTTGTTATTTCACTGGCATAGATTTGATACGACAACATCAGCTTCTGTACGTATCTTCAGTGCACCAAATACTCCCCTAGATCCTGGTATGATGGTAAACATTAACCTCTTGATAGAGTCTGCAGGTGAGGTAAAAATAATTAAGTTTTGCTGGTATCTGACTATTTCAACAGTCTTTTATGGGGAACAGCTGGACAACAATGTAGGGTAATTTCCAGTACAGCATTATAAGGAATTAACTGTAAGCACACTGTGGTTGGCAGACCAAAGAATAAGCAGACAAACTATGAAGCTAATAAAAAAATGGAAAAAGTGTACTTAGTGACTGGAAACTGGCATGGATATAATTGGAGTTAAAAAGGAAATACATAATTAACAGGTTTGTTGGTGTGATGCAGGAGCAGCTTAGCCAGTGTCTCTCTGAGAACCACAGCTCAGATGGTCTGAATTCTCAGCAGTGACTCAAGTTCAGGAAACATTTGCCCCCTCTCCTCCCACACACCTTAGAGCTATTTATTATCTCTTGCTATTGTTTCTAAAGGAACTGCTTCTGAAGTTCAGTCTCATTTACAAAGAAGCAATGCCTCTGTTGCCTTCATTAAATACGTGGCAGTCACCTTTTGGTCATTAGTTCAAGCATACAGGGCAAATTCACAGCACAACAGCAAAGGCTATGCAATTCCTGACACGTACCTTGTCAGCCTCCTCCAAGTTAAATCATCATATAATTACTTAACCTTGAAGCAAGCCCAATGGCACCATGATGCATTCTGTAGGCAGTGCAGATACACAAAGCTCAGAAGCAGTAATGACATTAAATGTCTTTTATTTTGAGCTACAACTTAACAACAAAACCAAAAGGTATCACATAAAATAACAGCTTTCACACAGACTTTAGTGGATTTAAAGGTAATCTGTTGCTTTGTGTTCTCCTCTGATTTTCAGGTGTTTCAAGATAGCCTAAAGACCATTAATAAGTCTAAAAGCACACATTCACCCACCTTCTAATGTGTTCCTGCGGCCGTCCGCACCAATGATAACATCAAATTCATACTCTGACAAAGGGTGATCCATCGGGAGAAATTCAGCCCTCCAACCTGTCTCTGAAAACACAAATAATACTTATGCATTCTTCAGTATTACAGTGGAGAAGTGAGTTTGGAGTCTGAGGAAAGGGCACTAAGATAAAGGGTGCATTTCTTATTCTCTGGATCACCTAACCCAGTAACTCCCTCTCAGACCCACACCACAAGAAGATGCCTGAGCACTTCATTCTCACATAAATAATCCCAAAGCTACCTTACCAGGACAGTACATACATGTGGTTACAGCAAGGAAGAGCTGGCTCTTTAAAGAAGAAAAATAGCATTCCATCATCAATGCTTTTAATTTTCTTTTAAATAGCAATTAAATGGAAGCATAGTCACAAAGCTAAATTTAATCTTTTTACAAAGCTGATTATGAGAAAGTGTTTGTACTGCCCATATTTTAAAATTATATATACTTTAACTACTTAAACCAATAAACTCATTCTACTGTCACTATATGACATCTTTGAAGAGATACCATAGTATTTTAATTAAAGTAAAATTTTAAAGTATTTTAGTGATACTACATCCTAAATACTAATATTAAAAAAAAAAGAAATGAAATGAGAAATCTTTTTCTATTGTTTAAAAATCTTGTGTAAGAATGCTGATAAGACTCTGTGTGCCAGTGGGAGTTATATCAAATGGGAAAGCAAAACAAGGCCCTGGGCGCTTAATCCATCCTCAATATTTATATTATCAATCAAAATCTGTTTTTGCAAGAAGATCCCAAGAAGCCACACCAGACTCCCTACAAAGCCTCAAACGCATGCCAGAAGGCACAGTGCAAAACCTCAGCTTCTCAGCCTGGGTCGTATTTTAGGATTTATCAGTTCTCTGTCACACTGATACTCATCACGCCTGTAACTGCACAGAGCAAGGCTGGCTGAATAACAAGGGCAAAATACTCGTATTTTTTTTTAAACTGAGTTCAACTGCCTTGGATGACTTCACTTAACACCTGACACAAAAAGAAGTTGCTGTGAACAGAACTATATTATGGTAAATAATACTTTGGTTTTCTTGATCTTCAGGAGGCTCCAGGACTTTCACAAATTCCAGGTTCACGTGAATTTCGACTCCCAGGATAAGTGCAACTTTGAAGAGGATGAGTTGAAGCTGTCGAATACCTGTGGAGAGCAAGTGACAATAATGTAGTTGATAAGTGAGCAACCACAGCTGCCACCAGCCTGCTGGAGAACTGAAATTCATTGTTAACACAAGCATGTAGCATTTCTATTTCCCATATTGTAATGGAAGCAAACTTAGCAACCACCACAGGATGTTGTTCTCTTCCGCCTCCTTTTCCTCTTGCAGCACAATTTTGTGGGAAAAACTCATTTCAGTTGAGTTTCTTAGAATACTTTTGTAGAGGTTTGCCTCTTAATGATATTTAAAGGATCTGCTAACCAGCAGGTTTTAGAATACAAAATTTTTCAGCGTATTTCCTTGGAAGATAGCCGACTTTTGCATATTTTCTCATTAGATCAGGGTTTTATCTACCTTCTGTGTACTGGAATGAGTATCAGTATTGTTCATACTTCATAATCAAAACGTATTGTTTAACAAGTCCAGCCAGATTAATAAAAAAATCTGCGCCACAAGACTTGTTCTACTGCCACTTTGCTTAAATGAGACCTTTTTTTTTTCCTGTGTGCACACATGCACTTGCACATGTTTAAAGTAGATGAACTTTCTGCCAAACCAAGAAAGTCCCCATTAATCTTGTGATCCTGGTAACCTCTTACCCGAACAGTGCCTGTGCCCTCAGATACTTACTGATGTGATCAATAGAGCCCGCACAGAATTTTCCATAGAATTTCTTTGCTCCCAGTCCCCGGAGGTCGTGGATGGTAAACGGCCAGAGGTGCAGCACGTTGTTCCTGGAGAAAGTGTCCCGCTTCTCCACGACAACAACTTTGGCTCCCAGGAAGGCAAGTTCTATGGCAGTCCGCAAGCCACATGGGCCACCTCCAATAATTAAACACTGGCAGAGAAAAGGAGGAGTGTGACACAGGGTTTTGTATTCCTTACACACAGTTTCCAACTTACTCTATTGGTATGACTTGAAATTCAACTGGACTTGCGCTACTGAGAGCATATACAAGTCATTTATTTAAACCAATGAAAAGCAAATTTTTTTTTGCATGTGGTGTTCAGCCTACTCAAAAAAAAGGATAAACTGTGCTTAATGCAGACACAAAAGAATCTGGTGAAGAGAAGTAACACAAGAAACAGCAAAAATTCAAATGCTTTTGAGCATCTGCTCGCACATCTCTTAACCCCCATTTAGTGTTTCTCGAGTGCTTGCAGTAAACAGCATTACAGTTGTGTAAAAGGGAGGGGAAAGGAAGTAAGAGGTCTTAGTGCAGGCTTTTTTTATTTTAAAGAGGAAATGGGTGTACATTTACTAGATTTGTTAGACAAACCTTCAGTAAGCCAGTAGCCTTACAGTATTAGCTACTCTCTTTGAAGCAAGGGTGGATGTAACAGCCTGGTTCACTTAATGATGTAAAGTACGACATGCCAAGGGAACTCAGCAGACTTGTCCTGGCTTTGACAGGGCACTCATCCTGCCCTATTCCATTTTACCCTCTAGCATCCTCATGCTAAACATCCTCAGTTTCAGGACAATCATATTTTAGGAGCTTAAATCTAAGTTTGGGCATCCTCAGAAGAACCGATTCCAAAATGATTACAGAGGATTCCTGCCCAAATTTTAGTTGACAGCTGTAATTTTTCACAGACTAACAGGCAAAGGATATCCAGAAAGCAAACTAATTAAACCCCAAGCATATCTAATGCTTACATTTCCTTGACTGATTACTAAACACTGACTAGAAACAATTTTATAGCTGGACAATGCTGTTGTTCCATGCCTCCTACAAACCCCCTCCACTCCTCCAAACCCCTACAGGTTTCACAAAATCCTTCCTGTGAGTTCCAGCTCTGTGGTGGCTGGAGCAGGGACAGAGAGCAGAGGTGGGTCTGGGAGGATGGGAGAGCTGGGCCGTGCTGCAAATCCAAGCCCATGATGTCAGAGGCCAGACACGCTCCTGTGCATCCCACACACAGAGCCAGACACTGACTGCAGTTTCAAAGCAAGCACGGGCTCTATCTGCAGGCTCACTGGACTTGAGTCTGGTTCCCATTACATTGCAATTTCAGAAAATAGAGTCATTTATTTATTTTGGTTTGGTCATTTGTTTTCAAATTTAACAACTTAAGCAAAAAGTATCTGGTGCTGACTTTTGTCCAACCCAAGTCATTAAAGTGCAAAAATGTCTTTTTAAAATTTAATTAATAATTCGAATAAATTCCCACTGAAAGAAGAACTCCTGTGAAGTGCTTTGGCTTCGCTTTAGGCCAGTGTTTTGTTAATCAGAGATATTAAAGTTAGGCTGTTGCATTAGCCACCTGGCTTTGTTCCTCTTAAAAGAACGTATTTAATCCACAATTTCAGAAGAACACTCCTCACTGCATGATGAATATTTAAAAAAAAAAAAAAAAACCAACAAAAACCCAACAGATGTAACAATATAAAGGAAGAAAATAGAGTGCAGATGTAGCCCAGCTGAAGAGGATCACTGGTGGATCTGGGTCAGACTTTTTGCACATCCTTCTTGTGATTAACACAGGAACTCTGAGCTCTGTCAAGTGAGTGACTCAACTGAGCCTTCACAGCTACAGGGTTCTCCAGTCATGTTGAGCAGGCAGTTAGAAACATTTTACAAATAAAGCCCATACATGGTCTTATAAGGTGAGGTTGGTTGAGGTTGGTTTTTTTGCTTATAAACTCTATTATATATAAATAAATGCAACTTTAAAGAAAATAAAAAATTAAAAGAAACAGCAGTCTTTGGAGATTTAGTCACAGCAGATCCTGCCAAGTAACAAAACCCACACAGAAAACCCTTCATTCCTCCTGGTGCTTTGCAACACTGCATGTTAGAATTTTAAGGAGGATTCTGCCCTCTCCCCTCCTCCTATCACCACTGATGAAGTATCTTCATAATTGCCTAGAGACACCATGAAAAATGGTTGTATGTTTGCCATCATCCATGGTTACCTCCAGAAACACATTTATCTACATCACAGAGCTATTTGTTCTTTGATTTATTGAGGACACTTACTGCTGGTGTAGAACTTACTCTTGGCACTTTTTCACCTAATTTTGAAACTTCTGGGGTCAAAACCAGCACAAAACCCTTGCAAAAGTAATTCTTACTATATTTGTGTTGCTGTCTTTACTAAGTAAGGGAAGGGCCCATGCCACTCCCCAGCGGTCTGCTTGCCAACAAAGTCCCAGAAGGAACCTTCCTGCAGCCAGCCTAGAACAAACTTTGAACGGCATCTTATTTTCCCCTCCGGTTACCCCAGTCTCCTGCCTCATCAGGGCCTGCTTTTGAAACTAATTTCTTGCAATTTAACACAGATCATGGCATCACATTAGGGAGTCTCAAACAATCAATCCTGAATGAACAAATGCCAACAGCACCTTGACATCCACATCACTATTCACACATGAGCTGCCTTTTATCAGGGCCAGATCATCCCCTACAAAGCTAAAGGGCAACTTGACTTTTCAAAGCATCTCCTACAAATTATTCCAAGTAACAAGTTGCTGAAAAGAACAGACAAAGAGCTTCTGAATATTTCTTGCTCAAGCTGGAAATGAAGAAAGTCTTGTATAGTTTTACAGGGCAGCTTATGAAAGAATATGATCATGACCAGACTTCTGTGACCTGCCTGAAGAATCAGTATCATGTTGGATGTTACACCTTGTTTTATACTGAGAGTAAACCATGTTAGTGCAAGATAATAATACCGAGAGAAGACAATTGTCTTGGTGAAAACCTCTTAGTATAAATGGTTGATCTTCTGCCTGCAGATGTATGTGAATATTTTCTGTCAAAGAGAAGCTTCACTGAATTTAACACATTCCCCAAGAACAGCACCTACGTTAAGGCAAAATTACAGAAAGAATATGGGTTACAAAATTCCCACTGAATGAGACTAATGCAAGTTTCCAGGCCAATAATAGTTGCCTAGTGACTAACTTAGGACTATTTCAGCTTAAATTCATACTTAATAAGTAAAGCATGGACATTTTTGCACTTCACAATACAACACTAATAAGCCTGTGCATATTTAATAAAAGTTGTTTATTCAAGTTGCTGAGTAAATACTATGTTTCTATGACACTGTTAAAAAGTATTTTACTATTCCCTAGAAGATAATTGTTTCTGTATAAATCTTGTCCCACGCTATAACCAAGCACAGTACACAATGCATTATTTATCTTCAGACTGAAATAGAGCAGAACTTCATGGATCTCTTCCTGCTACAATTAAAATGTATCAGAAATTTTCACTTGTACTAACATAAACACACACAGCATTTGGTAAGTCTCATAAGCTTGATTCCACTCAAAGGTTGGTCTGACTCTGAGAGATGCTACTTTCTCTCTTATGTTTAGGAATAGCAGTACCTTGAAAATCTCCAGGAAATATTCCTAGTGCTGAGCTAAATGGCAACACAAGTTACCTCTCAAATAGCACAATGGCTTCTGTGCCAGGCACAGGCTTTTGAGATGATCTCCTGTATATAATGTACAAATATATGACTCTAAATAGGAGGGGAGCAAAGGGAGAGGGATACAATGTAGAGGCAGGCCTCTTGCGATCCCTCCTTTCCCCCACTATTAAACTGGCAGCCGGCGAATCCAGGCACCTGCACCCCATTCTGGAAAAACCATATGCAGTTGAACAGCTGAGAATTTGCAGAATGCCTCTGTTGGTTCTCACACAGTAAAGTAAGCTTGCAGAAACAATGAAGGGCTTGGAAGAAAGGAGTGAAAAGGCAACAATACAACCACTGTGTTTAACAAAAAAAACCCAAAAAACAAAACAACCCCAAACCAACAAACCAAAAAAACTCCAAACGAACAAACAAAAAATCCCCACAACAACAAAAATTACAAAAAAAAACCCCACCTCAAAATAACACTCCACAACAACCTAGTAACAAAAAATCTCATCCACTATAATTGCAAAGCAGAATCTACCTACTGACCTTGAAAAAAGTAAAAAACCATTAGCTGTCAGCAGTTACACACTCAAGGAATCTACCAGTTGGTATTAGCATGGGGGTGGGGGATGCAACAGAACAGCATCTCTTCGTATAGTTAAGAGCAGACAAGTCCTGTTGTGTAGCCCAGTGCATTATCCCACTGTTGTCATCCCGCTCTAAATCCCTCACTCCTCTCCTGCCCAAGGTACCCAAGCATTAAATTAATCCTGGAAAATAAAGAGGTGTTAAATGATGATCCACTCCCTGTATTTTCTTGGGATGAAGACAGAGCTTCAATGACTCCAGGAACCCAAGATTTCCTCATTTCTGCCTTTCAGTTGTTTTGGAGGTGAAAAAAAGGATATTATTTTTAGCCTCCAGCTCAACAACAGCTCGATAGACACACACACCCCCTTTGTTGTCTTATGGCATGGAGGGCAAGAAGCACCACAGCTACTCTTCAATAGAACTGCACACACAGGTGAAAAAACAGCAAAAACCATCTGCCCAGGTTATTTAACTGCCTTTGGTTTACATGCAATATTTAGCCAAACCATCAACTGGAAGGCAACCTACAGGAATGGATCACACTTCCAGAAAGGAGCACCAAGGGGTGGCTTTCCCCACGTGCCTCAAAGCCCCCCAGTCCTTGCGACCACAGGTGTCCTCAGCAGCCTCCCCTGTGGGCCTCTCCACCCAGTGACAGGAGGCTCTGCCTGTAGGACACAGAGGGACAATGCTTTGCTTTTCCATGGCAAACCCTCTTCCATCACTTGCTCTGGGCCTCAGGCACCTTCATTTCCACAGTCAGCAGATCTGGGACTATGAGAGAAGACAATTATTACACCGGCCCTGGCCTTTGTGCAACACCCAAAGTGACAGGGGCGCACCAAGGACTAATTTGGCTGAGTCCAGAGGGTCACATCCGACATGGATTTGGACAAGTGTTTATTAGTGATAGGGCTTAATGCGCTGCAACACGAGACAGGCACGAAATGTAATGAAACAACACATTTTCTGGAACAGCAGCGACTGTTCCCCTGGAAAGGCTCCAGAGAAAAACAGCTGCATAAGCAGCTAAGGCAGACAGCTACCAGAAGCTTTCTCCACCACAATGCTTTTCAGTCCATCCCCTTCACTAGATATGAAAACGCTTCTGGCAAAAATAGGACTGCTCAGTGGGACATTCCTGACTTACTGACTTACAGTTCATCTCCCATTTGCAGCCTCAGATTTTATCACACAAATTTACTGACAGCCACCGGATACAACAGTGCAGCCAAATGTGCCCTGAGCCCAACGAATAATCAATTTAAAGTTTGAAACATCATCATGGAAGACACTGGAAAATGAAAACTTATATGCCACTTCAGACAACATTAAAAATGTCACAGGCTGAAGCTTTATTTTTAATAAAAATTAATTCTTCCATCTTCCACCCCAAGAAAGGGGGGGGGGGAGAAGGCCTAGGAACTAATTAAACTTGCACTACAAAGATTATGTAGTCTTTAAAAGGATATTTTTCTCTGTTTTACTGTTTTATGAGCTCCTTATAGAATTAGTAAGGTTAAAAATGTGTCATTTGACAAAAATACTATTCACTTAGATGTATTTTAATGAGAGATCCTAACTTTCCAAAGGGTTATGTGGACACTGCTTAAATACACTACAGATAGTTCTGAAAATCTACCTTAAAACATTATTAAGGCTAGCTGGATCTTGCTGAACGGGCATTTTTGGAGAGTGAACACCATATAAATACCACTGTTTGGAAGTTCAAAGGCAGCTGGGAACAGCAAGGCTCGCACACCCCTAATTGCAACAAAACCCTGTGTCAAGGCATGAATTCAGTGCATCACAACGAGTCCACTTCTGCTTTCATTCCCAAAGTATTTTACCCATTGTAGCCCCAGCTGGGCACCTCAGAAATGCGCAGTTTTGTCCTCCCCCAGATCAGTGACTGGCATAAATGAAGTCACAGCTTCACTTTTTTCCCCTTTCTAAGTCTTCAACATGGATCTGAGGCCACCTAAAACTCACAGGGTGACTTTGGCCAGAGCTCTTTCCCCAGCTTTGTGCCCTGCAGCTGCTGCGCTCACAGCTGGACGCAGCACAATCCAGGGATCAGAGGATCTATCTTTACTGCCCTCCTGTTTTGTTGAGTCAAAATGCCAGAAGTGAAACATTAGTACATTTATTGCATTCATTTGGCTCATCTTTTCTCTTTTTTGGAAGATAAGCTTCTGCATGGAAAAAAGCATGTGCCTTCATTTTTCCTGGATGTATTTGGACACACTTGTCCATCCATCCTCTCTATCACATGGATATATGTACTAATATTAGATCTGTGTATTAAAAAAAAAAACCCTTTCCACAGTTTGAAATTAAAACAATGGTATGAAAGACATCCAAAACTTACATTCTGCTATGCCACACATTAAAGAGGGCTTGTGTGCGCTCAGGGTGTTAGAAGGTCAAGAGTGCCTTCCATGATTCAGCAGAGCTGTCAGGACTTCAGAGGTTTTCTGAAGAGCTCTCTCAGGTGGCACTGGTTGTATTTAAATATGGTAACTTGATCTCAGATCTTTTAGAACAATTTGCAAAAACACTTCTTTCAAAAATTGCAACTGGTAGTCATAACACAGGAAAGTATCCCCAGAAACGTTCTGTTCCCCTGCACCAGTTACAGTTATCCAAAAAACCTAGACATTACTAACAAGAAATGTTCTACTAATTTCTGTAAACATATCCACCAGAAACCAGGCAAGTGCTTTAATCCAAAAATCTCGTTAAATAACACACAAAATAAGCCCTCTAACATCCTTTGGAATTAAGTGTGTTTGCCATTTTCTTACCTGCCTTTCAATGTAACCAAAACACAGGGAAGAAAAAAAAACAATCCCACACCCAAAACCCAGAAGAGATTGCTTTCTTTTCTTTTTCTGGCCAGTTGCTTAAACAATCAAAACGAAAACAAGATAAACCTTGCAGAAAGAATGTTGCCTGACTATCCCAGCCATGAACACGGTTGGCAGCATGTAAGTACCTGGCCTGTTTTTTGTAGGCTTACGCCTGTCACGCTGAGATAGTGCTCCAAGGCTATACTTGAAAACTTCGCAAAAAAGAGCCCAAAACAAAACCACGAAACAAAAGAATTCATCCAGAAACAGAGAACGGATGAAGAGAGATAAAGGCACTGAGAGCCTCACCTCTGAGCACAGCAGAGACCAAGCCTTGAGTCTTGGGAGCCTTGTGAGTAGTGACTGAGAGAAAATGGTTAATCCTCTGCATGGTTTCCTGGGGCCTGGGCCGGCCAGCCAGCAAAGGACTGTCTATGTACCCAGAGGAAAGGATTTCTCATGCTCTATGGCATCTAAAGCATGCAGGCAGGTTGGTCAACAACCATGGCTCTGCTACAGCAAGAGGTTGGTAACACGCTTTAAAAATACACCCCTGTGGCTCCAGCCTGGCCCTGGAAATTTTAACCAAACATCACAACAATCTAATCAATGAGCTGAGCTTCCGCTTGGAAATTGGCTTTTTCAAGTACGTGGGGAGCCAAGTTACTTTGAGGGTATTTCACTGAATATTTTAAAATATGTTCTAAAATACATTCTCCTATTAGATGAATCGTTAACCAACACGCATTGAAGACCTGGCTTTTAGAAGCTAGTCCTGGGTAAATGAGCTCATATAGAACTAGACATCAGGTCTGAGTCAGAATCCAGATTTTTAAATTATATTTATTTATTTTTAAAGATCTTAATCATTTAATCTCATCATTCCTAAGTCTCCTAAGCAGAATGACTGTACAGCAGTGCACATCAGCTATAGATGAGCTCAAAATGCAATACTGTACAAGGCAGCAGTTTGGGGCTCCCGGGGTCTGTTTTTTTTTTCCAGCTCATCATGCAGCCATCAAAGTCACTGCATTTCCACTGCTAGCACTCACAGACACTTAACTAGTAAATCTAATTAAAGCTCCAGAAAGAGTTTTTTTTTTTCTAGTTTAACTGGTCACTTGCACAAACCAGTTTACCATGGGTAGACAATGCCTTTACTTTTTACAGTTTTACTTACAATTTCAAAACACTATGAATTACCAACCAGCACCTCTTAGTAATATAGCATCCAGTAGTGCCAGCAAGCAAGATGGACTTGAATTTTTCTAACCACCAGTATTAAAAATATTTACCTTTAGCATAACATTTTTTAGGAAGGTTTCTGATAGAGGGGAATTTAACAGCACTCACAGAACCCACAAACCAGGCTGCTGGCAGCATGCCACACAGTGAAAGTTAAATTTCAGTGCCTCTAGTTCTTATCTCCAAAAGGTTTTTTGGCTGAAAACAAAGGTGGTACATAACAACCCTTATTACCAAGGGAAGGAGGCTCGAAAGATAAAATTAATAGAAAATGGTGAAAAAACATAAAAAGAAGCATGCTTCAAAAAGAGAGGCAGAGAGCTTAGGACATAAAATTGGGCAGCAAATTACACATCATGAGGTGTAATAGTCTCTTCTACACCAACATCCGACACAACAGCAGGGAGATAAACATACAGAGAAGACCAGTGTTTATTTACACGTATTAATGAGTCTGTTTTCACATTCCAGGCAGGGTGAAATTCAGATGGAGGCACCTGCCTCAACAACACTGGCCGTGCTTGTTCTGCCACGATCAGGGCTGTATCTGGGCTGGCAGGCAGTGAACTTCCTACCCCCGGTGCCTCCAGCCAGGCAGGACATGCAGAACCACGGCTGGCCAAGCAGGGAGCAGACCCAGCAGCAGCCCCAGCAGCCAGGAATGGCTTCCCACCCTATGACATTTTTTCCTACCTTGCTAAAGCACAAATAAGAGAAAAAGTGGGGGAGAAGAAACCTGAGAGAAATGCCTTTGCCTTCCACTGAGCACTTGCTGATCTGCATAACTTGTTATTACTGTTCTGGGTGTGTAGGCCTTGGCAGGAAGCTCAGTGCCATCTCCTGCACTGTTTTCTAATTTGAGTTGCAATTTACCCCGGAGCAGTTGTTTTATCTGAATTGTAAATCCTGCAAGGATGGCAGAGTGCAGGCAGGACAGGACTGGGAGGAAGGAGCACTTGCTGTTGTACAGGTCCCTTCAGAGCTGCTCTCGTAAATCTTTCAAAGGGGCAGGAGAAGGAAACAACACAAGGCTAACTCACAGTGTGGCAGACAGTATCTCAGTCAGATGAGCAAATCCAGAGAGTGATACAAGACGAGTCAGGCAGTATCTCTTGGTTGGTTTGCCAAGTAGAAACAGAATGCCCTTGGAAAAACACGAGCTGTTCTTCAGGAGCAGCAAACGTCAGGGCAAAACGCAAACTTTGGAAAGCTGATCAGAACTTGATCTACCAGCGTCAGCAAGACTACGAGAGACAGAAGGTGAAATGCCACAGCAGTTCTGGTTGAGCTCCAAGTAACTCCGTGGTATTCCCCTTGGGGCCTTCCCTAACATAGATTAGGTGAAGGTATTGAAGCCTCTCCTGCAGGTCACAAAGCTCTGACCCTTCCTGCTGCTCTGCTCTGGACTTGCTCCAGTTTATCTGCCAGAATATTTAAGCTGGGGTTTCACCTGCACCAAGAAGGTGGCTGGATGTGTGGGCCCTTACAAGTACCAGATCATTTTCTGCAGCATATTCTCCAATTTTCCCAATTCACACACCTCCGTTGGAAGGTTCATTATCTTCTAGTAGCGTTTAGCAATTTTACCCTGTTGATCTCAGGTTAAGACACAAATATCCCAGAGACCTGAGATGGCAAACAGCTTGCAGAAACCTGGCTGTTTGTAGACACAAATTATGTGAGTGATTGCAGACTTGTTAGGGAAGGTGGAAATTTCAAGAACTGTCTGGCAGAAATAATCCCCCTTTAAACAGTGTAGTAAAGAAAGTAAAGCAAATTAAACTGATTTCAAGAGCATTAAAAGGGAATTTCTACTTTTTCTTTTCAACAGATACCAGCTGAACTTCTTTTTTCACCATCACGAATGCCATCACTGTTATGGCTTTTTAGAGAGAAAACGCAAATATAAATTTTCTTGTTTACTTAAGAAAATTATCTTCTACTTATATATTTTACTTTTTCTCTTCTTTTACAGCATCTTAGAACTGTGGTATTTTACATTCTATGAGAAGTGTATTCAAAGCTATCTGCACTGAGACCTAAACAGCAGATAATGTAGAATTACTTTTGTCAGCAGAAAGAGCAACCACATCCCAAAACCCCCTGTTCTCAGGGCAGACATGGGAACCTCGGGAAGGACCTCAGCTGCAGGAGACAGGAAATTGCCTTATTGTCTGAAATCTGGGGTTTAGCAGCCAAGTGCTTAATCACTTCTTGGTAGCAAAAGTTATGTATTTCCTCACTTATCAGTACACAAACATTACCAGAGCCAAGCTGGAAGCGTAGCTAACAACAAACCCCTAACGACCACATCTGGCACCGACCCCGTAACATCCACACGGGTCTCTTGGAAGGCAGGAGAAAGACCTGACCTGAGCCAAGCATCCTGCCCTGGAGCTCCCCTTGCCCCCCACACCAGCCTGCCTGGTGGATGGACACGGCCCAGCTGCTTCAAAGAACCGAACCCCAAAGCCCTACAAAGCCAGGGTCACGGGAACACACCCTGTCATAGCCTTTTGTTTCATTCAGACCTAATTAAGCCACTTGCGGTGACAATAGTGGTTGGTTGTGTGAAAGTAACTGCATGTCACTCCCTGTGGGAATCCTTATAAAATATCTAGGAAATCAGGTCAGGGTGGGACAGTTCCCTTCTCTCGATTACTTGCAAAGCCATTAAGTGAGGGACAGAGAAACAGCACAGTTCTGTTAAAATACAGATGTAAAGCTACTGTTACCTTCCAAGCCAAAAAAAATTTACATTCCAAATACCTAAAAAGTCTTATCTAGACTGTCTGATTACTCTGCTTTGGCCAGGCTTCATTGCTTTCCATGACTGATAAAGCTGAAAAAACTGTGTGTTTGTGGAAGTGTCTCCAGGATAATGAAAATAAAGTGATTTCATTACCAAATCACATGCCAAACATTTGCTTTTGCTGATGTAATTTGGCCCAATCTCAGTTTAAAACACATCACAAAGAGTCAAATACTTTGTTTTGTTTTCAAAGAACTGTCTGCTGTGTGTCCTGTCATCACCCCAGCTTCTCCCTATCCCCTCTCTAGAAATCCTTACAGAAATAAATGCGAATGCAGTGTTGAACAACTGTGGTTTCACTGCATGTTCATACGTGATTTACTGCTTCTCCACTCATCCCAAGCAAGTCTTTGTTGCCACTCATCCTCATTAGTCCCATATTTTCTCCAGCTTTGAAACAGAAGTTGCTTATTAAAATCCTTAAAAACAAATCTACAGTGGAAATCCAGTGCAAGGTTTGTAGAAGCCCTGTCCTAAAAGGCAAAAGCAAAGAAGCACCAATATCAAGACAAGGCAGCTTGTCTTTCAAGTATACCAAACACACCTAGGTGCCACTTAAAAAGTCTGTAGAACATGTGGCCTTCAATATTCCCAAAAACCTTGAAAGCTTTTGGATTCGACTATCCAAGCACTGTTTGTTTGGTTTAAAAAAAAAACAACACACACAAAAAAAAGCAGCTGAATGTCTCTTTGTAAAAAGCCACAACCTTTCACTCACTCAGCTTCCTAAACTTGGCAGTCATCTTCTAGCGGACTAGTTCAAGTTTTGTGGACTTCACAGGAATGCCTTTTTATTAAAATAAGAAAGCTAGCAACACTATCTAATATATCTGCAACAAGTTTGGTGTGTTCATTAGAAACCCTGATTGTCAGGTTTGGAAATCTCCTCATTCCAATAATTATTTTGAAGAAATTAATAAATCCAGAAAAAAGGAATGGGTATTTACTCTTTATGGAGTAAAGAGGTTAAATTTTTCATTATAATATGGATATTTTTCCATTGGAGCGTAACTGGCTTCCCCTTCTTTCATCTTACAATTCAATTACTCAATTAAAAACTGAACGTTGGATGGATGAACTTGAGGGATGCAATCAGTCAGGTCAGCTGAACACTCAAACTCACTGGCTTCTGTACTGGTATGCACAGCACTGGAGAAACCTGGCTGAAAATCCCAGTTGCCTGTGAAGGATCAACAAATGCCAGCACCTGGGGAGGAAATTTGGCCACCTTACCTGCAGGTTTATACACGCTGGATGATTTGCTTAATTAAGAGACAAGTATTTGTTTAGCACAACAGAGGAAGGTGGGAAGAGGAAGACATGTGGCAGCCAACCTGCCTGATTTACCACAAGGGGCAAGGCTGCAGAATAGGATGTTTGTAAACAAGTGAGGCCCGGTAGGAAGCCAGTTTCTACCTCACAACAAGCAGAGAGACCTGGCACCCGCTGCTCGTCCTGCCATCACCCTGTGGCTATGGAACATGGCAGCACGGCACAGACCAGGAGCTCCTTTCCCTTTCTCAGCTCTGTGGGAAGAGGAGCACCAGCAAAGTAGGTTTGTTAACTCCCAAGGCATTCATTTGGCAGTCTTTAGAAACGGAGACAATGTGGAAAGGAGCGGAAGGGGTTTGCAGATAAAGGCCATCCCCCAATTTATCACTCAAGGGTACACCAGTGTGGTTACAATGGGGAGACACGGCTCAGGTTCAGTCACAAAACCTGCAACCCCAATTCTGACCCAGGGCTCCTCCCTCTGCTGACTCACCCCGGCCCAGCTCCCCTGAAACCACATGCTCTCTGCAATGCTGCATTGGCTAAAGCATCACTGTGGAGCCCTCTGTGCAGCAGGGGCACCAATGGCACCGAGTTCCGGGCAGACTGACAGCACACGACAGTACCAAAAAGAGCCACTCCATTCTTAAGTAAGTCCTGGAAACATGGTTAAAAATAATTCTAGAGTCCTTCTCTTGCAGTAAGTCTCCCAATAGGAGGGTTTTTTTTGAAGGAAACCTCATCTATTGTAAAACAACATTTGAAAGGCCAAGTTCAGGAGGGAGTAAAACCAGAGAGGCATTTGGGGACCTGGTTTAGTGGTGAACACAGTGGTGCTGGGTAAACCAGCTAGACTCAGTCCTAGAGGCCTTTTCCAACCTTAATGATTCTATGATAGACTTCAAGATCATTGATTTTGGTTTTTTGGATTTTCTATGATACCATATACACATATACCTACAAATGCACATATGTATGTTTTTAAATGCAAAGCTTTCAAAACTTCTCAGCTTGAATTTATTTCCTGCTTTATGCTAATATTGCTCAGCCTTGAAACAGCAGCTCAGACTATACAAGTCCGCTGCCCAGAAACTGTGCCCAAGCTGGAGTCTAAAATACAGACAATGCTCAAAAGACCAAAGCTGCACCCAAGAATTTGTCCCTCCTCCACTGATCCAAAACTCGTCCATCCAGAGAGAAATGCCAGAGTCTCTACCAAGGCAGCTGATAATTACATGGTAGCACTTTAAGCAAAGTTTTCTTAGTTCTCAAGTGGAAGCATGTGTTTTGCAAAAACAGCATGCACCTTTGAAGGGAAAGGCAATTCCAAATTTGCATGCTTTAGAGAACCAACACCTCCTCTCAGAGTAAGCCTGGGATGTTTCCATGTACAGAAATCTCTGCTCTCCTGAAGCATGGGAGCGCCAGAATTTCGGGTGCACAGCATGAGCCAGGTCCTACCCCCTGATACATATTCATACCTATCTCAAACATCAGAGGAAGCCTCATTTATATGCACATGCACATATTTGCATCGTTTACACAAGTAAACTGGAAGTAAACGTAAATCAAGTGCAAGTAATGAATCTGCTCCATACAGAGAGCTAACACTCAGAGATGTCTTTAAAGGGCTAATGAATGTACTAACACTAGCTGGATGAATTCTTGTTCATCATTGCATCATGTTTTGCATGTTCAGAAATTCAGACTGACATTCAAACTGCTACCATAGGGAACAACATGCATTAAACCTTTAATGTTCTTCGATTGTCCAGCTTCATTCTCTGAAGGAACAAATAATCATTTCAGAGTCCAACCATGCTCCTCTGCATTAATTAGTAGAAGATGAAAACCAGAGGGAAATTTTGTCAGCATAAAAAAATTGGGCTTTTTCTGGACATATTTGCAAAAACCACAGTGTGGTATCTACAGTTTTGCCTGATTAGTACAAACTTCTGTTTCTCCCCAATGCTGGTGAACTGGGTAAGTGCCAGCTCCAGAAACAAATTTTGAACAGGATTCATTCCCAACTTACAACTTCAAAAGTGAAGGAAGTTTATGTTTTGTACAGATTTCACATTTATACAGGTGGACTCCTGCAGTTTCTGAAAGTTCATTTCTGCCCCAATTCTGTGCATGTCTTTTTACAGCACTCTGGTGTTATTTCGGGGCATTTGTGGGTTTTTTTCTTCTACAAAGAATTCAAAGAAAAATAATGCCCCCAGTAAGACAACTCTGAAAGAGCAGTGGGTTTGAACTTCTTGAAAATTGCTCAACTGGTTTTATTCATCCAGCTTAAAATTGTATCGTTGTAGAAACTTTGAGAGCCATATTTGGCAATGTTCTTCAAGAGCAGTTAAGACACAGGATTATTGTTATTTAGCTGGAGTGGAACATTCTGTATGTATAAAACTTGTGTATATTGCAATGAGTAACTTAAGTGTGGCTGAAGAGTTTACAAGCACAAAAATCAACAAGTACAGCATTCAGCTCTTAAATACCATGCAAAAAAAAAAAAACCAAAAACCCAAAACAACAACCCCCAAACAGTTTTGGGATGAAGCAGCAGATTTTCATTTTGTTTAAAAAAAAAACCAAAAAACATAACCAACCAAAAACCTTCTATGAGTAATTTAGAACCCAACTGCATTGTATCTCCCTTATCTCCTCCAAAGATTAGAAAGATTGCAAAGCCATATCTAAGAACCATGAGCTGCAGGCTCAGCTTGAGCGTCCAAGGCCACAACCTCATTTAAAGCCTTCAAGTCACGTATTTTTTTTTTTAAATTATGCCTACTAGCAACCTTGGCTCAGTTTACAGAGCTGCAGTTGCAAAAATCCACTTAGGTCATTGCTCAAGTTGTGATCCTGCTTTAACAAGCAGGATTTTTACTCCGGGCTGATCTACTTCAAGCAGTCCTCAGGCAGCCCCACAGAGGTGAGTGCTGGGCACCACTGCCAGGATTCAGCTGAAAACTCCTGTTTCACTGCTGAAAACAGCACCGTGCACACACACAGGTAAGACAGAAAGCTAAAATCACCAGTTGCACTGGAGGGAAAGGGTGCTGTGCAGGCTGCAGCCTAATCTCTCTGCACTGGCTGGGCTCCAGCATTTCTGAGAATCCCTTATCTGTAAGAGGGGCTGTCAGAGCCCACCACCGCAATGATCAGGGGTTCCGCACTCCTCTCCCAGCACATCAGGCCTCCTCTCCCCAGGGAAAGGCACAGATAGGCTTTGCAGCAGCCTGTGATTCACACCCGAGGAATGTTTGGTAGATATCCCCACCGAGCCCGCAGACTGCGGTTGCTGCTCTCATTCCCAGCAATCTGAAGATTCATGTTTCCCTCGTTAAATCAGTGATGACACAGGGAAGTGCAGGTCTGGGCACGGTCCAGGTTCATGATGAACATCTCCAAGTATTTCACGGAATATCTATACCCACACTCTTCACATACAGACGTTCTATATCCATTTGCCAGTTGGTCATATGTAGATCACTGAAATGTCCACTAATTTCTGCAAATACTTACACCATGCCACTAAAAATAAATCTTTAATCTCAAGGGGCAGTAATACCATACTTTCAACACTGTGGAAGTAGTTGATTAGCCTCCTTCTTGGCAACCTTGTAAAGCATTACGCAGGCTATAAATTTCCTGTACCAACCCATTTCCACGAGTCTTCTCACAAAATAAAAATTAATCACTTTGCTTAGAAAGTCTACAGAACAAAGCCTTGGCTTTGTAATGTCACCATCTGAGAGAAGACACAGTTTTTATATTTCACATGGGTCTTAAAACTGCTTTTTTGTGTTGCAAATACTTCCTCAAACTCACAACCATGGAAATTTGGACCTGGGGCTGTATGTGTATGGTGAGGTACATGTGGAATATTTCCTATAATTTGTTAATCATCAGACACTTTCTCATTCCTTCCCTTTCCTGTCTGTTTTCATCACAAAGATGTTCCATGACATATGTTCAAGGACTTTTCCAAAGAACAAAAAGGGAGGAAGGAAGCACAGGTCAAAAAGGGAAATGAAGGGAAAAAGGAAAGGAGAAAAACAGAGCCTGCCAGGAACACAGTGCAAATAGCTGCAATGACACTCCTCTACTAAACAAAACTATATTAAGGATCCTTATGACCTTAGAAAACATTAATAATCACTGTGAGCTTATGAAAAAAGAATAAAACCAGAGGACTCTATATGTACTGAAGGTAACTTGGTGTCCTTCTCCCTTGTGCTTTTGAGAAGTTTCAGTCAATGATGCAAACCAGAAGAAAGAGACCCTCAACACTGCCTATCTACTGAGTCCATGATATAACACTTCAGTGATAGTTTTAATTAAAAAGTCCTCCACAGTTTGGTGTCTAGTTATCCCCCATTATGCCCCTCCTCTCTGTTCTACCTCTACGCAGTTGAGTAGCTTCTTTAAAGTTACCCTTCTTCAGGCAACACTTAGCCATCACTTGGCAGTAAATAAGTGAATTGCTCTTGGGACAAAGCTAGTAGAAATATTCTGTGATAGCCAGATCAAACAACTGGCAGGAACCAGAGTATTTTGTACTGTTTGTCAGAAAGATTTATACCAGTGTTCAGTGGTGCTTTCTATCAAAACATGCATTGCATTCTCTGTGAAAAGAAGATCATTTCCTGTCCTCTCCACAACCAAGCAGGCCATCTCCTTCAGTAACTACCACAGAGCAATTAGCCACGTTCTGCTTGCTAAAAAGCACTACCAGGAAAGGACTTCAACCCACAGATAGTGCAGGATTTTCTTTTGCTGTTGTTTAGCAACTAGAGCTCATGCCAAGTGACAAAGACACATCCCCACACCTCCAAGCAGCACTTTCAGAGAGCAGCTTAGGAGCTGCTGCTGGAACACATTCAGCCAGCCCTGGTCTCTTACAGCACACACAGAGCTGAGGAGGCTGCTGAATGTGTTACAGCTTGTACCCCGCAAAACCCTGTTTAATAAAGCAAGTAGTTCTTGAGAGCCTGGAATGAATGCAGCCTACTTCTTCAGAAGTTTGCATCTCATGCCTGTTTGGCGATGCTGTACAAAAAGGACAGAAAATCTGAGACGGACTGCAAAGCAGGACGCTTTAAGGCCCACTCTTTTATACAGTGTGTTTCCATAGAACTTTCAGAAGAAAATACCTTAAAATTTGTCCAAATCAGTTGATAACCAGTTTCAGCATATTAAAGGAAGGGTTACATGAACAGAGACACTGTATGTGATGGTAGAAACCTTGCTTCTGCAGAAAAACAAGCTTAAAAGTTTCCAAGTTATGAAATCCAAAACTGAACTCCACTTACCTTAGTGTTCATACAAGACTTTCCACGTTTATACTCTTTGTGACTCGCTCTCTTATCAAGCTTGTTCCACAAAGCTTTGGCTTTCCATGTGGTCACTCTTGATTTCAGTTTGGTGTAAAAGTTTCTATTGTCCAAAGGATCTAATTCAAGTTGGCGAGTGAGAATATTGAAGGCCTGAATGGTGCCTTTGCATGTTGATGCTTGTACAAAGTTTTCAAATATCTGGCCAGCTTGATTGTATTTTTCATCATCATTTTCCCCCATGTTCTAAGAGAAGAGTTTGAAGAGGATTAAGCTGGAGCTCTTGTGCCGGGGTACAGGTGATCAGCAAGAGCAAGTACTTCCACGCATGTTATTCCTATAAAAGACAAACACAGGTCACATTAGAGCAGGTTCTGCATGATAAAAATTCAACCCACAAACTGCACATATGATATGAACATAAAAACCCAGCATACAGTGACTAGACAAGCAAGCACAAAAGTTAGTGGTGACACCCAAGTGTTACAAACAAATGTAACATATGACTTGCACTCACAAAGACTGTTATAAAAACCCTGCTAAACTCAAGCCCACTGCTTCAAGAAGAATGAGCTTCACGGAGAGCCTGAGGGTTCAATTTTTTTGTTTTGTTTTGTTCAGTCCTAGATAACTGATGAAGAAACCCCAAATGTCCAGATTCTTTCCCCAAGCAGAGTTTATGTAACAGCAAGTGACATTTTGGCCTTAAGAATTCATGGAAACCTGCAGCCAAAAGCCAACGCTGTTTGATGGCTTTTCTTATGCTGTTGCACAAGTTAGGGTCAAGGATGCAGCTCCCCCAGAGCAATTTAGAATTGGCACAATCACTTGCCACAAGCAAATGCACAAAACAGGCTAAGCAGAAACATCACCACCAGTTACACCAGAACTGAAGAAACCAGAAAACAACACACAGAGCCCCCCTTTTCCTAACACTCTTGCCAAAATGAGAAAGGGTTTGGTGCTCTAGTGCATAGAAAGGAATTTTATCTCCACGTCTCCACATGTTCAATGCTGAAGTTATGTGTTTGGAGTCTTACCTTGTCATGTGCTGATGATATAAAGTAATGATGTTTGGCCTGCTAAGCCCCACTGGCTTTTCCTAGTAACATGATCACTGTCAAACTGTTCCTGATATTCCAGATAAATACCCTTACATTCTGCAAGAGCAATGCTATTCTAAATTAAGAGAAGTTTCAAACAACTAAAATACTTTCACTGCGGCACTCCCTTATCCTTCTTTAACCTTGTTCTCCATCTCTAATGGGGAGCATCTTAGAGTCAGCCAAGGTCCACAGAAAATATCCAAGAGACTTTCACATTTTCCAAGAAAATTGTTACAGGTTATGTATAAACTTGTCCTCAGAAGATGGTTTACCTGGACTCAAGTTCAGAAATTTAAGTCATGTATTCTTTTTCTTGCTATTAAAGAATTATCTGCCAGTCCAAGAAACCAAAAACTAAATCAATGCTTGCCTAACTTCCCACATAATTAGTTATTTTACTTGGAACATCATCTGTTGGCTGATAGTTTCAGAATAAATTGTTAGAAAGGCCTTTGAAGTCATGCTTTTCAGTTTAATACTGTTCACAAACTATTCATTCTCTGCATTTCCTTCAAAGAAGAAAAGAGAAAACATAACCAGTGTATTTAAGTAGAGAAGAGACCCACCATGTCTATCTTACCATCCTCTAATACAGAAAAATATTATGCAACTTATTAAAGAGATCCCACGGGGAGATATAAGGAAGCATTTGGAATACTCACATTCCCTGTGTGAGCTCAAAATAAATAACCTTTGTATGCACATCATCAGTCTGTTGTGGGTTTGTGGGTAAAATAAATTGGCAATGTTGAGAGTTTGTACATTTTCTTAGACCAAATGTCATGATTAAATACTTGGTGCCAAGAATAAGCCAGGAAATTTTTCTTTTCCCCTCTGAATACTTCATTTATAGTACGTTTCATGCCCTTTTCTGAAGAGCCTTGTGGCTTTGTGAGGTAAAAGCACAAACGTTTTGTCTGCCCCGCCTTTCAGAAGATCTAATTTTTCAAGCAGCTGAGTGCCATGAACTCTCATTGACTCAAAAGGAGTTCAGGACATCCTGCACCCTCCCAAGTCCGATGCTTTTGATTGATGATGATTAATGAGCAAACCCCTCCAAGAACTACATGTCAGGCGGAGGGAGCCCGGCTTTGCCACCTCGGTGCGGGTGTGAGGGAGGCCCAGCATTCCCTTCACCGGTGCTGGCTTTGGGAATGCAGAGCTACACAAGGGGTTTAGGTCAGTGCAAAAAGGACCAACAGATCCAAAAATTCCAAGGGAAAGGCAGGGAACAACAATGCAAGATGTTACAATGAGGCCTGAACAGCTTGATATACATGCACCTCAGGATGTGAGGCCCATTTAAAAAAAGGCTACTTGAGGCCCACATAAAATCAAGGCTAAACACTTACTCTACCCGACTTTCATACTTGCCTGAGGTAATTTTACAACAGAGAAGTCCAAGTATTTTCCTTTTCTCTCAAAATAATTACGAGCAGCTCCTTGGGGAGCAGGGAAGCGTCAGTGGCACGTCCCACCGCGGGCAGGTCGGCTGAGGGAGCGGCAGCCAGACGCTCTCCTCTGTCACCACAAACTCACATTATGCTGCCTCACTCAGGGCTACCGGAGACTTTGACCGACACAAGAGCTATAAAACAGTGCGTCCTCTCCATGTTCTATTAGCTCACCCCAAGACTGTTGTCGTGTTCATAAAACACAAGTATCTTTAAAAGTTAACTCCTGGCGTAACTGATAAGCGAGTGTGATCACAAGCTCTTTAATTCAGTGCCTTTTTCTGCTCACAGAGACAAGAGTTTTATGGCCTCAGCTGTTGCTGTCCAGCAAGGAAGTGGGGGAAGAGCAAAGCTAAGAGAGGAGAGCCGTATCTGAACCAACCAAAGAAGAAAAGCAGCATGTGGCAGTGCTGATAACAGCGAGGACAAGGCAGCACCCACTGCAGGCAAAGGGAAAGGGACAAAAACATTTTTAGCACAGAGTGGAAGTAGGTGTTGCACGCACACAAACACACAGAGCAGGCCTGGCCTTCCTCTGCCTTTCCACTGGAAACGACAGGCAGGACACCTTCTACAGCCTTAAAACCTCCCTTCTCCAACATCACAAAGCCAAGACTCAAACTATTTTTTCTGGGCAAAAAATCTTCCCCTCATGAACTTCCAACACACTCCCGTCTTGTCCATGCTGAAAAACTGAGGAGTGGCATCTCAGTAGAGACATTTGCTCACTAGTGAAACATTTCTCCTTGCTGTGTCAGAGGTCATAATCTCCAAAAAAGTAACATTTTGTGGTCAAAAAAGCAGGATGAGACAGGAGACTCTGGTTACTAAGGTTTCTGGTTTGCTGGAAACACCACTTATTTTCTCCTTTTTTTCCTCTTTTTGGCATGAACACCGTGTTGACAGATGACAGAGCTGAAGATGGTTCTCTAAGTATATGCAGCTGATGGAAAAGCATGCATTTTTTTATGAGAAGTCACTGATATTTCACGGCAGAATTGTATATAAATCACTAGAAACAATGCAATAAGGATAAGAAGTTCAGAGTCATTCTTGACTATAATTAAAGTTTCCTGTCCTGTAACTGTCTCAAAGACTTAAGAGGCAATGCATTAACTGCTTACCTGCGGTAGAAAAATTAACTGTATTTGGCAAAGTACTGGAATTCTTAGAATATTATCATTTATCCTTTTACTTCCTTCTTCGTATAGATCACTCTGGGGATGAAATACAGAGCCAAAAATCTCATCAAGGTGAGTATTGATGCTGAAACTGCAAAGTATGCTTTTTAAAGTGACTACTGAACTTCCTCCAGAAGCACAATCTGAAAATAAAATGCATCTTATTTGAAACTTCACTGAAGTGCTACAGAGCCCAATAAAAATTTGGGTCAGTGAAAGAAAAAGAACGAGAGAGCAGGAATAGTCTGGACAAATAGTTTAAGTCAGAACTGAAGCATCCGTAGGTTAGACACAAGAACTGCCATTTTAGGTCCCATGCATGGTGCATTAAACACATACAAGAACTTGGCATTCCACACAGCTTCCCATGGTATTACAGGAGTCTCTGGAGGGCTCCAGGGCACAAAGTACACTGGGAAGAAAGGCTCCGTTTCGATGGCCCCCTCCACTGTCAGAAGTTATCCCTGCCTCCTTTCTGCCTCCAGCAGGGAAAACAGGAATGTCAGATAAGGAAAGCTGAGAAGTGCTGCTCATGCCTGGTGGCTGCCCAGGAAGAAAGTGAAGATCTTCTTACAACTAAAAGGAAAGCAGTGCAAAAGGGGCAGAGAGAAAGCAGAAATCAAAGCAGAGGTGCAGGTACAGATGTGTACTTAGGAAAGCTAATGTCTCCAGTCTTGGCTGATATTTCCTGACAGTGAAACAAACTCTGCTACTGCTCACAATTTTGAGAACACTGAAAAAAGCAGCTCCATTGTCAGGGCAATTCCACTAAATATCTCTAGTCAGATGGATGTACGGAGCTGGTTCACATCTGCACACGGAGTCTGTCAGCAGCCAGCAGTAAAGTTGACATATATGAGTCATTACAGGAAAATAACAAAACTTATTGACAGCAGCACCATGCAAATTGCTTGTCAGCAAGGTCTTGAGGTACTATCCACAAAAATTAAAAACCTCTTTCGGCTTATTTGTCCCACTGGAATGAGAACAACCCTAATTTAATTCAAACTTGAAGCACTTAAGTTCTTCCTTAGTCCCTTAATGCGCTGCTTCTAATACTTGAGAACATGTTCCTCGGGGAGATCGGGAAAGGATTAAATTCCTTGCATTTCAATACCACTAATCCTGATTCCATTTTCAATACAGCCCTAATTCTGCCATGTTTACCAAGAATAAATTCTTTTATTAAGACTCCAGTTTGGCATGCAGGATACAATACATTTATTGTTTGCTTAAGGTTAGAAACAACGACAGAAACAAAAGAGTGGGTTCTGCAACATCTGTGGTAATCTTAGTAGTCATCTACTTCAGTTCTTCCTCATCATCAGTTAAAACTACAATACTTCTGCTGCCTCTTTCCCTGGCTGAACTGTCTAACAGAACAATACCATCACAAAAAGTGAAGTTTGCAAGTGAAACTGGCCATTTTACAGGACCTTCTGAGTTTTTCAGCTTAGTTTCTACTGTGATGCACTTTTTTTGGTGAAGACTATTTTAAATGTAAACATTTCTGTCTAGAGGAAACACAGCTTTTTGGTGGTTTGGTTTCTTTGGATGTTGTCCTAAAACTGACATAAAAGGAAAAAAAAAGAATTATATGTGATTCTGGTGACAAGTGAAGCTTTCATTTGCTTTGCTTATAAAACTAGTTAAAATCACGATGGTCTGACATACTTGTTTTGTGCTGGTGACAAACAGGCAACACATTCCTTAAGATGCACAGTTCCTACCAGAAACATCAGTGAAGGGAAGCTGCCTCTGAACAAAGCCTCACAAACTGTCTCTATAAACAGCCAGATTAGTCTTCTGTATTTTTATAAAAAGCCGACTTCCACAGAACTCCTGCAAAATAACTTTTCAGGCCAAGTATGGAATTCAAAACAGCTCCTACTGAGACACTCTGTGCCTATGAACTTACAAGGTTACCGTACACGCTATCAGCTTGTTTTGCAGCAGTTATATGAGACATTTCAAACACGGGCCTTCCAGCAAGGGCTGCTCTGCCCATTTAACCTGCTGCAGCTGCAAGCATCCATGATAAAATACAGCTGGAAACATGTGCACGAGTACACTAAGGCTTGGCAGTGGATATTTTAGATATGTTCACAGGAAGCATAAAATAAAATGACCTATCTGTAGGATTTTATCTGCCACACAGACTGACTCACATTCCACACATTTTAAAGCTGGAAGCTTTAAAAATAGTCGGGTTTGTTTCTGGATGATACTGATCGGAGCTTTACTGTGGGAATGCACTAAGACACTGACAAGTAAAACGAGATCAGCCCCGTAAGCCAGCAGCTTGCATGTGTCTCCATTCACAGAAACATCCAGTGCTGGCATGGGGAAAGCGTGGGATGCTGCCCGAGGGTCCACGTGTTCAATCCCAGGGATGGAGGCTCAAGGCCTCTGCCCCAGCTGCTGGTGGGCCCAAGGACACAGCACTTCCCAGGTTTCAGATAAATCCCAACAGAAAACCGGCAGCCACAGGGGTCACACCCCTCTGCTAACCTGCTCAGGAAGTCCTGTCCTGTGAGCATCACTAAAAGCCCCAGATGCTCATTTTGCAAAGCAAAGGCACAGTTTTTTCAAATGAGTGACAATACATAGTTTTCCAGGCCTTTTTGTGCAGTATATACTCAAACTACTCATCAGAAATACCATAATATCTGAAGAATGAGTTGTAAAACAGAGAAATTTTCTTTTTTATTTTAAAGCGATGTTGTTGTACCTACACCAGTGGAAATTATAACTCTAAACCTTCAAATCCACTGGTTTTAAGGAGAGATGTCTCTAAGCTCAATTATTATTCTGTGCAGGTTACAGTAAGCAGTTAAAAATAATTTTTTACAGGGCTGCTAAAAGCTCTGCTACGAAGTCCCAAGCTGCCGTACAGTCTAATCTTCAAAGGTAACGGTAGATGATTATGCCACAGTCATTTGGGGTTACTGCTCTGCATAAACAAGGTATCAAAACCTGACTCTTGTTTAGACTGGTTACAAGGAAGAACATTTTTCAGCTCTGTTGTAGTAGATCAGAAACACAAAATAAACAACAGTAGAAAGTTTATGCTGATGTTTTCCTAGGTTAGGATCACAAGAACAAAGGAAGAAAGTATACCACAAGGGTAACATCAGCCTACAAGAAAGCATAGCTCTTAAGAAAAAGCACCTGTTATTCAAGCTAGAAAGATGTTATGAAGTAGTCCCAGTGAAAACAATTAAAAGGACAGTCCTTAAGCTCTTTGAAACTCCTAGCTTTCTTTTCCTATAGTGACATTTATAATTTCAAGCTCACAAGCTGGAACAGCATAGATATTAAAGTTAATCACAGAACAGGCAGTGCTGGTTGTCTTTTGATCAGCACAAGATTTTCTACTTTCAATAGGATGTAGCCACGGAGCCAGACTAATTTGGAGAGCAAGTAATACCCTATTTTCCATTCCCAAAATCACAGGAGCAGGGAGATGGTAGGGATGGACGACACGAGAGGATGATGGAGACAGAACTCTGGCACCACTCCTGCCCAGCTGCCAGTGGGAACTTCAACATTCCACTTCTTCTCACAGCCCTGTATCCTCCTCTCTGTTCCTCACCCTGAGGTCACAGGGAAAACTTAGATGGCACAACTGTGACCATGAGGAACACAAAAAAAAGCACACCCTCTAGCTGACAGAGCGCTGTCAGCAAAATCCCTGGTATATATGCAGCTATACCAACACAACTGAGCCACATTTGGCAGCAGTTCCTCTAGTACAGCTTTCCCTTTGTATGCACGGGGACATAATTACAGAGGTAAATACACCATAAAAGAAAACAAACACATGAAGCAGTAAAAAGCAGACTCTCTTAGTCAGCAGTCAAGGAAATAATGTTGGTTTATAGCACTCTGAGAGTAGGAATAATCCAGAAGGATGGGGCAGCAAGACAGGCCATGAACTAACACAGCAACGTGGGACTGCCAGTGCCTCTGGAGGGGCCACCACATGTCGGGTAGACGCCAGCAGGGAGCAAGGGACAAAGAGTGCCACCAGTCTTGATTCCTTGCAGTCACCCAATGCCCAGATACAGCCTGTCTGTCCCTTTACTGTGATCACTCCCAACCCAGAGAGCAAAAAAGAGCACAATGCTGCTTCTCTAACTGAGAGCCGCCCAAAAACATCAGCTGGAGACACCAAAAGTGCCCTCAGAGAACATTGGATGCCAAAGCAAGGCTGTCTTTTGTTTCTCCTCAGGATTTCTGTGAGAAAGGAAATTAATATTTGTTCAGGGTTTTTTGAAGCAAAAATATGAAATTATGGCTGTGCTGAAGCAAACACTCCAGGTTATGTCTTGGGGGGAAAAAAGAACAGCACCAGTGTTAGTTTTCACAGATGTGTGCCAAGAGCTCTCAGGAGTATGTTTTAGATCATCTCTCCCAGCATGGATCTGTAGATCTCTGCTCTCCAGTATGTGTCCCTCTGGTTACTGGGGCTGTGGCAATTACCCAAGAGGAATAAACAGCCAGCACTGGGGCTGCAAGACTCTGAAGGCTCCAGTCCACAATAATTCGTTTGGCAGAGCTGCCCTCATCTGTAGACATCAGACTTCCAGATCAGTAGCACGGATTAATCCACTGAAAACACAGACAGGATTGCTTTGCCAATGATCAAAGAAATGAAATGTTCCGGGCAATATTTCATATGCATACACACACATTTTTAGGAATCAACAAACTCCATTGCTATTTTTTTTTTTTTTTAACAAGGTAGCACACAGTTCTTCCTGTGTTTTTTGGGGGCATTAATGTTATCAGTCACACTGAAATCCATGGGAACCACCAAGTTAAATTAAAAAAAAAATAAAAAAAATCAAAGAAACCCCAAAGCAGTTTTGAGTTGTAAATGATAGGTTCCTTGGTTGCAGCAATGCCAATTCACCACCAAAAAACAGCCATTGAATGACAGTGGAGAACTGAGAAGCCGCACCCAGACAAGTCAGCCAGAGGGTGATGGGAAACCAAAAGATTAGGTTAAACATCAGACCCTGCTCCAAAGAATATTTACATGAAAAGACAAAAACAGAAAGAAAGCTACTGTGTTAGCTTTGTATCTATGTTTTTTGTCCTTGTAAACTGGACCCACAGTTACCAGAAGAGATTGGAAAAGACATAGTTTCTGAAAGTAGAAACAGTATTTTTGGAAGAAAATGTGCAGGACAATTTCTACCCTCCCTCTGCCCAGACTTCCCAAAAAATGAAGAAAAACAAAGTATAAAAAAACCAAATAAAGATGCCAAGAGAGTTATAAAAACATGATCCATTTCTGCTGCAGAAAAATCCTCGCAGTCAAACTATAGAATACATCCTGAAATATTAGTTTTGGGACATCCACCAGAAAAAGAAATTTTAAAAAAAAGACCCATGGGAGTAATATGTTAGGAAGCAGTCCCATCAAGGAATAATAATAAAAAAAAAACCTCTGAGGGCAGAACATCATTAACCAACAACAGGAGGGATGACAAATGAATCACTGTTTTCACAAGGCAAGCTGAGATATAGTCAGGATTAAATTATGATTCATCTTCTCCAGCACAGCAAAGTTTACTAGAAACTGTGAAATACCAAAAAAACCCACTTCTTAATAGCAATTGTTCATCACACAGCCTGGCTCCAGAAGCCTAAGGTTTAAATTCTCTCTGTACATCCTGTCAACAGAGGTGGTTGCACCTTCTCTATTGAAGTTTTTATGCAACAATGGCCATTTGCTTCCAGTCATCTACTAAACTGAATGACCTCTGCTGTAATATGCAGATATTATCATCATGCTCTTCATTAGTCATCCATTCATTTGGAAAATGTCTTTTATCACGTACCTGTGTTTCATTGCATGTAAGTGGGCAGGCACTGTAGGAATGCAAGCACTTTAAAGTGCCAAGGCAAAGGACAATGTCAGTATTTTTCCAGAAAGTTAATTTTCATCACTGTCATCCAGTCCTAACGTTCAAAGAAGAGTCAAAATTTCTTAGTGAAATCATGCATCTGTGGCAAGCATCAACACACATACCTGAAAGGCAACATGAACAGTGCATTCAAAGAGCTGAGCCTGTGTAAGTGCAAAAACATCACAGGTATGTTACACAGACCCAGAAGTTTTAAGGCAGTGCTGCCGCTTCATTCCCATATATTGACATGAGGTTATGTGGAGCAGCCACAGCTGTTTGGGGATCCTGAAATGCTGCCATGTGTGACTACACAGTGCTTACTTGAGCGTGGTGTTTCCAGGACAGAGTAGACAAGAGGAATCACATTTCTTCCTACAGCTACGGGAAGACAGAGCTAAAGCTGCTTTGGTGCCCCAACTCTCAGACAGCATGTAATTTTCAGAAAGGGAAGGGATTAACTGGTTCTGGGTTCACAGAGAGCCTGGTGCCCAAGGTGCTGATTAGAACTGGCTTTGTTAGAGAAAACAACAATTTAGGAAGGCAAGCAGTTTGCAGGAACATCTTGGGTCAAGTTGGTTTTGCTTTAGCTGAGCCCGCACTGCTGACCCCCTGGGCACCACATTCCTCCCTCCCTCGCTGTGCCTGCTCTGCAAAGAGCAGGGCCTCGGCAATGGGAACTGTCAGAATACTGGAAGTTTTTATCCAAATGCTGATCACAAAACCCAAGATCCATTCATCCAACATGCCTACACAAAGCAGACCATCTGAAGACATGAAGGTGTATTTCACTGTTACAGTTTCTTAATGTATAGTTCAAACAGCTTTAGTATTCCCCAAGTTATAGAGACCAAGAAGGAAAACAGAGAACTGACCTTCAGAAATAGGATGGAAAAAAAATGTATGAATCCAAACTATTCACGAAAGAAATACTGTTTAGTTCTCCATTTTACAAATACGATTTAAGAAAAAAAAAAAACATTTTGTTACTGAGCCCAAGACCTAATGTTGGCTTAGACTTTATTCTCTTTCTATATTAGCAAAGATTTCTCCCTCTTCTCCATACAGGTAAACAGTATTGCTTTTATTTCACTGAAATGTGTAACGAGATCTTTATCTGTGCTCCAGTTATCAAGGTTTAGTTTACTAGGAAGAAGGAGTTGGCAAATGTCCTAATACTGTATTAGCACTGTGATTAAATACCAACACAAGCAGTGCCCTAAAAGCCATATGCACAGAACAGGCTTTGTTGCAGCATCTTTCAAAAGTAAGACATCCTTGGAGCTCACTGCACAGGCTCTGAGCGGCCATAAACCCATGAAAACAGCACAAAACCTCAGATTTTCTACCCAGACAGGGGTTTTTAAAATATATTTTATCCCCCCCTCCCCCCCCTAGTAGCTTGGAACTGCTACTTGGATTACCAAAGAGATCAAGCAAGTGATACACTGCATAAAAAAGGTTTGGGACAGTTGGCCACCAGGTCCAAAAGGATGCAATTTGCATGTTCTGAGCTCACCCCCATCAAAGGAAAAAAAAAAACCTGAGTCAACATAAAAACGAAATCTCAAGTGAAGATTAAAGGGTATTTATATCAGCTCTGGAAGCAAAAATTTCAAGAAACAGTGCTTTCTTTTGTGTGCAAGTTATACTACAGCCAGGTACTACTTAAAAGAAAACTCTCAAACCAGT